>CM060900.1:268219283-268696783 GCA_030762935.1 Hymenopus coronatus | reverse complement strand
TTGTCACATTTCAAGGAAAAACACCACTGTAACCCAAGAGCAAAGATTAAAGTCAGTCACTTACAATTTTTGTCTTTATAGAGATGGTATAATAACCTAAGAATAAGTCCATGCCGAGCTGCAACCTGCATATATAAAGAATCACTCTACGATAGGCTTAAGGAAGTCATCAAATCAAACCTGAAGGGTCACGTCAAGTCAAACCTGAATGAACATGTACAATCGCAGGTAGAAACTGAAAGTAAAATACATCATGAGTCTACTGTAATGTAAGTATCGTCGTATTTTACAATCAATATCTTGAATAATAATAATAAGAAGAAAAATGTCAGTGATTTATAAATCTGTATTCACATATATTTCTTGTTGTTTCAGAAAAATGATCGAATCTCAAACGCGTCTGCACCCAGATAAGTATTATTTGCTCATACCAAGCTACAGTGAAAAGCTGATGGAAGACCTAAATGCTAGCGTAATAATTAGCAATTGTGAAGGTTTTGGCTATGCATATAAAGCTGCACTAGATTATTTAGTAAAGAAACTCAACTTCCCAGTCCTAATTCAAAGAACAGAATTAAAGAATCAATCAGAAAGCACAGAAACAAATGAAATGAACATTAAATTTTCATTCAAGACAAAAACCAATTTGCAATGTAAGAGTCAGATGGAGAATTGTTTCGATTTCATTAATTTGTATTATTGTTTTTTATAGTGGAAAGCATATCACTCACATTCGTTAGATATAAATTGCTAATATACATGTTACATGATTGATACACAGATCAAGCTCTTTTTAATTTCACAGATCATTAATTACTCTATTGATTCATGACCAATTTTGGTCAATGAACAATGTATTTATTATACAAAGTTAAAAGCTGAACCTAAAAAACTGTACTATCACAATGCAAAGCATAAATTATTGTCTTATAAATGGCATTGTTTTCCAGGTTTGTAATCTTTCATATACAGAAGGTATTTTTTCCTCTTTTGTACCTTTTACTCTTGTAATAGATTTTGTAAAAGAGGGAATATTGTATTACAAGGGTAATAAATAAGAACATCATCTCTAATTGAAGCAGTACATTTATTTCATAATTTCTTACAAGTCATTCCTGTCAATACATTGACTATTTGGAAATCCATTCCACTTCACAAAAATCCTATTTCCTTGCCTACGAATCCCCTTCACAGCTAGATGAGTGTTGGGAAACAATTTAGAATGGAGATCATGGCCGTAGAAAGTACCTTTAATCTTATCTCCATCCTTATCCTTTAATAAGTAGGTAATAGGATTGAATCTCTTCACACTGTTGATTTTGAAGATTTCGACACTGCAGTTAGCTTCATAGCCTTTTTCAAAATGTCCTTTATGCTTAGATATTCTCACATAATTACCGACTCTAAATTTCCTTACATTCCTCTTCTCCCTTCGATGCCGGTTATAATTGTAGACTGTTATAAGAAGACATTTAACCTTGACTTTGCTAGTTTCATACGAATGGTGGAATGGAAGGTGTTATTATACTTTGATGGCCAATCCACTTTTATGAGCGTTGGGCTAAAATTTTCTTATACATCATATTCTTCAAGGTTCTTATCAAACGTTAAACAGCTGCTGCTTTCACATTGCTCTAGGTACTGTAGTGGTTAATGTTGTTATTGATCATGAGACTTTTACAATTATTGTTGTAAAACTCCTTTCCATTATCACTCTGAATGTTTTTGGGAGTAACACTCATTTCCTGAAGTATCTTTTCTATAGCCTTTGCAACAGAAGGTCCTGTTTTGGTTTTTAGTGGTCTTGCATATGCCACTTTTTTAGTAGAAATTGACAGTGATGAGGATATACTCACAGTTTTTGTTGAGTTTAGCATGAGGAATTATTTCAACCAGATCAATCTGTACAAGGTCATTGATCCCTTTGCTGATAATTTTTCGACGTAAAAATGTCTTCTTGCTAGGGTATGGAGCTCTGCTGCTATATGTTTCTTAACTTCCATTATGCAATAATCCTTAATTCTTGAATAATTTCATTTATTTCCTGTGTGTGCTTGCTATTTCCAGCGTTTCTAGATGCAATGAGTAGTCTCAGAAGATTCACCAATGTATTTGGATCATTCCAGTAGATGTAGTCATGCTTCCTCTTTGGGTGATGTTCTTTCCATTCCAATCCCAAACCTTTGTTTTCTGATGAGCGTTCGTATGATGTTAAAATACTTGTAGGAATTTTTATGTCTCAGGCGTCCATGTCTTACATTCTTCTGACGATGAACTTGTGTTGATTCTAGAATTCTCGTGTAAGCATCCAGATCCTCTTCTGTAAAGACATTCAAGGACGCGGACTTAGTTTATTTCAGCCTGGTGCAGGCAAAATCGCGTTTCAATTTACATCGGTAAATATCTGAATATCCGTTAACGTGTCTCATTCGTTTTTCTTATAATCGAGATATTGACCTACCTTTTATTTGCAGCATCCGTATCATTAAGAGGATCCGCTATGTCAATGATTCTCTTTTTGCCAAAGATAATGTTATTATTACCGTCTCGCGATTGTGTTCGAGAATTGAGATATTCAGTGAGGAATTTTCTATTCACTACATCGTGATCATGTATCGGATTCAGTAATGTTCTCAATCTAACTTTGTCAATTACAATGTTATTTTCATCATTTCTCTCCAGAATGTGCAATTAATTCATTGAATCGACACTTAACCATATCCTCAATTTCTTTTGAATTCTCCTGTATGAAAACTTGCATTCCTTTCCGATAGCGTCCGCATACCTGTTATTGCTGGCGTCATTATCGCTCATAGGCTCAGCTATCTCTGTTAATCTTTTCCTATTAGATGAAAACTTTCCAATTGCATCTATTCGCGGTGTTATTGCATTTATATAGTCTTGTATGTATTTTGTGTTAGGCGCATCTGTGCCATCCTTGGGTTGTAATAATACTTTCATTCTTATCGACTCAAGCAATATATTGTTTTCAGTGTCTCTTTTCAAACCATTTTTGTATATACATGTAATTAGACCATCATACTGTGCTTCAAGGAATTTCTTTATATGATTCCTAAGCATAATCTCAAATTCTCCTATTCGTTCATGTGATGCTTTTTCAGTAAGCTCTTGCAAACGATCTGCTGTAGAAGTTGTAAGTGTATCCATACATAGTTTAGTTGTAGCATCAGACTCATCTTACGGTTCTTGAATATTACACAACCGTCTTTTCTTGAACTGATAGTTGCCTGTTAATGATGAAATGATGAAGCTCTCTTCTAACTGCCGGAGTCCTCTGCGATCCAAACTTGTTGATGCTCATTCTCAACTACAAATGATTGGATTCTTTCATATCCGTCTTATTATAGTGATAAAATCCGTTCCTATATCGCCTGTTGCTCATTGGGAATTCGAGAACTATAGCTACAAACGGTCTTCCTTCTGAGGAGCGCTTCCAAACATTTTTGCATAAATCCTTAAATTCATTGAATGTCATGTCAGTTTTTACATAATCATCGTATATATGCTTCAGGTTTAATTTGTTTGTTGGAAAAGTATAATCATATTTGAATTATCACGAATTAAATGTTTAGGGACCTTTGCATAGGATTGCGCTAAATATAAATAGTCAACGTTTCTATGCCTACCCATGCTATAAAATGCTGCAATCTTTCCTTGCTTTTCAGTGATGACATCATCAAGTATAAAACTTGAATTTTCTTTAATTTCAGATGGATGCAAGACACCTTCTCCATCTTCAATATCACGTATTAACCTCAATACCATCAATGGTTTCAAGTAATTGGATGAGGTACTTGTACTTTGGCTGATATAGTGACTTGGAGTAGATATACAGGTTTTCAAAGCGAAGTCCATTCTCCTGTAGCAGCATATTGAGTACTACATTTGTCTTTTCTGCATTCGAACTTCCCAAGATTACAGCTCTAACATTGCAGGGAAATAGCTTTTCATGACGTTCACATCTAATATCCCTTTCAAAGTCTAATAATTGAATAGGTAGCGCACAATCTTGCTTGACAAACTCCATCTTATCAACTAAGATATATTTATTTGTGTGAATGAATATACTGTGGAGTTATAAATCTGTTTTAAACCTTATATTATAAAAAAATACTTACAAGGGAATTGATATTAGTATGTAATGAGAGCTAGAAGCGCCAAAATCAAGAGAGATTCTGGTCTCCTCAACAATATTATTAATTGGCTACCATTTGAGGCGCATTTGCTTGGATATAGGTATTGCGGTCCTGGAACAAAACTTGAAAAGAGGCTAAAAAGAGGGGATCGCGGCATTAACCCGTTGGATCAGGCTACTAAAGATAACGGTATAGCCTATGCTGAGTCCTAAGACGATACCTCAAAAACATTGCAGACAAGATTCTAGCTGAGAAGGCCGGGAGGAGAGTTCAATCATCAGATTCTTCGATAGGAGAGAAGCTAGCTGCAAGACTTGTAACATCCATCATGAAAGGACAAGTTACCCTTGGAGCTGGCACAAGAAAGAGGAATCATGGCGAATTTTTGCCTCTCATCCCTATTATTGCTGCATTAGCAGCTGCAAAAATAGCATCGACTGTAAATATTAAGAAAGCTGCAGACAGATAAAATGCAGAAATGATTCGACATAACAGAGCTATGGAGGCAAAAGGAAAGGGTCTTTGCAAGACAAAAAGGAGTAGAGGAGGATTACTACCAATTCTCCCACCAGCAGTGCCTTTAGTTGCTGTTTCTAAAATCGCCATTGTATTGAAACGAAAGACGTCTACTAAAGGTAATGGTCTAAAGTCAAAGAGGAGGAACTGCCTGAAAAGGAAGACGTCAAAAAAATCGGAATTAGGCCTATAATTATCCCGAAAAAAGCCCTAAACTATGTTGATATACAGATGTATGTTAGACGTTTTAAAATTCCTCATTTTCGAGGTGTATACATGAGCGATAAGCCTCCTTCAAAACCACGTTTCATTGAAACAATTGTTGTGAATCTAGACTCGAGCGGA
The DNA here is from genome assembly GCA_030762935.1 of Hymenopus coronatus. Classification (NCBI taxonomy): domain Eukaryota; kingdom Metazoa; phylum Arthropoda; class Insecta; order Mantodea; family Hymenopodidae; genus Hymenopus; species Hymenopus coronatus. The sequence goes on along the minus strand of CM060900.1, from coordinate 268,691,765 downwards.
AACGAAGGAACCCAATGGGTTGCTGTAAACAAGATTGGAAATACAGTGTTTTATTTTCATAGTTTCGGAGATTTCAAACCTATAGAGAACAGACAACATCAGTCGAGTGACTATAACGTAGCATAAGCGAACTTGTTTATGAAAACGGATTGATTTCTATTAGCTCAAGCATTAATGAGTGTAGTATCTAAGAACAACCATGGGGAGAACAGACATCACTCGAGTGACGATAACGTAGCATCCGAGAGCTTGCTAAGAAACATTTGTAATTGCAGTATTCGAGACCTTGTACTCGAGTGCAGGTTTCGATTCTTTAGTGTATTCGGATATGAAATTATCGATTATTGAAAACGTTCGATTCTGCCCATCACTAATTAGTATCGAGATATTCAGTGGAATACCGTCACAATCCTCTATGTAGACAAAATTAAAATGACAATTGACAGCATGAATCTAGATAATAATATTATCATATCTGCGGAAAAATTTCAGTTTTATCAACAGTAAACCAAAATGTACGATGCCATTTAGTTGTATTGTGTAATATCCGAATATAGCGAATATTAGAACAGAGAGAGGCTGGCATGGCAGTCAAAGTTTATTATAAGTAAAAACCAGTATAGAATCACTTCTATATTACATTCACCTGCCTTTCTCCTCCCACTTTTTATTGCTATTCAGCTGGAAACTATTACTACAAAATCTTCCTTTTCATCTGTATGCTATTGAGATGAATACTTACAAATGCATTACAAATTTCATTTAGGTACACGGGAAATGCAAAAATTTGAAGCAATAATAAACTTATTTAAACTTTGGAGGTTCAATTCCTTACTTTTCATATAATCTGGAGAAGCAGCTGAGTGACGAGTAGAGACGTGTAGTGAAATTAGAAGGTTACATCTCGTTAAACGACACAGTTTATGCCGTAGGATTATTATTGTTGTTATTGCTGTTATTGTTATTTTTTGTTGCTGTTACAATTATTATGATTATTATCATTATATTGTTTATGATTAAGAAATTTGGATAGTGCTGATTATGAAGGATATTATTATTACTATTATTAATTTTATTATTATTATTATTATTATTACTTGCGTTAACTATTTCAAACTATATGACTTTATTGGTGGGAAAACAATCATTCATTTTAAATAATTTACACCTAGTCATACAAAGAATCCCAAACTCTACTGCCATCAAATAGCGACCATACTTTAAAGGAGTTTACTATAGGTTTAGCCTAGTGTGTTGCATTATTTATCTTATGCTTACAAGGAACTAAGCAATAAGACATCAACTAATTTTTATCTAGATTATCATGACGTAGAAGATTAAGCGTTTGTAAGGAAAATGATCTGCAGGATATGTAAAGAAGGCCATATGTATCGAGATATCACATTTCTCTAAACAATTTCGTGCGCTTAAAATCATTCGTAAGTTTACCAAAATATAAAGCTTGGCAAATGCCTAATGCAAAAATGCAGCTTTAATCTGAGAGAATGATAAGATTAACGCTGAACACCATTTGTGAATTAATAGTTATATTGTTTGTTCTTACACTTGCTCCCAGATTTAGGACTACTGTCGTAATCCCTCTCATCACAAAGTAACACACCGTGGCATGTTCCTTTCGTGGGCCTCGTCTTCACCCTGAATGCCATTTTAATAACGCCTAAACTGTACGTGATACACAAATACCTAACACACAAACCTGTAGATGCCGTTAAAAGACAACTTAAGTCATACTGATATGTGTCATTTTTTCAATCGTTTTAGAGATATTCCCCGACATAAATTTCAGTTTCGAAATACTTAAGATTTTCTCAAATGTGAAGTCGTTATTCAATTTATATCTCTTTTGTTTAACTCCTGGTAATTTTAAAAACCAGATTTCGATTAGAATCGTATAATGTTAGCATTTAGAATATTTTACTGTTGCTTTAGCCAAAAGTAATCCCTGTTTAACCCTCTACTTATAACATACTGATTACTAAGACATATTTTGCTAATTAGCCTTATGTACAGAAATCACTAATCCTTCGTATGTATAGTTTGTTTGAAGAACAAGTAGAGAAGTTGAAACACATCACCTCTTCTTCCATATACTTCATGCTAATCATTACAGAAATGTTCCGGTAACTTAGTTACTTATAAGTAGAAAGTAGCCTTTGTAATTCGGTAGGCAAAAGGGGCAGTCAAGTTTTTGAAACACCATTGTTTTGCGATTGGCGTTCTCTATGCTTGGTCAGGAGAAAAAGAAATGACACATGGATGGCGAAATCCCTTTTGAGAAAGGTGTAAGTATTGTAAAATTTAAACCAATAACGAGGAAAATCTCCGAAGTCGGTAACTCACAAAAGAATACTAAATTAAAATTAAAAATAAATTAAAATACCGGACATTCTTTTAACACGTCTTTTTGATAATGGTGACTACATGAACGGGTATTTCCATCGAAATAGCAGAAAGGAAATCTTGGGAGAATTACTGTCACAACATTCTATGTAGGGGAAATTAAAATGAAACAAGTAAAAGCATAAATGTATAGATATTATCATATCTAACCAACAAAATGGGGAAAAATTTCAGTTTTCTCAACAGTAAACGATGTTTTATAGATGTAGTGTATGGTGTCTGCTGAGTAATATCCGAATATTTATGGTTGCAAACACAAACTTTTGTTCTATTTGTATTGTTATTAGTCAGTAGTTTTTATGAACGGACAATTATTAATTTAATTGTAAGCTTTGAGAAATTCATCGGCCAATTTTTCCAAAGCTTTTTTACTGTTAGTGGTAGGCGTTTAAACAAAACTATATTTATAAAACCTTTTTTAGATGTGATTTTAGTAAAATGTATATGTCCTGACATCTGTCCGCAAAGATGTGAACTACTTAAGAAGGACAGCTAGCGTCACAGGCGCACATATGCTTGTGCTCCGTTTTCCTCCTTAGAGATCATAAAATCTGTAATGCATTCATAGGACTTTGGCTCTCGGCGACAGATTTATATATCTTCATATATTATATAAAGAAACCTTCATATCTGCATGATTATATCTTTGCCAAACCACAGACTGCGGAAAAGTTATTATGGCTGCAATTCACGCTTAAGTGATACTTTGGGTCTGAAAATGTCCTTAAGGTTTTCACAGCCCATTATGAACATTTAAGGTTAATATGTGACTGCCCATGCATTTGTGAGTTGTTCCAAGACTCGCACCCGGACACGGACCAATGGATATTTCCAGTAATATCTCAATTATGATTTTATGGTGGTATACAATGCTGCTTCTATTGACCTTAGTTAAGCAGTGTAAAAGTTAGAATTGTATAACGATTAAAACTTTCGTTAAACCAACCCTGTTTCCTAAGAATTTCAAATATTATTAGAAAGTTACCAAACTGTTCGAGTATCTGTTTGGTGAATTTAAGTGGCGGATATTAGAACAGAGAGGGCCTGATATGAATTATCATTATAATTATTATTATTGTTCTCATCACATATATTATTATTGTTATGGTTATTTTAAATTTGTTTATTATTACTATTATTATTATTGTTATTCTTGTTATTATAATTATTGTGAATATTATTATTATTATTAATATTGTTGTTATTATTATTATTATTATTATTATTATTACTACTACTATTTCTATTGCTGTTAAGGTTATTTTTATTGTTGCTGTTACTATTTTTATGATTATTATCATTATATTGTTTATGAATAAGAATATTAGCACTGTGGTGATTATGAAGGTTATTATTAGTAACAATATTATGAATAATGATATAATTATAATTATCATAATTATTCTGATTATGATTATTACGATTTTATTATTATTATTAATATTATTATTAGTACTAATATTATTATTATTGTTAGCATCATCTTTGTTATTGTTGTTGCTAGTACCGTTGCTATAATTATTATTAGTATTATTATTATAATTATTAGTATTAGAAGTACTATTACTATTATTACCATTATTATTTATCATTATTGATGTAATTGTTATTTTTATTATTGCTACTATTATTTTACTAATATTAAGTTTATTCTTCTTCTTATTACTATTATGATTATTATTATTATTAATTCTATTATTAATTCTATTATTATTATTAATATTATTACTATTACAATTATTGTTTATATTATTAACATTATAATTATTATTATTGTTCTCATCACCAATATTATTATTGTATGATTATTTTGAACTTTATTATTATTACCCTTATTATTATTGTTATTCTTGTTATCATAATTATTGTGATTATTATGATTATTATGATTATTATTATTAATATTGTTATTATTATTATTATTATTATTACTACTATTTCTATTGCTGTTAAGGTTATTTTTATTGTTAGTGTTACTATTTTTATGATTATTATCATTATATTGTTTATGATTAAGAATATTAGCACTGTGGTGATTATGAAGGTTATTATTAGTAACAATATTATCAATAATAATATAATTATAATTATCATAATTATTCTGATTATGATTATTACGATTTTATTATTATTATTATTATTAATATTATTATTAGTACTATTATTATTGTTAGTACCATCTTTGTTATTGTTGTTTCTAGTACTGTTGCTATTATTATTATTATTATTATTAGTATTATTATTATAATTATTAGTATAAGTAGTACTATTACTATTATTATCATTATTATTTATCCTTATTGATGTTATTGTTATTTTTAGTATTGCTACTATTATTTTACTAATATTAATTTTATTCTTCCTCTTATTACTATTATGATTATTATTATTAATTCTATTATTAATGCTATTATTATTATTATTATTATTATTATTATTATTATTATTATTATTATTAATATTATTACTATTCCAATTATTGTTTATATTATTAACATTATAATTATTATTATTGTTCTCATCACCAATATTATCATTGTTATGATTATTTTGAATTTTATTATTATAACTATTATTATTGTTATTCTTGTTATTATAACTATTGTGATTATTATGATTATTATAATTATTATTAATATTGTGATTATTATTATTATTATTACTATTATTATTACTACTTTTCTATTGCTGTTAAGGTTATTTTTATTGTTGCTGTTACTATTTTTATGATTATTATCATTATATTGTTTATGATTAAGAATATTAGCACTGTGGTGATTATGAAGGTTATTATTATTATTAATAACAATATTATCATTAATAATATAATTATAATTATCATAGTTATTCTGATTATGATTATTACGATTTTTTTATTATTATTATTATTATTATTAAAATTATTAGTATTAGTAGTAGTATTACTATTATTATATATATATTATTATTATTATTTTTATTACTATTATTATTATTATAATTATTAGTATTAGTAGTAGTATTACTATTATTATCATTATTATTTATCATTATTGATGTTATTGTTATTTTTAGTGTTGCTACTATTATTTTACTAATATTAATTTTATTCTTGTTATTATTACTTTTATTATTATTATTATTATTATTAATTCTATTATTATTATTATTATGACTAATATCATTATATTATGTAAGATTAAAGTATTATGATTCTGGTGTTATGAAGATGAGTATTATTATTATTATTATTATTATTATTAATGTTTTTATTATTACTCCAAGTATTATTATTGTTTTTACAATAATTAATATTATTGTTAATACCATTATTATAATTATGACTACGATTAAGATTATTATGATTATATTATTATTATTACTTCTATTACTTCTATCATCATAATTATAATTTTGTTGTTATTATTACTATTAGTATTTCTATTATTATCACTGCTATTATTATTTTTATCTTTGTTATTACTATAATTATCATTATTTTTATTCTTATTATTATTATAATTATAGTTATTGTTATTATATCATCATTATTATCAATATTATTATGATTAATTTTATTATTACTATTATTATTATTATTATTATTATTTATTGTTAGAGCTGTTATTGTTATTTTTGTTGTTGCAGCTACTATTATTATGACTATTATCATTATATTGTAAATAATTGAGAATATTATGATTGTGGTGGTTATGATTGTGAGCATTATTAATTCCATAATTAGTATTAATATTAACATTATTATTATTAGTATTATTATTATTAGTATTAGTATTATTATAATGTTTATCATTAAGATTACAATGATTATATTCTTATTATTTTATTAATACTATAATTATCATTGTTGTTATTGTTATTCTTATTCGTATTATTATTATTATCATCATTATCATTATAATTATTCTTTATATTATTTTTATTATTATTATTACTATTATTGTTATTATTATTAGTTTTATAATTGTTATTATTATTATTATTACTATTATTGTTATCATCAACATAATCATAATTCTAATTATTATTATATTTTTTATTATTATTATTATTATTATTATTATTATTATTATTACTAATACCATAATTGTCCTTTTTCTTATTATTATTATTATTATTGTTATCATTATTATTATTATTATTATTATTATTATTATTTATACTATTGTTATAATTATAATGATTATAATGTGATTATTACGATTATATTGTTTTATTATTATCGTTATTATTATTATTATTATTTTTATTATTGCTATTTTTATTATTATTGTTTGCAATAACCATGTCAGACGATAAAGCTTTATTGGTGGCAAAAGATTTAATCATTTTATATAATTTACACCTAGCCATAGAAAGGTATCCAAACTCTATCGCCATCAAATAGCGACCATACCTTAAAGGAGTTTACTATCAATTTAGCCTAGTGTGTTGCAGTATTTATCTTATACTTACAAGGAACTAAGCAATAAAACATCTCTTAATTTTTATCTAGATTATCATGACGTAGAGGAATAAACTTTTCAAGAAAAAGAAGGTGCAGAATATATAAACAATGTCATATGTATCGAGATATCACATTTTTGCAAACAATTTCGCTTGCCTAAAATCATTTCTGAGTCTACCAAAACATAAAGATTGGCTAAATGCCTAATGCGAAAATGCAGCTTTAATCTGAGAGAATGATAAGATTAACGCTGAACACCATTTGTGAATTAATAGTTATATTGTTTGTTCTTAAACTTGCTCCCAGATTTAGGACTAATGTCGTAGTCCCTCTCATCACAAAGTAACACACCGTGGCATGTTCCTTTCGTGGGCCTCGTCTTCACCCTGAATGCCATTTTAATAACGCTTAAACTGTACGTGATATTCAAATACTTAACACACAAACCTGTAGATGCCGTGAAAAAAGACAACTTTAGTCATACTGATATGTGTACATTTTTTGATAGCGTTAGAGTTTGGGTATCCTTCTATGGCTAGGTGTAAATTATATAAAATGATTAAATTTTTTGCCACCAATAAAGCTTTATCGTCTGACATGGTTATTGCAAACAATAATAATAAAAATAACAATAATAATAACAATAATAATAAAAACAATATAATCGTAATAATCACATTATAATCATTATAATTATAACAATAATATAAATAATAATAATAATGATAATGATAACAATAATAATAAGAAAAACGATAATTGTAGTATTAGTAAAATAATATTAATAATAAATATAATAATAATTGGAATTATGATTATGTTGATGATAACAATAAAAGTAATAATAATAATAATAATTATCATACTACTAATAATAATAGTAATAATAATAATAAAAATAATATAAATAATAATTATAATGATAATGATGATAATAATAATACGAATAAGAATAAGAATAACAATAACAATAATGATAATTAAAGTATTAATAAAATAATAAGAATATAATCATTGTAATCTTAATGATAAACATTATAATAATAATAGTAATAATAATAATAATAATAATAATAATAAATAATGTTAATATTAATACCAATTATGGTATTAATAATGCTCACATTCATAACCACCACAATCATAATATTCTTAATTATTTACAATATAATGATAATAGTCATAATAATAGTAGCAGCAACAACAAAAATAACAATAACAGCTCTAACAATAAATAATAATAATAATTAGCACTGTGGTGATTATGAAGGTTATTATTAGTAACAATATTATCAATAATAATATAATTATAATTATCATAATTATTCTGATTATGATTATTACGATTTCATTATTATTATTAATTATAATATTATTATTAGTACTATTATTATAATTATTATTATTGTTAGTATCATCTTTGTTATTGTTGTTGCTAGTACCGTTGCTATTATTATTATTATTATTATTATTAGTATTATTATAATTATTAGTATTAGTAGTACTATTACTATTATTATCATTATTATTTATCCTTATTGATGTTATTGTTATTTTTAGTACTGCTACTATTATTTCACTAATATTAATTTTATTTTTCTTATTATTACTATTATCATTATTATTATTATTAATTCTATTATTAATAATATTATTATTATTAATATTATTACTATTACAATTATTGTTTATATTATTAACATTATAATTATTATTATTGTTCTCATCACCAATATTATCATTGTTATGATTATTTTGAATTCTATTATTATTACTATTATTATTATTATTGTTGTTATTCTTGTTATTATAATTATTGTGATTATTATGTATATTATGTTTATTATTATTTATATTATTATTATTATTATTACTATTTCTATTAAAGTTATTTTTATTGTTGCTGTTACTATTTTATGATTATTATCATTATATTGTTTATGATTAAGAATATTAGCACTGTGGTGATTATGAAGGTTATTATTATTAATAACAATATTATCATTAATAATATAATTATAATTATCATAGTTATTCTGATTATGATTATTACGATTTTATTATTATTATTATTATTATTATTAAAATTATTAGTATTAGTAGTAGTATTACTATTATTATTATATTTATTATTATTATTATTATTATTATTAGTATTAGTAGTAGTATTACTATTATTATCATTATTATTTATCATTATTGATGTTATTGTTATTTTTAGTGTTGCTACTATTATTTTACTAATATTAATTTTATTCTTCTTCTTATTACTATTATGATTATTATTATCATTATTATTTTTATTAATTCTATTATTATTATTATTATTATTATTATTATTATGACTAATATCATTATATTATGTAAGATTAAAGTATTATGATTCTGGTGTTATGAAGATGAGTATTATTATTATTATTATTATTATTATTATTATTATTAATGTTTTTATTATTACTATAACTATTATTATTATTTTTACTATAATTATTATTATTGTTAATACCATTATTATAATTATGACTACGATTAAGATTATTATGATTATATTATTATTATTGCTTCTATTACTTCTATCATCATAATTATAATTATTGTTGTTATTATTATTATTAGTATTTCTATTATTATCACTGCTATTATTATTTTTATATTTTTTATTACTATGATTATCATTATTTTTATTCCTATTCTTCTTCTTATTATTATTATTATTATTATTATTATAGTTATTGTTATTATATCATCTTTATTATCAATATTATTATGATTAATTTTATTATTACTAGTATTATTATTATTATTTATTGTTAGAGCTGTTATTGTTATTTTTGTTGTTGCAGCCACTATTATTATGACTATTATCATTATATTGTAAATAATTGAGAATATTATGATTGTGGTGGTTATGTATGTGAGCATTATTAATACCATAATTAGTATTAATATTAACATTATTATTAATATTATTATTATTATTATTATTATTATTATTAGTATTATTATAATGTTTATCATTAAGATTACAATGATTATATCCTTATTATTTTATTAATACTATAATTATCATTGTTGTTATTGTTATTCTTATTCTTATTCGTATTATTATTATCATCATTATCATTATAATTATTATTTATATTATTTTTATTATTATTATTATTATTATTATTATTATTTTTACTTATACCATAATTGTCCTTTTTCTTCTTCTTCTTCTTCTTATTATTATTATTATTGTTATCATTATTATTATTATTTATACTATTGTTATAATTATAATGATTATAATGTGATTATTACGATTATATTGTTTTTATTATTATCGTAATTATTATTATTATTATTATTATTATTATTATTATTATTATTATTATTATTATTATTACTATTATCATTATTATTATTATTATTATTTTTATTATTGCTATTTTTATTATCATTGTTTGCAATAACCATGTTCGACGATAAAGCTTTATTGGTGGCAAAAGATTTAATCATTTTATATAATTTACACCTAGCCATAGAAAGGTATCCAAACTCTATCGCCATCAAATAGCGACCATACCTTAAAGGAGTTTACTATCATTTTAGCCTAGTGTGTTGCAGTATTTATCTTGTACTTACAAGGAACTAAGCAATAAAACATCTCTTAATTTTTATCTAGATTATCATGACGTAGAGGAATAAACTTTGTAAGAAAAAGAAGGTGCAAAATATATAAACAATGCCATATGTATCTAGATATCACATTTTTGCAAACAATTTCGCTTGCTTAAAAACATTTCTAAGTCTACCAAAACATAAAGGTTGGCTAAATGCCTAATGCGAAAATGCAGCTTTAATCTGAGAGAATGATAAGATTAACGCTGAACACCATTTGTGAATTAATAGTTATATTGTTTGTTCTTACACTTGCTCCCAGATTTAGGACTAATGTCGTCATCCCTCTCATCACAAAGTAACTCACCGTGGCATGTTCCTTTCGTGGGCCTCGTCTTCACCCTGAATGCCATTTTAATAACGCTTAAACTGTACGTGATACACAAATACTTAACACACAAACCTGTAGATGCCGTTAAAAGACAACTTAAGTCATACTGATATGTGTACATTTTTTTTCAATCGTTTTAGAGATATTCCCCGACATAAATTTCAGTTTCGAAATACTTAAGATTTTCTCAAATGTGAAGTCGTTATTCAATTTATATCTCTTTTGTTTAACTCCTGGTAGTTTTAAAAACCAAATTTCGATTAGAATCGCATAATGTTAGCTTTTAAAATATTTTACTTTTGCTTTAGCCTAAAGTAATCCCTGTTTAACCCTCTACTTATAACATACTGATTACTAAGACATATTTTGCTAATTAGCCTTATGTACAGAAATCACTAATCCTTCGTATGTATAGTTTGTTTGAAGAACAAGTAGAGAAGTTGAAACACATCACCTCTTCTTCCATATACTTCATGCTAATCATTACAGAAATGTTCCGGTAACTTAGTTACTTATAAGTAGAAAGTAGCCTTTGCAATTCGGTAGGCAAAAGGTGCAGTCAAGTTTTTGAAACACTATTGTTTTGCGATTGGCGTTCTCTATGCTTGGTCAGGAGAAAAACAAATGACACATGGATGGCGAAATCCTTTTTGAGAAAGGTGTAAGTATTGTAAAATTTAAACCAATAACGAGGAAAATCTCCGAAGTCGGTAACTAACATAAGCATACCAAATTAAAATTACAAACAAATTAAAATACTGGACATTTTTCTTAAAGGGTCTTTTTGATAATGGTAACTACATAAACGGGTATTTCCATCGAAATAGCAGAAAGGAAATCTTCGGAGAAATGCTGTCACAACATTCTATGTAGAGGAAATTAAAATGAAACAAGTAAAAGCATAAATGTATAGATATTATCATATCTAACCAACAAAATGGGGAAAAATTTCAGTTTTCTCAACAGTAAACGATGTTTTATAGATGTAGTGTATGGTGTCTGCTGAGTAATATCCGAATATTTATGGTTGCAAACACAAACTTTTGTTCTATTTGTATTGTTATTAGTCAGTAGCTTTTATGAACGGACAATTATTAATTTAATTGTAAGCTTTGAGAAACTCATCGGCCAAATTTTCCAAAGCTTCTTTACTGTTAGTGGTAGGCGTTTAAACAAAACTATATTTATAAAACCTTTTTTAGATGTGATTTTAGTAAAATGTATATGTCCTGACATCTGTCCGCAAAGATGTGAACTACTTAAGAAGGACAGCTAGCGTCATAGGCGCACATTTGCTTGTGCTCCGTTTTCCTCCTTAGAGATGATAAAATCTGTAATGCATTCATAGGACTTTGGCTCTCGGCGACAGATTTATATATCTTCATATATTATATAAAGAAACCTTCATATCTGCATGATTATATTTTTGCCAAACCACAGATTGCGGAAAAGTTATTATGGCTGCAATTCACGCTTAAGTGATACTTTGGGTCTGAAAATGTCCTTAAGGTTTTCACAGCCCATTATGAACATTTGAGGTTAATATTTGACTGCCCATGCGTTTTTGAGTTGTTCCAAGACTCGCACCCGGACACGGACCAATGGAAATTTCCAGTAATATCACAATTATGAATTTATGGTAGAATACAATGCTGCTTCTATTGACCTTAGTTAAGCAGTGTAAAAGTTAGAATTGTATAACGATTAAAACTTTTGTTAAACCAACCCTGTTTCCTAAGAATTTCAAATATTATTAGAAAGTTACAAAACTGTTCGAGTATCTGTTTGGTGAATTTAAGTGGCGGATATTAGAACAGAGAGAGCCTGATATGACAATCAAAGCTTATTTTAAGTGAAAACCGGCTTAGAATCACTTTTGTATTACATTCATATGTCTATCTCTTCCCATATTTTATTGCTATTCCGCTACACACTATTACTAAAAAATCTTGTTTTTCTGTCTTCATTCAATTGAAATGATTACTTGCAAATTCTTTACAAATGTCAGTTAGATGCACTGGAGATGCAAGAATTTGAAGCAATAATAAAATTATTTAAAGTTTAGTGATTCCATTCCTTACTTTTCATGTAATATCGAGAAGCAGCTGAGTGACGTGTAGAGACGTGTAGAGAAGGTAAAAAAGTTAAATCTCGTTAAACGACACAGTTAATGCCGGATTATTTACTATTACAATTATTATTTATATTATTAACTTTATAATTATTATTATTATTATTGTTCTCAGCGCCAATATTATTATTGTTATGATTATTTTAAATTTTATTATTGTTACTATTATAATTATTCTTATTCTTATTATTATTATTATTATTATTATTTTTTCTATTGCTGGTAAGGTTATTTTTATTGTTGCTGTTACTATTTTTATGATTATTATCATTATATTGTTTATGATTAAGGATATTAGCACTGTGGTGATTATGAAGGTAATTATTATTAATCACAATATTATCATTAATAATATAATTATAATTATCATAATTATTCTGATTATGATTATTACGATTTTATTATTATTATTATTATTATTATTACTACTACTACTACTATTATTATTATTATTAATATTGTTAGTATCTTATTTGTTAATATTGTTGTTAGTACCGTTGCTATTATGACTATTATTATTATGATTACTATTATTATTATTATTATTATTATTATTATAGTTATTAGTATTAGTAGTGGTATTACTATTATTATCATTATTATTTATCATTATTGATGTTATTGTTATTTTGAGTGTTGCTACTATTATTATTATTATTATTATTATTATTATTATTATTATGACTAATATCATTATATTATGTATGATTAAAATATTATGATACTGGTGGTTATGAAGATGTGTTAATTATTATTATTATTATTATTGTTATTATTATTATTATTATTATTATTATTATTATTATTATTGTTTTTGTTATTACTATAACTATTATTATTATTATTATCACTATAATTATTGTTATGGTTAATTATAATGACTACGTTTAAGATTATTATGTTTATATTATTATTATTATTATTATTATTATTATTATTATTATTATTATTATTATTATTATTATTCGCACTCGGACACGGACCAATGTATATTTCCAGTAATATCTCAATTATAAATTTTTGGTGGAGAAAATGTCGCTTCTTTCGACTATAATTAAGCAGTGTATAAATTAGAACTGAGTAAAGATTAAACTATTGTTAAACCAACTCTGATTCCTTAAGAATGTCTAATATTATTAGAAAGATACAAAACGGTTCGAATGGCTATGTGGTGCGTCTCTGTAGGGGATATTAGAACAGAGGTGCTGACAAGACAATCAAAGCTTATTTTAAGTGAAAACCGGTTTAAAATCACTTCTGTTTTACATTTACATGCCCTTCTCCTTGCACAATTTATTGCTATTCCGCTACAAACTATTATCAGAAAATTTTCTTTTTCTGTCTTCATGCAATTGAAATGAATACTTGCAAATTCATTACGGATTTCATTTAGGTACACGGAAGATGCTAGAGCTTGAAGCAGTAATAGAATTATTTAAAGTTTGGTAGTTCCATTCCTTACTTTTCATATAATCTGGATAAGCAGCTAGAAAGTTATATCTCGTTAAACGACACTGTTTATGGCGGATTATTATTATTACTATCATTATTATTATTATTATTACTATTATTATTATTATTATTATTATTATTATAATCATTATTATTATTTGTGTTAACCTGTTCAGACGATATGGCTTTATTCGTGGGAATAGAATTATTCATTTTATATAATTTATACCTAGCCAGTCAAAGAATTCCAAACTCTAAAGCCATAAAATAGCGACCATACCTTAAAGGAGTTTACTATCGGTTTAGCGTAGTGTGTTGCATTATTCATCTTATACTTACAAGGAATTAAGTAATAAGACAACATCTGCTAATTTTTATCTAGATTATCATGACGTAAAAGAATAAGCTTTTGTAAGAAAAATGAGATGCAGAATATGTAAAAAGGTCACATGTAGCAAGATATCACATTTTTTCAAACAATTTCGCGCACTCAAAATTATTGCTTAAATTGCCAAAATATAATGTTACAGTAAATACCTAATGGGAAAATGCAGCTTTAATATGAGGGAATGTTAAGACAAACGTTGAACACCATTTGTAAATCCATTGTTATATTGTTTGTTCTTACAGTTGCTCCCAGATTTAGGACTACTATCGTAATCCGTCTCATCACAAAGTAGCGCACCGCGGCATGTCTCTTGCGTGAGCCTCGTCTTCACCCTGATTGCCGTTTGAATAACGATTAAACTGTGCGTGATAGACAAAAGCTTACCACGCAAACCTGTATGTGTCGTTATAACACACAACTTAAGTCATACAAATATGAGTACATTTATGTTCTCTTTAATTAGTTTCAGTTTCAAAATACTTCAGCTTTTCCCAAACGTGAAGCCCTTATCCGATTTATATCTGTTTTGTTTAGCACTGGTAATTTTAAAAACCTAATCACGATTAGAATCGGAAAAAGTTGGCATTTAGAATATTTTACAGTTGCTTGAGCCTAAAGTAATCCCTTATTAACCCTCTACTTATAACAAACTGATTTCTTAGACATATGTTGCTAATTAGCCTTATGTACAGAAAAAATTAATCCTTCGTATGAATAGTTTGTTTGAAGAACAAGTAGAGAAGTTGAAACACATCAGCCTCTTCTTCCATATACTTCATGCTTATCTTTACAGAAAACTTCCGGTAGTTTAGTTACTTATAAGTAGAAAGTACCCTTAGGAATTCGGTAGGCTAATGGGATAGTCAAGTTTTTAAAACGCTATCGTTTTGCGATTGGCGTTCTGTAAGCTTGGTCACTTGAAAAACAAATGACAAATGGATGGCGACACCCTGTTTGAGTACGGTGTAAGTAATGCATAATTTAAATCATAAACGAGGAAAATCTCCGAAGTCGGTAACTCATATAAGAATACTCAAAGTTAAAGTACATTAAAATAGCGGACATTTTTCTGAAAAGGTGTTGATAGTGTTGACTATTTAAACGGGTATTTTTATCTGAAGACCATAATGGAAATCTGGGTGCAATACCGTCACAATCTTCTATGTAGAGATCATTAAAATGACACAAGTGAAAGCTTGAATATACAGATATCTACCCAATATTATAAGGAAAAATTTCAGCTTTCTCAACAGCAAACGATATTATTTATATGTAGCGTATGGTGTCTATTGAGCAATATCCGAATATATGTGCTTGTTAACACAGACTTCTGTTCTATTTGTATTGTTACTATTCAGTAATGTTTATAAACGAACTTTGATTAATTTAATTATAATCTTTGAGAAACTCATCGGCCAAGTTTATCAAAGCTTCTTCACTGTTAGTGGTAGGCGTTCAACCAAAAATATATTTATAAAATCTCTTTAAATTTTGATTTTAGTAAAATGTATATGTCGTGACATCTGTCCGCAAAGGTGTGAACTACTTAAGAAGGACAGCTAGCGTCATAGGTACACATATGCTTGTTTTCCGTTTTCCTCCTTAGTGATCATAAAATCTGTAATGCATTTATAGGACTTTGACTATCGGCCGCAGATTTACATATCTTCATATATTATACAAAGAAACCTTCATATCTGCATGATTATATTTTTGCCAAAACCATAGATTTCGGAAAAGCTATTCGGGCTGCAATTCACGCTTAAGTGATACCTTGGGTTTGAAAATGTACTTAAGTTTTTCATAGCCCATTATGAACATTTGAGGCTTAATATTTGACTGACTATGCGTTTTTGAGTTGATCCAAGACGAGCACTCGAACACGGACCAATGTATATTTCCAGTAATATCTCAATTATGAATTTTTGGTGGAATTTAATGTCGCCTCTATCGACCTTAGTTAAGCAGTGTAAAAGTTAGAATTGTATAACTACTAAACTATTATTAAACCAACTCTGATTCCCTAAGAATGTCTAATATTATTAGAACGATACAAAACGGTTCAAAAAGCTATGTGGTGCGTCTTTGTAGCGGATATTAGAACAGAGGTGCTGACAAGACAATTAAAGCTTATTTTAAGTGAAAACCGGTTTAAAATCACTTCTGCTTTACATCCACATGCCTTTCTTCTCCCACTTTTTATTGCTATTCCGCTACAAACTATTACTAAAAAATCTTCTTTTTCTGTCTTCATGCAATTGAAATGAATACTTGCAAATTCATTACAAATTTCATTTAGGTACAAGGAAGATGCAAGAATTTGAAGCAATGATAAAATTATTTAAACTTTGGTGGTTCCAGTCCTTACTTTTCATATTATCTCCAGAAACAGCTGAGTGACGAGTAGAGAGAGACGTGCGAAGAAACTAAAAAGTTAGATCTCGTTAAACGACACAGTTTATGGCGGATTATTATTATTATTATTATTAGTAGTAGTAGTAGTATTACTTTTGTTATTATTATTATTATTATTATTATTATTATTTGCGTTAACCATTTCAGACGATATGGCTTTATTGGTGGGAAAAAAATATTCATTTTATATAGTTTACACCTAACCTCACAAAGAATCCCAAACTCTAAAGTCATAAAATAGCCTCCATTCCTTAAAGGAGTTTACTATCGGTTTATTCTAGTGTGTTGCATTATTTATCTTATACTTACAAGGAACTAAGCAATTAGACAACATCTGCTAATTTTTAACTAGATTAGCATGACGTAGATGAATAAGCTTTTGTAAGAAACATGAGATGCAGAATATGTAAAAATGTCATATGTATCGAGATATCACGTTTCTTCAAACAATTTCGCGCGCTCAAAATTATTGCTAAGGCTACCAAACTTTAATGCTTCGGTAAATACCAAATGCGAAAATGCAACTTTAATATGAGAGAATCTTAAGACAAACGTTGAACACCATTTGTAAATCCATTGTAATATTGTTTGTTCTTACACTTGCTCCCAGATTTAGGACTACTATCGTAATCCGTCTCATCACAAAGTAGCGCATCGCGGCAAGTGTCTTTCCTGGGCCTCGTCTTCACCCTGAATGCCGTTTGAATAGCGATTAAACTGTACGTGATACAGAAAACCTTACCACGCAAACCTGCATGTGTCGTTAAAACACACAACTTAAGTCATACAATTTATGTTCTCTTTAATTAGTTTCAGTTTCAAAATACTTCAGCTACTCTCAAACGTGAAGCCCTTATCCGATTTATATCTCTTTTGTTTAATTCCTGGTAATTTTAAAAACCAAATTACGATTAGAATCGCATAATGTTAGCATTTAGAATATTTTACTGTTACTTTAGCCTAAAGTAATCTCTTATTAACCCTCTACCTATAACATACTGATTACTAAGACATATTTTGGTAATTAGCATTATGTAGAGAAAAAACTAATCCTTCGTATGAAGATCAAGTAGAGAAATTCATGCGAATGAAATACACCAGCCTCTTCTTCCATATACTTCATGCTAATCATTACAGAAATGTTCCAGTGACTTAGTTACTTATAAGTAGAAACTAGCCTTTGGAATTCGGTAGGCTAAAGGGATAGTCAAGTTTTTGAAATGCTATCGTTTTGCGATTGGCGTTCTCTATGCTTGTTCCGGAGAAAAACAAATGACAAATGGATGGCGAAATCCTTTTTGAGAAAGGTGTAAGTATTGTAAAATTTGAACCAATAACAAAGGAATATCTCCGAAGTTGGTAACTCATATAGGAATACTAAATTAAAGATAAAAAAGAAATTAAAATAACGGACATGTTTCTAAAAAGGCATTTTTGATAGTGGTGACTACTTAAACGGTTATTTGCATCGAATTATCAGAATCGAATTTTTGGGTGGAATGCCGTCACAACCTTCTATGTAGAGAAAATTAAAATGACACAAGTGAAAGCTTGAAACTAGACAATATCTTCATTACACTGCGAGCAAAGGTCAGGTCTAGGTGAGTGGCGAAAAGTGAGGGGACGGAAATATTTCATTTTAGTGACTGGAAGGTACTGTCCACATCAGCCCTCCTATGAGTGCGTCAGATATTGGTTTGATGTTATATGTCTCCCAGTCATACATTAATCTAAGAACACGGATCGTCAATGGTTCATGCACAAAGAAATAGGGGAAGTAAGACAAGATTTAATTAAAGTGATAAAACAAGGTAAGTGAGCGGCGTGGCAGATGTGATTTACTATTTCTTTCCAACATAAACCACTGTATATTGCATCGGCACGTTTCCATGAACTCGACTGTATCTATTCAGACTGTTTGAAGATAAGGGAGAAGGATGAGGAGCCGTGATGCTGAAGCAGAAGACCACGTCTCCTAGTTTATACACAGCCATTGCTTTTCGCCGTATTTCACATACCATATTACTGCTTTATTTTCAGTGTCAAACTGTATTTGACTATATAGAGATTGAGTGAGTTCTGAGATATAGTTAATGGTTATTTTTATAACAAGGTGACGATTTACATACGATTTTATTTACATAAAATATTGCAATTACTTTAAGAAACATATTTAACTCTTCGTATGTCCGGACAGTATCCATGGTTAAACAACACTTTAAAAATAGTAATATTGAAATTGCAACTACTGATTGCAACTGAGGTACTACAATTTAAACTGATCTCTGAAATCTGGGGATGGAAACTTGCATCCTCTTCGAAAATAGTGTAATTTAGTATGATCTTAAAGTGCCTCCTTGAAAAGTGCATCCTGATCAGATACATCAACAATAATCTCCATCTGTATAACCTTTGTCGTACATACCCAACATAAACCTGTTATCGCTTCTATTCCTCAGAGAGAAATCAGTTTATCATCACTTGTAAAATCGGTTTAGATTGTTTTGTGGATACAACACCAAAAGATACCCCTTCTGGCTTGCGGGTTCACATAGAAATGGGCGATCAAATTACTATGCTGTTGGAATGTAGAGCACCTGAGATGTTAACTATGTTTTGAGGGTGCCATGAATGTTTAAATCTCACCATCTATTTTAGTTTATTGCGCTACCCTTAAATTAATATATAATAACCCCAACAGCAGAATTTGATAACTATTTTCTTAGCAATTTCTTCGAGTTCAGTAGAGCTATTGACTGCTGTCCATTCTAGAAACGAACCAAGGAACAGTGACCTGACTACTCAGGTGTGCCCAACGCCGCAGAGAACAACTTCGTGGGGCTATCCATTAGATCGGTACCTATGTTATATATCGGCGTCCTTGCTTGCAAGGACGGAAGTGGCCGTGCTAGAAGTGAAGTGAAATAACGTATCCAATGCTGCAGAGTTCCGAATATCTCCATAACCTTAATGGAAACTGTATACGGAGCGACAGTTAGATCCACGATGACATACGGAGGAGAAATATGGGGGTGGGAACAAACAGGGAATCTGGATCAAGTGAGGACCCAATTTTTGAAAGGAATCCTGGGTGTAGGGAGGGGTACGGCAAACTGCGGAATAATGAGGGAATTCGGGGTACATAGTGAAACGATAGAGTGCAAAATCAGAGCAGTTAAATATTGGATGAGAATCGTTCACGGAAACCAATCTCTAATTAGGGCAGTCTGCTACCGTGAACAGTTGCGAATGGAAGGTAATTTGACGTGGGCATCAAAATTGAAGAAAGGGTTGGAAACCATTGGGATGGGAGACATTTGGATGGCGGGGCAGGAAAACAGGCGAAGTATTTGGAGAAAAATTAAGAAACGTCTCTGTGATATTGACAGACAGCAAATAATTGCGCAATGCACAGAGAAGGTGTCATTAGAAGTACAGTCTGGGCTGAAATCGGAGTGGGGTATGGAGCAATACATCAAAACAGGTACCAAACTCATTAGAGAGGGGCTCGCGTGGATTAGACTAGGAGCATGGAGGAGCACGAAAACTTCTGACGAGAATGGTATAAGAATATGTCCCATTTGCGAGGAGGAAGAGTCGTGGACTCACATCTTGGCAAGATGTAGGGGTACGGAGGAATGGCGGGAAAAATATTTGCCGCGATTTTTTACCACTGCGGATGTAGGGATAGAAGCATGTTGGACGCTACTGGCAGGCACGGAAAACATGGACGGGCTAGGTAAATTTATACTTAAGGCAAGACAGCTGAGATCTGAGGAGGCTGCCAATAGAGAAGGGGGGGGGGAATAAGATCAACTAAACAAAAGTGACTACAATGTTCTACATACATGTATATTATATCATACTTAGGTCACTGTTATGCTAGGGTTGTATATATTATGTGTATAAATTTAAATTGCTATATTTGAATATCTTTGTATCTTTATTTTCGGATTCACTCTTAATTTTTATTGTTGTTTAATATTGCTTTTGACGGTGTATTTCCTTTGTCTTTTTATTTTCGTGTTTACCTTTTAATTCTTTGTTGTGGGTGTTGTTTTAATATTGCTTGTAATGTGTATTACAAAAGCACGTACGGTCTATAGACCCGTGCGACTGTTCAAATCCTATGTATGATATTGCTATGTTAATAAATACACTTATTCATTCATTCAAATAGAACTAGAACAAGAGTATGAAAACACACTTCCGGAAGCAAAATATTTTGACCAATGCTTGGTCTTCGTCGAATCAATAGTTTTACGCATGAATTATTTTTTTTATTTGTTATAACAGTAGAGATATGAGGAAGTTAATTTATTTGGTGGACAGCTTTTAACATGGCTCCTTGGTGAAATGAAGCTCGGATTCGGGAGCCCTTCGGTTCGATTCTCATCGGGTCGACTACATTGAGCTTGGGTTTCTTCGTGGTTTCCCTAGATAGGTGGGCGAACTTCGATGTGGTTCCCTTCCACCGCGAGTTTCCTGTCCATTTCATGCTACTATAATTTACTTTCATATGCTTCATCTTCCTTTTCAGAACTGTAGAAGCAGTCGACGGCGATTTGATGCGTTGCGGCGGGACGGCGGAATCTGGCTGTGTGAACATTTTTCCCTGGCCCCTGGCTGAAGGCCTGGGGCTCCTGACTGTGAACGCTTCTTTTCATCTCGGGACTGCCAAGTTGAAACTACCTGAGACGGAATCGTGCCGCCATAACGATTTGTGTTAGTAATCATGAAAGAGACATTAATTGATGGAAGGTTGCGATTATTGTTGTGATATAAACGATTAAACTGTAAATCTATAATTTAATAATAAATGCTAATAATTTTATAAAATAATTGTAATGCTGGAGAATAGGATAACTTTAAGATGTCGATAGATTAATAATTAAATAAATATGAGAATGTTCAATTAAATGCAAAATATTTATTAAATACATAACATAATATAATCTATCCCTTCAAATGTTAAGGTCTTGAAATTGTATTTAATAATTGCAGATTAAGTAATCTGCTGGCAGCCATCATTTAAGTGTTAAGTGAAAGGGAAAGTGAAATATTTTCCAGCTGGTAACTAGATGGCGGAGTTGCTGGTTTCCTGAAGGAACAGTAGAGATAATACATATTTGCTTAGTTAGCTAATTAGGTTAAGATTTAACCTATATAATATTGAGTGAAAACGATTATGTAGCAAGAATTAAATAGTAAACCAAGAATTTGCAGTAAACGCCAAGGATTAGATATCCAGATGCTAGGATGATGTACTACAGTTTTGTTTTATGTTATTTGATTATTAGCTCTTCTTATGTATCCCGTCCTTGCTAGCAGGAATCGAAATATGAATTTGTTGACCTTCAAGTCTCCTCTTCATCCCCTAATCCCAGAGGTAACGTTGGAAACTCAAAGGGCCTTCTAAGGTCTACGTACCAAGCATTGAACGGACTGCTTTTCTGTAAATTATAAGAAACAATTACACTATTGGTATATTATTCTATCGGATGCAATGCTGCCAATTACATCAGACGAACGATGTAAATCGGTACGTTCAGAGCACCAAATGAAGTAGCACTCTTCAGTAACCAACAGAACGTTTAACAAATATTTTCCGTCCACATGACTTTTTTACACATTCTATAGCAAACTATTCTAAAACAGCTAATGTTTCCATCTACTTCATACTAACGGAAATAAATTCTGGTAGAAATGATTTTATTAGTAGTTCCTTATAAGTAGAAGGGAAATAGGACAATACACTAGGCTAAAGCGATAGTCAAAGTTTTTACAAGCTGGTCGCAATTCGGTTGACTTTGGAATTCAGTTCTCTTTGCATGATCAGGATTAAACAAAAGAGATATGAAACGAATGACGAACTGCCCATATGAGAACAATATACGTATTAACATTTTGAAACCAATAACTAGGAATAACTCGGAAACGGTTAGCTCTACAAAAAATATGTATGACAAAAATTAGGTGTTTTAACGAGATCCACATTTTATGTGCAGTCAGCTTTTGTCCATTTTTTATGATTTAACATTTATGCAAAACTAGTTCAGAGGGAAGAAAACTTCAGAGGCTATTTCCAAAAAATTAAATTTATACTTTTAGTTACCATGTAACTATCTATAATTAAAGGTATTTTAATCAAATTCGTTGGACCCTTTTCTTAAAAAATTTAAAATTTCGAAAATTCTCCCATGTAAAGGGTAGTTTAGCATGGGAATTCTCCGGAAAATTTTCGTGTCCACCTTTGGAAGGCACTAAACTTAGATACAAAGTTAGGTATTTATGCAAGTTTTCGTCTTTGAGTTATGCTGTCTAAACACGGGCCATTTTTTAAAAATGCTATTTTTGTAATCAGGGTCCTCAAAACATGATTTGTGGTTGGGATACAATTACTGGTCTAACTACTGTGTACTTTGTGCATACGTGATAGAGAAATTAAAACTAGTACAAATATGTGCAAATTTTCCAGCAGAGAAATTTTCACCAGAATAATGTTTCATGGCAAGTAAGTGAACCAAGAACATTATCCAGGTAAGGTCTTGATTAGAAGCATTCACGACGGTTATCAGCAAATTATCAAAACATCTGAATAAATAGAAATCCCGAGGAGTCAGTTTGGGGTGTTCCTCTCGTCACAGTCGCCCTCCGTGGTGTAATGGTTACCATGCTAACTTCATATACCCAAGGTTGTGGGTTCAAACCCGGCGGAGGACGATGGATTTTTTCGGGCGTAAAAATGCTTAGCATGGCTTCCTTCGGAAGGGAAGTAAAGCCGTGGGTCCCGTGTCGTAGATTTACGGCACGTAAAAGAACCTCAAGCCTGATAAGGGAGGCCTCTGAGCAAAATTAAGCGATCTTTCACACCCAAAATAGAATGGGACGCTGAGAACCAAAGCAGTTAAAGAGCGTCCATAAATAACACGCCATTTCATTTCCTTTCGTCACAGAAAGATGCACAATTTCATATAGTATAACTCCAAGCAAACATTTCCGCAAATCATATTATTTTCGTAAGATACAGGTATCTAATATGCATTAAGGCCTGATTTGAGTCCTTTCTATTGGATCTGTGTGAACTGTGTACCATATTGTATTTTCACAATAAAAACTATATGAAGAATAATATTATGAAACATACCTACATTTTTCCTCCTTTCTTTTAGCTTATTGTACTATAGTTGAAGTTTTATAGAAAGCGCATAGACGTTAAGGATGTTAGCAGGTCTTATTATATTGTCTTCATGATCCTAGCCACTATGCAACTTTAATAACGCCAAACTATGATAACAGTCTACATGCAAAATTACATTAATGTGGTTATTTGAAAACTAGCACCCGTGAAGGAAATTAACATTAAATGTGATACTAATCTTTCAAAGAAATGTCATTTTATTTGACTTTTAAATGGAAAGCCATTGGGCTTAATAGAAACATTGCTTATTGTGATTCTGGAGTATTATATTACCCACCCTTCGTAACACCAGCATGTGGAACAAAACTTACTCCACCACTTTCTAGGCAACTGAATTACCAGGCAATTTTCTAAGGTACTGAATAAATTGCAGGAAAGAAAGAAAAATAAAAACTGCAAAATGCAAATAGTTTTGTCGTCTACCAAGTGAAGTGGCGCAGCAGTAACTTGTGCGACTTGCATACGGGAGGTCACGTGTTTGATTCCCGTCGACCGCGCATTGACTTTGCGTTTCCCCCTTGTCACTTAGGCGAATACTCGGATGCTTACTTCCCACTACTTCTATTCCATTATTTCCCTTCATGTCATTTCCTTATCATCTTTCAGGTGTGCTTATAGGCTCGTAGTGTGTGGTAGTGCTGGCAGATGGCGCAGGGATGCATGCACACTGTAAATGCTGTTCTCAGTGTTGAGGTAGAACTGTGGTCGCTGTCCCTGCAAGGGTGGAGACGTGTGGCGGCACCTGAAACCCGTGATGCTGGCGGCTGCACGAGGATCAGGGTGCGGGATGAAGATTTTCAGTCAGTGGGACTTCGCATGTCTCTGTCTGCCACTATCTTGTGGCCACCTGCTGTTCCCTCACTTAATTCCTTCCTCCTGGGGGCATTAACGCGCAATAGATCATAATAGGTCGCAGTGTGTATGAACAAATATCAGGCCTAAGAAGGCGGAAAGTGGAGGAATGCATTGCAACAAACTAGCTCTTTCACGTGTCCGTCTCGTACTACTTTGATGTCAAAGGCCAAACGTCTACCCATGAAAGCAGACCAGTTTCAGAATCAGGAGTGAACGAAATGGGAGTAGTAAGACAAATATTAAGTAGAATGCCAGAACTGGGTAAGAAGTGGGAACTGGGCGTGACAGAGGTGGTTTAACATTTTCTTATCGGCACAAATCACTGAGGATTATATCGACAGGATTACATGCGCTCGCCTGTACACAAATTACCTCATAAAAGGTGAGCCATAAAAGGTGACTTGTGTGTTAAACAAGTTGCAGAATTCAACGGGGCTATGTCAAGTTGAAAGCAATAAGTGCTGAACTGGGTGTACGATCTCAATAATACCCCTCTTGCTTATCAGTGGGGACGGTAAGTGGATCCCGCTCAGCACGTGAGGTAAAACGAAGGTCGCTCAGCTAGTTCTCCACTTTAACTTGAAATAGCGTCATTGAGTTCTGCAACTGTTTTAATGCTCGAAAGTATATCAGCATCTGTGAAATACGGACGGGGCAGCTGGATCACCTGGTTTACTGATTATTGTGACACAGGAATACTTACTCGTATGGATAAAGAAATTTGGTAAAATAAATTAATCAATTGACCAAAAATTATAAAGCAATGTTGTCAGCAGCAGTTACTCTTGTTGGTAGGTGTACTAAACGCCTCGGGCTTGCTACAATATAGGTGTATAAAAGCCAACTCTTATGGAGGCTTCAGTATTACTGTTTTAACTTAACCTGAATGATGGATACAAAAATAGTTGCTATTTTATTTTCACGTCAGTAAATACTTCAATTTCTAGAAGGTCTAAAGACAAACAGAAAAGTATCTGTAGTATATAGTTTATTATTTAACTTGTTTACGTACATTCAAGATTAAGTATGAACTAAGGATCTCCCAAAAGTAACAAGGCAGTATGGTGGACAAAGAATTGAATCTATCACAACAATATACGTGTATTCTAGATTATTACAGACACAAAGGCTTTTCTTCTCCACCGTAATCCAACCACTGTGCATGTTTGAAAATTTGGAATCGGCTGTGTCTGTAAAGATGAAGGTGTGCTGGATAACTGTTGTATACTTCATTTTTATATGCGATGAAGTTTTTATTTGGAATTAAAAAAAACGCATCATGTAAGCCATCCCAACTTCTTCATGCTTCTAAAAATGAATCACTATGTACAATCTGAGATAGCAGCTTATATGTTGGAAAGTTCCAAATTAAAAAAAAAAAAAATAAAAGCTTATGTAACATTGAGGTCACCTGTCAAATAATATGAAGGAAAGCGGGATACTCATGCAACATGACATCTCGTTGAGTGTAATCATAGTAAAGTCGCAGCACAAAGAAAAAGAAAGTAATGATGCGTAGAGCTGAAGAGATTACTCTTTTAGCTCCCAGTTAGGCGTATTTTAATTTTAGTTACCCCCATTGTAAAACTAGACCTCACACCCGCACATCTCGGTGGTGATCGTCCGGCATGCAAAACCGTCCAACTGCATCGCCTCCCTCATGCAATTAGTTTCTGACTTGCAAGGAGCGTTGTTAAGTGTTGGATTGTGAATAGGTCGGGTACCGCATAAGCATCTCGGTTAGGCCCGGAATGATGTTTTCTAACAAGTGATGAAATCCTGGGGTGCAGCCTGAGACGGATTGTCGCGCAGATGAATAGGCGCATAGCCTATATCTTAATTGATTAAATTGTTTAGGTTAATTAGTAAATAAGATATCATGTGTTTGTTGTATATTGGTTGTTCAGAGAGATTGTTCCTGGAAAACGTTCCAAACTTCAACCCGAGAGTTCTCAAACGACGAATTCAGTTGTTTACGCTAGTTATTTGTATATTGCAAGAGGGGAAAGACGATATTGTGTGGCCACGTCTCCGCAAGAGAAAGTGAAGGTGACAACCGGGGAACCACGAGGAAATTTAGGTCAAGAATCACGTGAAAGACGCATTGATCAATTAGAATTAATCACGTCACGGCAAAAGCGCACCCCAAGCCACTTTTGGCGCCAAAAATGGGCTAATGAGATTACAAGTTGAGAGTTTTGCGGTGGGTAGAATTTGCAATATATATAGCGTATTCGCTGTAGTTTTCAGGCAGTCGGAACGTAACTACACGGGGAATCTGGGACGCCCAAAACAAGAATACGCAAAGTTATTATAGTGATTCACGCAGTTGGAATGTAACTACACGCAGAATCTGTGATGTTCGAAATAAGAATCCTCCTACTTATAGTAAAGTTATTACAGTGATTCACACAACTGAAATATATGTCACGCGTAACCTGCAAAGGAAGCGTAACAAGGAAGCCACGGCGGAAATTTAAAGTGTCTACAATTATTCTGCACGTAACAGTAGTACTCGTCGCCACGTAAAGTTTAGTTACCTTTATGCGCGTTACGCCCTTGTTCGAGGGAAATTATCGGAACTCAATCGCGCCAGGAACATTCTCGGGAACGCTTGTGAAGAGAAATAAACCCTGACTGAACGAAAAGTGCCGACGTTATTTTAAGTTAATTCCCGTACCACTCCCTGGAGATCATCCTAGCTAAATACCTGAGCTAGATAGAAATAGGTCTCAATTGCTCGTCTCCGAGAACAGGGACACGTCTACCACACCTCGGGCTGCCCTCAGCCTGTCAATTGCTCTGGGTCTGGGTCGCTGAGTCCAACAATAGCCAAGGAGCATCGAGAACCGACTTTAGCAGCTGCAACGCCGGAGAGAGGACCAATCGTCGCTGGGCAGCCCTGCAGCACCAGGTTCGTCACCAGTTCCCGCCACAAGCCATAAGCAAATTCTAAGTACAGCTTGGGGGGTTTAAAGATGCTAACGATATGCATTTTCGTAATTTTTTATAGGTGTACATATTACTGATGGTTGCTAATTTTCACGTGAAACCAGGATGCATTTGCGCTGTAAATGTAATACTCAACTTATTTACAAAGCTGTATGTAATTTCCCCGCCCTTTTATTTTATAGCACGTTCCATTACAAGCAGTTATACGATATGCTATTTAAACACACTCTGTTGTTTTGTATTTAAGTTAACTTGTTGTTTAACTCTCTTTGAAAGGTTACAATATGCATGGAGTCATTCCACTAATATTTGCCCTATGGACTTTTTAAAGCCTATTGAGTTTATAAAGTACGAGAATTGTTTAATATATTTTGTCACTAGTTCACTTTTAGACACTCGCCATACATCAGATCGTGAAATAATTATTTTTTAATGTATCTCTTTGTCACTGCAATATCGTGCATGAAACAATCAAGTGAGCTACTTTTTCAGCAGTATTACATAGTCACTCAGAATTTTCTCTCATTATGAAGCATTAGAAGTATGCTCTGCCTTTTCTAGGTCCAGTTGTCATCGAAGGTAGACAGAGCTGAGTCCGGGGCAACAAAATTACCGAATTGAGTTTCGGTGCATACAGAGTATAACTATGACGTGATGGAGTAGGTGTGGTCTCTATAGCCTGTTTCGAAACGTGTTGCACAATTGCTTACCGCCTGACCTCGTTCAGTTCCTGCTTGTGGATGAACCCGTGAACATTTCTAAAATACGAAAGGTTAGGCGTTCGACACTAAACAAACTTGTGGATGAGCAGGAGCAGAACCTTTTCCTTCGACACAGTAAAGATGTAGCTTGTAATTCATTGCAATGAATTCTGAGTGAGTTTGGTTGATGCATGTTCACTGTCTTTTCAAAGCTCATGAACATTATCATCTTGAGATTTTTGTATCAAGCGTTATACTTAAATTTGTAAAAGCACAAGACGCTTTTATTTACTGATGATACTATGACATATTTTTTTTATTGTGCTACCTCATGAGTTAGAACATGCATATAACATCAATACATGTAATGAGCCACTTTTGGAATAGACTATACCTCACGTGAGCATATTCACACTACAAACTCCTACCTACTACCCTTTCTTTATACTACCAATTGCTGTGTGTTCGGAACTGTGTGCCCTTCGGAACCCAAAACCGATCTCTGGTCATATGCATGAATCAGAGCTAGAAAGTTCGTAGCGATTTCCTTTTGCAGATTAAGAGCGGCCAGGTTTAGTAATACCATGCGGCGCTACTTGCGTGAGCAAAGGTCAACGTAGACTGCAATCCATTACTGCAAAACTGCTATCACTACTTAACACAGAACCACGTCGGTAGGAAGGAAGGCGATGGAATAAGACCTTTGTCCTGCTGAAATGTGAGCAAAATTAATTTGTTTTACAACCTTAGTAAGCTTTCTAGCAGTGCACTTATGCATGTACTTATTCTGAAACCGATGGCAATTCTAGTAATCTATCAAACGTCTAGTAACAGAACAGCTTTACAAAACCATATTATTAATTGCAAATTTGTTCAGAAAGTTACCCAACCTATCACACTGTTATAGACCAGAGGTATGAAGCTGAACTGAAACTGTGTGGCATGTAGAACTGTCAAGACGGATCTACTAATCCACGAGCATCCTAACTGAAATAAACATAAAAATGAAAAGTGTAAATGAAAAGAATGCAGGGTTAAATGTGATGTATCGCATGCAAGCTGCAACTTTAGATCCCAACAAATGTTATTTGCTTTGCGATACTGATACATCATATGAAGTGAAACGAGCTTTTTCAAAATATAAATCTTGTTAGTCGGAACGTAGAATGAGGTTTTCATTTGAAAGGCTTCAGAAGGACATATAGTTCTCAGTAATACGCTGATGAGTACAGATTTAGTTTAATTCCTGCTTTCGTTTTTACCTCGTAAGAATCTGAAGATATTTAAGAAATTAATGTTATTATTTGGATATTATTTTACATTCGATGAGTAAATATTACAATTCGTGTTCTAATTGCTTGGCTGTTTTCATAATGGACATATGTAAAGAAGGAAATCAGTCAGAGTCAGCCGTATATATTTAACAATTTGTGTGGTGTACATAATGAAATAAAAAGATGTGCTTTTTCGAATGTCTTATAAGTCATTTTTGTACTCTGGAAACTGCACTGTTTCGTTGACAACCGGTTTTTTTTAACCTCTCCCCCGCGTTCTTATCAATGACTTGTTTTAATGCGGCTAGACGGTCGGTCGCAACCTGTATGCAGAACGGCAAAAGGTACGACTTCCTAACTCTGGAATGAATCTTTGTTTTTGGATGTAGATGACACGGTCGGGAAGAATGCCTTCTTCGCAGCTCCTTTCATTAATTCTTTCCTTCTGTCATCTTTAAACGCGATCCCCCTAAAGTTCCTTAGCAATTACACCTTTGGGAGATTGTCGTAACATTTACTTGTATATTTTCTGGCAGCTCCTTCGTTTACTAACTTTCTGCCAGCCATTAACAATTGTTCCAGCTATGCCTTGACTTAATTAACTGTTATTGAACCATCGGGTTTCCGCTAAGTTATGATTGTCATCCTGCTTTTATTTTCCCAGCAGTGAGCTTGTAAATCTCATTCTGAGTGTTTTATTAGATGTTATGCTACAATATTTTAAGAATTTTCTCGTGTTTTAATAAATGTTTGGTGTGCTTTTTAATTTCGAATTGCTGACTGCTTCGAGTTCATTTACCTTTTTTTTATTTTTTAGTCCTTAGTAACGTCGTCTGGTAGAATTTAATTTGTTTTGCCTAACAGTTAATACCTCTGTCCACCAAGGGAAAGTACTGTCATTTGTCTGTTTCTTTTCCGTACTATTTTCTGGAAGATGTTGTTGGAAGTCATTTAAAAGCAGTGCAAAGTTTATTTATGTAATTTTCTATATCAATATTGTCTTTTACTTTTGAAGAAAGTATAGTGTCAAGTATGGTTTTTTCCCTTTGCCATTAACTTTTCAAGTTTCTTGCCACAGTTTCCTCTGTTCTGTTTCAAATTTATAGAAGCTGTCTGTCGAAACTGTGTATATTCTGATTTTAAAGCTATAAATTCTTTTGCGAAGATAGTTATGACCTAAACTACATTAGAAAGTTATGGTCGGAACAGCTCTCCTCGTAACTTATTTTGTACTGATTGAAATTCTTCAGAAGAAGACTGTTGAATATCAATGACGGTGATATTAACGTTACCTTTACCAATCCTTTTACTTTCCTAATTCCTAATACACAGCTGCTGGCTTAACAGAACTTCTTAAAAGATTTTCCCCCTTGAAACTTTTTAATGTGTCATACCACAAAGTTGCCATTTATGGATATCAAAACTCCGTTCCTTTTGAGAATTTAGGCATTTCATCTATTTTTTGCCTTTCTATATCAAAATATATGTAAGTTACTACAAGTCTTAATTTTCCATGTAATAGCTCTACTACAAGGTCTGATAGTTGTACTACATGTTCACCATGTACATAAGTACTATTGTTCACCAGCACAATGTCTTGCCGGTGTATGCCTTTGCCGGAGCCGAATATTCTATACTTGTTTCTTTTTTTTCAGACGCCACATATTTTATTTCATACTACATAAGGTTCTTGTAAGAGAGGAAGATCAACACCAGTTTTAAGCGTCAAGTCATCAGGTTAGCAGTTGCGATCCTGACTGTTGATAATTCACTTGGATGCATTTAATTGGCTTTTAGATGATACTGAAAAGCTTTTTGTAGGATTTTTGGTTTAGTAATCTGTATTTTGAGCTCCTTAGTCAGTGCTGCCCGTAACCTAGAGCAAGAGTTTTCCAGTCAGGAGTGATTTTCATCTATTTTGTTGGCCTGATTGTACCGTTTGTATGTAATATAGATAAAATAAAGATATATTATTAAGTTATTATTATATTATGAGTACAATGTTTACCTAAGACTACCAATATTTTTTTTCCATAAAAATCATAAAATATACCAATGAATATAAAATTTCCTAAAAATAAAGAAAGTTTTAAAAATAACAATCATGCATTTATAGCCGCCTAAGAAGGCCCTACACAATTTTGTATGAGGTGCTGCAACTGCCGCTTATTAGACGCCTGTAGATATATTCTGCGCATGTTAAAAAGGCTTGCAGAGCTCAACGGGACTTTTGCAAGTTAAAAATCCATCTGAGGGGAGCTGGCGACAGCGACGTTAGTGTTTTCTGTCTTTCTAATCAGCGGAGATAGTAATCAGGTCGTGCTCATTGAGAGGGGTAAAACGAAGATTCCTCATGCCAGTTCCTCACTGACTGGTTTAGTTTAGAACGGCCCCGTTGTGTTCTGCAACTCTTTTAACGCACGAATACATATCTGCGTACGCCAAACACCTACACAAAGCTTACGAGTCACCAGTCCTCTCTATTCCCGTTGTCGATGACTGTAAGACTACATTTAAACACATAGTGGGAGCTAATCAATCATATGAATTGCATATCTGCCATCCAAGTTTTACGCTAAGCTTTGGTTCCCAAGGTCACGGGTTCAAACCCAGTGGAGAGCGTTGGATATTTTTCGGGCGTAAAAATCCTTAGCATAGGTTCTTTCGGAAAGGAAATAAAATCGTTGGTCCCGTGTCGTACAATTACGGCACGTAAAAGAACCTCAGACCTGATAAAGAGGCCTCTGAAAAAGATTAAGCGATCTTTCCCGCTCAGTATAGAGTGGGACACTGAGGACCGCAGAAGTTAAAGAGCATCCATAAATAAAACTGGATTCAATTTCCAATTATTAACCTGCTTGTCATTAATACATTCCTAGCATGTGAATTCCTCTCTATTACCAACTTCCTTCTGTTATATTTAGTAGTATAGCAGTACTTTCCTTGAATAATTGCTACACTAAGATTTATTCGGGGTTTGCTCAATTTTTTTAGTTGTAGCGTTTTATATAAAGACAGCAAGAATGATGCGAATTAACACTCTGGGATATCTGAGTTTCGGAATGTTGAACTTTACCTGCTCACCGCATTTGTTAGCAATATTTAATCTGAGTAGTTCAAGATCTTCTTTGGCGCTCATCTTGATAAGCACACGACCATTACGTAAGGATTCGTTTTTGATAGTGTTTAATGTCCACTTTTACTACATATGCACCGCAGGCGATGACACTGACGATACATGGAATGAAGATGGAGCAGCGGTAGAACGCGATGGCGAAGAAAACCCAAGAACCAGTAGAAAACCCGCCCCTGCGCCGCTTTGTGCTCCACATATCCCAGATAAGATCGCGTCGAATCGAACACAGGCTGTGTTGTTAAGAGGCGAGGCGTATGGATTTGAAAGAATTGATACCTACTTTCATTACAATAGGGTTGATGTTAACAGTTATGAATTATTTAATTGACTGGTGATTGATTGGTTTTCAACTTAAATATTTATACTTTCTCTAGCACGCGTGTAGTTTCCACTACAAAAATAGTTACTATCGGTTGAGTAAATGGCACGATTGGAGATGGAAATCTATAAAGTGTATGTATTCCTAAAAGGTCATCATGATGAAAATTGATAATATCGCTTGTATAATAGGAGTACATAACAGCTTCTTTTTCATTAGTACGGGATAGCCCTAGAGAATGTCCAATGTCATGTATTAAAACCGAAAATAGGTCAGTTTTTGCGCTTGGACTTAATGTATCGATTTTCAAATATCAATTTTCATCGATATCTTTGTGAATTTCTAATGAACAATTATCGTGTCCTGGGTGAAATGAATGTACTGCAGTACCACACATTCCATAAAATATAGAACTACAATATCCATATGTTTTCTGTAATTTATGATTTAAACGTTTTTTTGTAATTAGAATACCTGGATTTACAATAGTATGTTCAAAAGTCAAACCATTATAGTTCTCCCACACATTAAATACAGAATCGGCAAGATTTGCAGTAGTTGTATCTGCATCTGCATAATGCCATCTTAAATGTTTTGCTTTCTATTTAAACGAAGACATTGCAAATCCAGAAGAATTATCCATATTTCCATATATTTTAGAATTAATTAAAGTTAATACTTCAGAATTGAGTGAGCCATCCATTGTTAAATTATAATATTTTTGAAGCACTAAAACTGCATCTGTAAGATTCTTTTGATCGATTAATTTAAGTGTCTATTCTTCCGCACTAAGGCATCCAAAATTGTGAAGATGTGTATTAACATTTAGCGTTTGATTAGGATTGCTAAATACAATACAATATGATAAAATGTTAATTATACTGGTTATCTTTAATAAATTTAAATTTCTTTTGTAACCTTTTTTAAACTTAGATCGATAATAATAGTTTTCTTAACACCCATAGCAACATAGATGATTGTGTTAGCTTGAACATTAGTGCCAAATTCTAAGCTATTTATAAGTTCATTTTATCTGTATATGTAATATTTGTTCTAATCGTCATATCCATAATAGCCATAAAATGCATTAGAGCAAATTCATCATCATCCCATATAACACTTTTATTTCCTGACTATCTTTCAGATAATGAAACATAGGCATCATATGCGACTTGGTAAGAGTGATTAATGATTTTCAATTTTTGTCTTCTTATCGGAAATTCATTTATCGAATCTTTGAATGACCAATTTTCTAGTTGACAATGGTCATATTCACTAGCGTTTGTTTTCTGATGATATGGTCTATTTGTTTGAAATCGTGTAATACAGATATCAGTATTATGAAATTATACATTTTTGAAAGATGTGGCATTACTGTTTATGCTTTTTCCGATAAAAGTATGCTCTTCCATAACGTCCCAAACGAAGCATTAAATTTCAATTTTAGATTTCTTATTTAATGCATAATCTGGTTCATATTCTATGATTGGAACTTTGATTTTAAATTCCTTAATGATAATTTTAGAGTCACGTGGCACTGCTTTGTCAAGTATTCCAGCTGCTTTTAAAGTATTCCATCTGTAAGAACATGAACCGTCATTAGCGGCTCTCTCAAATGAAACAGTTAAACCTAAATTTCATAAAGGTTGTTTATTGTATCTAAGGAAACTAAACATATATTCTATTGGATATGATACTTCATAAATACGTCCTGGTTCATAATTAAGTTTTTTGTCATAAATAAACCCAGCACCTTTATATAAGTGCATATCTGCTTTTGGAACAAATAGATCAATAAGTACATCACTTACTAAAGCTGGATGATCTACTTTTTCTATTACTTGACCAAAGCTTTTGAGATATGCTTTATTAAACATTCGTGGAAAGTAATTGTTTACTTGTATTATCAACCTTATTAAATTCACCATTTGTAGTCCTCCCTCGTGGTTCGAATTGCATATATGCAAATACTCTATTAGGAAAATAAGC
Organism: Hymenopus coronatus; assembly: GCA_030762935.1. NCBI lineage: Eukaryota > Metazoa > Arthropoda > Insecta > Mantodea > Hymenopodidae > Hymenopus > Hymenopus coronatus. The sequence continues at coordinate 268,656,090 of CM060900.1, read as the reverse complement.
ACCATCAGCAATATTAAGATCTGTATCTAAATTGCAGAGTGGCTTGTCTAAATTATATCTGCTGGAATCATTTAGCTCAAATGATCTCGTTTGGTATTTTTCGATGTTTTTGATGTCCATTTAATAATAAAAACATTTAATGCATTTGTAGTACGATTTCAATTTTAAGCTTTCCGTTTTCATCCATTATAGAAATTTTAATTTCTCTGACTGAATCACGGTGATGAATTGCCAACTTATAAGGATTCGTTGGCTCGTAAATATGATCTTTAAACGGTACTTTAGGTTTAAATTTTGCAATAGCGTTACTGTGTTTATGTTGGTGATTATTATTTTTCGTAATGAATCCTGCATTTGAAGCTAAATTACATTCAATGTTAATCGTGTTGAAAGGTATAAAATTAGGTGATTCACAATGTGTTTTTGTTTCACCATGTTTAATCAGAGAATTCTTAGAGAATCCTGATAACTTTCCAAAATTTGTGAAATCTAAAGCTTGTTTTCCTTTATTAGTAATTGTGCTTCTAACCATGACTTTATTCGGCTTTATATACAATATTTGTATTTGACTTAATTTTCCAAGCAAGTTAGGCAATGTATATTTCCTTTTTAAAATGTCATATTCTCAAAGACACAATCGTTAACATTTGGTGTTAGGAAAGTGGCATAAAAATTTTCAACATAAATATGATTATCATCTATTGTAATAGGTTTAGAAAGTCGCAAATTTAACTCTGAAGTAGTTCCTTCTAGTGCAATGTACATTTATTGTGAGAAAATTTTTGTTTTATAAATGGAAATTAATTGGTGTACATTTGTTCCTGAAGATGAAGAATTTAGAAATACTGGTGAGCTTTTACCTGCAACTATTAGAGGATGCATAGTAGGACCTTCAGAATGTGGAAAACAGTTTTAACGAATGACAATTTTATTCTTAAAAAGTGTTGGGTAAACCCATATCATTATTATATTTTATGCAAAACTTTATATCAAAAGAAATACAAACAACTGCATGAAATATTTAACGATATCGAACGGGAAACAGGAAACTGTTTCTCTGCGTTTATAGATAAAGGTGAGGATATAGTACCATTAGACCAAATAAAATATAATTTTTTAGTTGTTATAGATGACTGCATTATAGAAAACAAAGTTATAGTAAGAGAAAATATATTTTACAGGACGCCATAAGGGAATTAGCGTACTTTGCTTAGGTCAAACCTTTACTAAAATTCCAAAACAACTAATTTGAGATAATTCAAATTTCGTTTGCTTATATAAACAAGACAATAATAATCTTAAATATGCTTACGATGAGTTTGTTGGAAGAGATATGAATTTTGATAAATTTTAAGAGCTGTGCAAAATGAGTTGGAAGGATTACTTTGAATTTATTACCACCTACATGACAAGAAAATTCAATGATGTACAATATTGGACACAAATAAAACAATTTATAAAATTAACGTGAATGTTAACATTAAACAAACGCGAAACACTACGTAAAACGTGAAGCTTAACGTGAAAATGTGAAACGTGAACGCGAACGTAACATGAAAACGAGAAACGTAACGTGAAAACGTGTAACTGAAATATAAACGCTAATGTAACATGAAAACGTGAAATGTAACGTAAAACGCATATATTTTCTTGTGTTATAAATGAATCAATTACCAAAATATCCAAAAGAGGGTCTAAAATTAAGACAATAATTAATAGTAGAATTCAAACAATGGAAAAGACAACCAAGAATGCAATATTAATTAAATAAGAGAAAAGATCAACCCCTTATAGATGTAAACACAGAAACAAGAGTGAATTACACACGTTAGTCGAACAAAATAAAAAAAATTATTGGTGACTTATTTCCTCTTGCTTAGCATTCATCTATACAAGAACAAGATGATGACGCATTTCAAACACAATCATAAGCTATTACAGACTATTCATATAGGAAAAAAATTAGGAAGGTACCTAAATGAAAAAAAAAATAGTAAACCAGTTTTCGTAATTAGTGGTAATGGAACAAAGTTAAACATTGGAAACTCAGAAATAACACCTACTGAATATAATATCATTATCCGAGGAAAACATATAAGGGAACTGATGATTTGCTTACTTAGCTTACTAAAAAAATATTCCAGATGATATAGTGAAAGATGACCTATGAAGAAATATTTATAAAATCCAGCACCATTTATCAAAGTAATGATCCATCAACTGGCAGACCAGAATCTAGTATAGGTAAAAAATATTATATGTATATTAAACCAATGTGGGGAAAATTAACTGGAAGGTCTAGATTTAGATCTCTTTAATATTTTTCTTTTCCTAGAGTCGGTAAAGGAGTTATAGGACCTTACACTGGAAAACAAAAAGAATGTGTATTATTGGATATCATCGGTCAAATTTTAAACCTTATTGGTATTCTTGATGGAGCAAGGAGATCTGGAAATCATAGTCCAGAAATTAAGAATGCAACAGCAGGTATTTATGACTTGTTATTTGAACAATTAAATGAGATGAATACGAATATGTAAACAAATCCAAATGCTGCATATATAATGGGGTTTTTAATTAAATGTTTGGCAAATGCCATTTTAGGTGTTAAATATGTTCAGGATTTTTAAGTAAGGTTTTGAATTCGAGAATAATGCCAGAAATACATATGTACAACTTTACAAGAGAAAAAAGTACAATTATTGTGGACCATTTACTAAACTATACGAAAGAATAGAAAGAGGCGATGAACCAATAAATAATTTGGATGCCACATGTTTAAATCATGATATATTCTATAGTGATAATAAATATTTAGAATAAATAGTGTAGCAGATAAAAATTGCGATTAGCAGCTAAAGAAAGTCAATACGATCCTGATACACCATAAGGTGATAAATTTGATGCTGCATTAGTTAGAGGAGGAATGTGGTCAAAATGTAAATTAGGGTTTGGAATTATTGAAGGAAAAATAGGAATACCAATTTGTTTATAAATTCCATATATTTTTCTTTAGTAAATGTGATTACCAGCATTACTTATCATAGAAAGATTTCTCGTTTCAAAAAAGGAAGTGGTGTTCACTATGGTGGATCCATTAAACCAATGTCTACAATTTTGCAAGCAATTCTTAAAATAAGAGAACTCATAGAAGCCAAAAACCCACACCTGTTAAAGTAGGAAACGCCGTGGCATTGAACGAATTTAGCAGAGCAGTTAATCCGTTTAAAGAAGCAAAATTAGGTGGTTCAATTCACATAAGATATATAGGTTTCATATTTACGATACCTATGATTATATGTGTTTTAACAGCAATAGGAGTGGAAGTGCTGCTGTTGCTAAAACCGTTCTTGATAATAAGAAAAATGAAAAGAACTAGAACTAAAAACGACATAATTTAGCTATGGAAGCGAAAGATGGTTCAGGAATGTGTATCAAATAAATAACGAGGAAACTAATGTATCGCCTTTAATTAGTATAGATATTATGAATTATGTAAAAGAAAAAGTAGGTATCAACCATTTTAGAGATCTACTCATGTCAGATACACTTCCATCAAAACCAAAAGATATAGAATGTGGAGTAGTTAATTTTGAAAATAATTCTAGTACTGGAATACATTGGGTATGTTATTGGAAACAGGGTAAAATTGCTTATGTTTTCGATTCTTTTGTAACTGGTTTACCTAAGTCTTTAGTTAAGTATCTAAAGGGAAATAGCATAGATTCTTAAATTTTGTTAAAACAGATACGGTACAACAAGCGTCACAAGTAACTTGTGGTATTCTATGTATTACTGTCCTTATATTATTTCGGATGGCTATTCTTTTCCGGTTATTCAAAGTCTATTAAAATCATACCTTAACTTACAGAAACGTTATTTTAAATCTATATAAATAGGATTTAATATTTATACCATCTATAATTTTGACTATTCTTCGGTTTTTGAATGATATGTAGTTTTTTATAATGTTAAAAATGTTATTTAATGTTTTCATCAATTCGTTGTGATCATTCTTTGTTTTAGCTTCTATTTGGGTTATTATCTCCTGTTTTATCTGATTTTCTAATTGATTCAATTCTGTAGGTACTTGTTTTGTTTTAGTTTCTACACTATAGATTTCTGCTTTCATTTCTATCAGTTTATCCCATTTGATCTTAACTTCGTCTGTTTTAATATTTATTATTTCTTCCACGGTTTTCTTAGCAGCAGTTTCTAAAGCACCCTGAATATTGGCTTTAACTCTATATTCCAATATTTTTATACTGTCATTTTTAAGTTTAGCTAGCTAATCACTTTTAAGAGTCATTGTTATTCGTTATATATATGTATTATTTTGAAGTAATGCACACTTTGAGAAATCGTTTAATACTGCAGCATGTCATTGTTTGGTTTTACCACGACGACTTGTATTGTAAGCATGTCCCGTCTGAATTCTTTATACCCTACTCACATGTACTCCCAGAGCAGCTACGTCACGTTTCAAAACACAAGCTGGTACTATATTTTTTTTAAAATATAGTTCCGGAGTCTGGTCGGACTCCGGCACTGTATAACCTACTTTTATTTGCCTAATTGTTTTACCTTGTTTGCGGTATGATTACTGAATTACTGTTTTCTTCTTTTACGCACACACATATACACAAACATATAACACCCATGCCCAAGGTGAGACTCGAACCCACGATCCCCTGCTCTACGAAACAACAAAGCGAGACACCTTGGCAAGCGCGGCCATGGGGACCGGCAAGCAATTGAATGCTCATTTCTTTATAAGTGCAGAGAAGGAAAGAGCTTTTATAATAATTTCCCTAGCAGCAGGACTTAAAGCAATATGACTTGTTGCTTGCCCCTCTATTCTGTCTTTGGTCTGTGTACCGGCATGAGACATTCATCTATTTGTTCCTGTTTTAATGCACCGATCTAGTCATACCCCATTCAGATTCACAGATTTCCACAAATTTGCCATTTGGGACGCCAGGGGCGCGTTTCGTTAGTGACTCTCTCGAATCACGAGCAAGTGTTCGCTAAACGTGTATTTGGGAGTTGCTACCTGCTTGAAGGTCGTAAAAAATGATATGACAAGTCAGCTAAGCGATGGAGTTTTCCAGATACTGTGCCTCTTCTTGAGACACTAGCGACAGCATAATATCAACAAAGCTCTTCAATTCTGAACTGAGCAGTATGGTAGTGCAAACAACATTAGTAAACAAAACATTCACCTCTTACTCTCTTGTCATTCAGTAAAAATAGTGTATTCATTAAACTTAAATTATTTTATTTTCTGTTCACGGTAGCTGCATTTTTAATATGGATGTTTTAATTTTTGTATTTGAATCAGCCATAATGGGCTATATGTGTACCCATACTTCTAACTGTATGCATTTAATTTGGTCAATGTCTTATCCATACACATGATTTTGGACAACAACAAAAAAACAACTGCCTGAGTGTGATTATACTGACTGTTAAGGCTATAAGTGTAAATATTTTTATTGGTAATGAAGGACAATGTAATGAGCTACACTAAAACAATATTTAATTCATTTTGCGGACTTAAGACTAATTATTAAGAGTGGTTCCTCCGAATAGGCGTGGCACACACAAGCCAAAAGTGCTGGATCGCTGGCTGGAAGCCGTAACCTTGAGGGGTAAGCCTCGCTATAACAAATGTAGTGGAAATGAGTTTGCATACCTTTTGCAAGTCCAATGCCCTCACAATACCTAAGTCAGCAGATGACGCATTGAGGGGTGAAAACATGGAAGCAAAACGGTTAGTCTATACCATGCGTCTCCAAAGTCTACGTCACTAGGGATACTGCACCGCACTACAAAGGTATTGGGGTCAGTTGGCGGTAGGGAACGGAGTCGCAGTGCTGCACTGTAAATATCTCCACAGGTGACAGTGAAGTGTGAATATTTTAGAGGAATTATGACACAAGAGTTCAAATGTACTTCACTGGCACATGCAACTCTTTTAACTGGACACATTGATTTGCTTCTGGTATCCGAGATCATGAATGCAAATTTACTGCTTTCAGTTTTGAAAACTTCTTCAGTTCCTGGAGTTGTATCGCACATTCCATCCTTATAGTACGAGTATGAATTATACATTTTTATACGTTATCACATTTCTACATCCCAAAGAAAATATCAAGCTTCCATTTACAACGTCTTTTGGAGTATGTTTTAAACTCGATGCATTTATTATATTATACTAGTACATACCATTTAAAGATAAAAACGATAATGTTAATAGTAGACCACCACCACCACCACTACTGATCATTATTATTTTTATTATTATTATTATTATTATTATTATTATTATTATTATTATTATCATAATAATATATATAATTACGTATGATAATCATTGTACTTACTTGATTACTCATTTTGTTAAAATTATTTGCCTGTAATTTCAACTGCTCTTTGTGACACGTAATACAATGATGTTTTAAATTAGCCTTATATATTGCCTTTGGGACAAATAAGGCAACTTACATTTTCGTCAGAAGTAGTGTAGAAACATTGTACCCCCCACAATTGCATACACATTTCCATGAAGTCTTATTATGATTTGGAGCAGCCATTTCACCACTATAGATACTCCTCAACTCACGTCTCTGAGAATGGGCGCTAACCTTAGTTCATAGACAACACCATCCTCCCCTTATTCAGGGGCTGTATTCGCGAGTACAGTTTTGAAGAGGTCTAGTCCATATTGACAGGTGTAGTTCATTTCGCCGCGTAATTAACACCATGCAAAACACATCAGATAGTAAATTATCCCATCGGTTTGTGGGAATATTCATAGACAAAGAGAAGAAACTACTAACACACCAAAATAAACACACATTAAGCTAAAGTAAAACACCAAAATATCTGTGCATATATCTCTAACACCCTGAAATTTTTATTTGTTTCCGAAGTTATCAATTTCCAGATTATATCAGCGCCACCATGTGCCGAAATTTCGACCCGCAGGAGTTCCTCAATATGCCGGTAAATGTAATGGAATGGAGCTGTGTCTTTTAAGCAACACTGGTCTGGATCGGCTTTGACCTTCAGATCAGCAGGCCAATGGCTAAGCAAGTCAACCAACTACACCGACCCCAACATCCTGTATTTCTCAATTTAGGTAACATGGAAATTATGCTGCTCACTACATCTGCTTCTCAGTTTAGTTAAGGTACAAAGATATTCGTTAAAAAGCTTACAAAAATAGCTCTGGTTGCATAAATTTTAGTATAAACAAGGATTTGTTAGAAAAAATATGTTTGTTTGGGCTTTTTCTGTCCTTTTGTTCAGTGTAGATAATACGCAAATTATTTTCCTGACTAAAACTTTTAGCTATACCCGATTACCAAGAGATAATGGTATATAAGAAAATGGTATATTCATATGGCATATGGTAATGGTAAATGGTATACCGTGTGGCCCAAAACTCACTTGACAAATGTGGAAATTAGAAATTGTTCAGCTTCATTATACAATTGGCTAAAAATAAGTTCTACTTTATCCCTTAGAAACACATTTCTCATTTGTTGTTCATTGTAATAGTTATTTCATGATTAAACTAATGTCATGTTCATGGTATCCATTTACGACATAACGCAGATGTTCAAAATGGTGTCCATCAACACGAAGATAATGCCTCACTTGATCCTGGAATTCAACACTCACATTGGAAATTATATTTGGTAAAATATGCCAAATGGCATGGCTGATTTAATCTTTCAGGTCTTCCAGATTTGGAGGTTCAGTCTGTGAAACACATTGTTTTACATATCTTCAAAGAAAGAAATCGAAGAATGTCAGGTCAGGAGAATTTGCAGGCCTCCTTGGACCTCCCCGTCCAATTCATTGATGTCCAAACATGCGATTCAACTTGTTTCGAATCATTATAGCGTAATGCGCAATAGCTCCGTCTTCTTGAAACCACAAATTCAGCTGTCTGTGCAATGGCAGGGCATGTAGAAAGTCCACCAAAATTAAATCTAGCACTTCATTGTAAGAATACTGATTCACGTTAGCTTCAAAGATATGTGGAAAATCAGGGCATCACCTAAAAGCCCACACCAAAGTATTACTCTTGCAGCACCAGGGTCATTAACCCGACGCACCCATGCTGGATTATCGACAGACTAGTACCGCGCGCTTTGGGTATGCGTATGATCAAACAAAACACTCATCACTGAAAATAATGAGTCCAATTGTTAAGATTTAATAAAATTAAGATTCTTGATATTATTAAATTATTACAATAAATTCATTATCATTGTCCATACGGTGGATGATCTAGTTGTAGAGCATCATTGTCGCGCATTGAGTGAATATGATGGATCTTGTATGGATGAAAATGTGCTGATTTTAAAATTCGCCACAGAGATTCTTTGCTCACCTCACTGTGTCTAGATACATAATGAATTGATTTCTTAGGGCTTGCAGTCACTTTTTCAACAACGTTAATGATGTTACCTTCATCAAAATCAGTTTTTGGCCTAGAACTTCGTTTTGCATCCAACACAGAAAAAGTCCTCTTAAATTTATTCAAATGAAGGTTGAAATGAAGGTTTCGGAATTTTAAGATGCCACCTGTGAAACTCTCCTGCAGCCTGTCTCACAGTTCTGTGATTGTCACCGCATAGCAGAACTAGTTCAATTCCATGTTCATTTGGGAGCATGTATGATTTTAATGTTCTCGCTGAAGATGTAATCTTCTTGATTTCAAGAGAGTTGCTGGCAAATGCTAAACAACAAATTGTGTCTTTGCAACATATTTCTCAGTCATTAGTCATTGTAATACTTATTTCATTGTTTCATTTCTGAAACTAATGCTTTCATAATCAAATCTTTGACATGGATCTAAAACAAAACACCTTTCTTAAATAAAAAACATATTGGATTTATCAACCAACTTGTGGCTACAATGTCCTTAAACGGTTACAATCAACAGAACATATACGAAGATAGATCGTATATTCTATATTACAGTGTAAAACTTATTTTTCAACAAATAGTTTAATATAATTAAACCTTTTCTGACTATATCAATTATCAAGTGACTTTTGGGTCACACAGTGCAATAACATTTAAAACCGTAGAAAATTGGAATGGATTAGGCGTTCCCTCACTCTCTCTCGCTCTCTCTCTCTCCCTCCCTCTCTCTCTCTCTCTCTTTCTCTCTCTGCTTCTTGGTTTCACTTTTTACCGTAAATAATTCTCCACACCGAAATGCAGCAAGGCATTTTTTAAAATTGCATTAAAGCTTTCCCTATAATGAATTAATTTATTTTCTTTCTTCAAAATTTGAGACGCTGCAATTTGTGAAGCAACTGCCTGATTAAGTACAGCGGAAAATAAGGAATTAGATACTATAATATTAAATGCACGTGAAACAAAGCTTCTATGCTCTTGGAAGAGTAACCCGTAATAAAAATTTGAGATCACAGGCTTAAAAACTTCAAATTTTACAAATTTCACCTTCATACGAGCTTTAACGTTTCTGAGATAGAACTAAGGTTTAATCACACCTCTGTATTAAATGATAAATGTCGTATTTAGTTTTAAGTTAAACGTTCATAGCTTATGAACTAAATGTATTTAGTACTCCTAAAAAGGACCTCGAATGTTCATGAGTTGCTTAAATTATGCCCAACATATATTAAACATTACTCACTAAGTTCCAAAAGCATGGCTGCACCGAGTTTGTGAAACTACAGTAAGTCAGAAAGACCTGGTTATGCTATGAAGATTCACATTGAAATTCATTGGAGCAAAAGCCTTCTAAAAACTGCAAGGGATGGAGTTGAACTGACTCCGAATTAAATTATACCGTAGGCGACCTGCCAATGCTCTGCGGCGTAACAGCAAATTAATACCACAAGAAAGAAGCTCATTGGATAAAACTTATCTTTTTAACGTTTCCTTATATGTATTTGAATCCTCTTACATTTTAAGTTATTTATCCATACAACAAAATAGCTCCTCCAATGGTATCTTATTAATTCACTGCTTTTGATTACACATTAAATGTTTGTTTTTTGTAGCTTAACGTCCTTCAACCTGGTTGGTCATATCGGAAGATGAATGAAATTGGTGAAATGATGCTCAAATTATCTCGGGGTCCATGGAGCTTAAAGTTACTCGACATAAGGGATAAGGGAAAACCCTGAAAAAACCTTATCTGGGTAACTCGCCCTAAGCGAGATTCGAACTCACGACCTATTGAATGTAGGCAGACACGCTACACGTTTTTTTAAATAAATATTATATTAATGTTTAGCAAAGTGCTTCAGAAGCTGTTAGTATATCTCTTAAAAACTATAGTGCGAATTTTTACATGTAGGCGATTTAAAAGTATAGCAGAAACTAAAGAAACCTTCATTAAAATAAAATTATAGGCAAACTCCTTTTAAAACTTCGATTAATATTTACTATTTAGTTAGAAATTTACAACACAAGTTTATACTTTTTTTTATTGTTCCCTTATGAATATATTTTATGTATTTTACGTTGTAGCCTCCTGTATCTCACAGCTCCCTTCACCTCTAGTGTAAGAAAATGAATATTTCTGAGTTGACATCCTGTTGTAATAAAGCAGTTGTTCTTCAGTTAATGACTTCTACACCTCGGCTGAGCATATACCTACATATTAATTTGGGTGTGTTTCGAAGTTTCAAAAACATTAATAGCAAATAATTCCAAAGGAAACCAACACAGCATCTGTATGCAGATTTTGATAAGAATTGAGCTCTGAATATGTACTGTGTTTGGTATGTTAGGCTGCTCGCTTGGTGGAAAAGTGGTACACAGCAATATATAATATACCAATTTTCAGTTACCGTGTTTTGGAGCGGAACTAAAAATAACTTAACTGATTTTTAGTCTTGTTTTTCAAAAATTAAAGGAATCACAGCATAATAAATCATATATTCAGTATCCGAATGTGGCGCGTCTTATATAGTGAACACCACCAATATGTGCAAATATCATCTTACATTACTCTGATTCAGAACCAGATGTAACTAAAAATATTTCACACAAAAACAAAAGTTACCCTGCGTATTTTATGCCGGTTATTTATCATAACTTTACATCCAAATCAAAATGACGTTAAAACCTAACTGGGGATTTAAACCTTGTCTAAGAAGGAATCTGAAATGTTAACTTCCAGCTCAAAGAATATAATATACTACAAATAGATGTCACAAAACTAGTTATCATATCCGTCATAATGATTTCAAGCATTACTCTGCAGAAAATTTTACTCTGTTTTGTAATAACATTTATTCTGTAAATAAGACTCTTAGATATGAACATCGACCAGATGACTGGCAACTGTTCGTACTCTTCTAAAACTATTCTGGATGCTGTACTGCTACATTTGGAATTGAACTGACATCAATACGTGTAGGGCACACAGCTCATAAGGAAGAAGCACATGGATATATACCAGGTGGCCCAAGTGCCCCGTATTTTGCGTATGCAATTATCCTTTGGTGTATAAAAAAAAACAGTTGTAGAACGCAAAGGAGATACTCTAAGTTAAAACTAGTGAGCGGGGAACTGACAGAGACCTTCGGTTTACCCCCTCTTGCTTATCAGTGCGGCAGTTAGCGACCAGAGCTCACTGAGGGGGTGGGGTGGGTAAAACGAAGGTCACTATTGCCAGTTCTCCACTCAGTGGTTTTTACTGGATTACTCCGCCTTGGGCATGGGTATTCATAGTGTGTTACTGTGTTTGTGTTCTATCTCAGCAATTCCTTTTCCTTAATGACCAATCGGGTCACACTTGAAGGTCAAAATATGTGTACTCTAAAAGAAAGATAGAAAAAAGAGAGTTTGGAATATCCCCGTTGAGTTCTGAAACTCTTTTAGCACAATAAGATATATCTGAACATGTCAACTTCGGGACAGTCGGGCCAACTGGTAAAACTATGTAAGAGAAAATAAAGTATGAAAAATATAAATTGAATACATGTGGCGATCTGCATTATTGGTTGGTTTGCAACTGGGGTACATTAAATTTAGCTGTTCTCATTGTGCGAATAGAACAGCACAGATAAGAACTACGTTAGAAAATTGTGACCTTAGCGTGAATCTCTTATCACTGGGGAGGAGAAATGTGTTTCATGAGATTTAAGTAAATCCTGAAGAAATATATGCACCTTCAATGCATATTAAAGAGGTAAAGAAACATTTTGTGACACAATGGATAAATCTCTGATGGATTCTTGTACTTCAAAATCGAAACTACCCAAGGTCAATGATGCTAAACTAAAATAAGGGATTTTTATAGAACCATAGGTTCTAACACTAATGAATAATGCCAGTTTACGGACTAATAACTTCACTAAAGAGAGCAACATAGCATCGTTAAAAATGTATCTCGCAGAGACGCTGAGCGGATCGCGCTGAATGAGAAGGGTAAGACGAAGTTGCTCTTGCCAGTTTACTTGAAATAGAGTTCTACATCTCTTTTAAGGCAGAAAAGGCTATTTGCGCACATTAAACATGGGACATTTGGTCCACCTGGCATATCATTTTGGTTGGATGGCTAGTTACTAACTCCATACAAGTATTACAAACATTTTCTGCTTGATAGTAAAAAACCGAAAGTAGATTTAAGTTCAGCATTAAAAATACTTTTAGATAAAATTGCTTTTATGAAATAAAAAAGTTAAATTTGTCAGAAAGTGTAATTAATGAATAGTAGAACAACATTCTATCCCACCTGCAGAGAGAATGTATAAACAAGTAGTCTGAGATTTAAGCTCTACGTTGAAAATAAAATGCCTGGAATACAGGCTACTGAACTGATTGCAATTTATCGCAAGAAAGTGATACTACAACAATACAAAGTTAAAATGTGCCTTAAAAAGGTTTAATAATAATAATTATAATAATAATAATAATAAGAAGAAGAAGAAGAAGAAGAAGAAAATAAAGAAGCCCCGAAATTTGTTCATCATAGGAATTAAGATATTACATATTAGTTAATTAGTTTCTCTTCTATTACTGTGTGATTTGGAGAATACCTGTCAGTAATTTGTATACACCTTCAGAACGTTAAGTCCAAACAATGAATTTCGAAACATTTTGCCCTGAGTATTTATTTAATATTTATGTAAAACTCTTCAAATAGAATATTGCATATTACTATCACGTAGAAATAAAAAGATAAATAAGTACATAAATAATGAGTATATATTGAAAACACAGAAAAATATATCAATGGCTACTGTACTCTAAATTTGAATGCTTTAATGTATTAAATATATTAATATTGCCTATAGTTGTAGCTTTTACTTATTTACCTCACATTTCGCTAAGCTAACTACATTTGTTGTTTATATTTAGCGTATGAATTACATGAAACACACAGATTTAATGATACCTGTATAATTGTTAAGGCATGATTTGCTGAGACGTTTATTCAGACCGTAGTAATTAGATATTTATTCTGAATATCAACCGTATCTGGAAAAAGGCTCTACAGACCTATAACTGAGTTGGTATTTGGTTAACAAAGAATAAGGTCGCTTTTATTTACAACCGCTAATTGAGCAAAAGCACAAATAAATATAATAAAATGAAAGATATCAACTTTTACACTTAGCTCTCTAGCTTCAGACTCCAAAACTCAATTCCTGTTGTATTTTCTAAAACTGGGGCTATTGCCCTTACTTTTCGCTCTATGATTGAAACTTTGGAAACAAACACAATAAAATCTACTGTTTAGAAACATATTCAAAGTTTTTTGTATAACTACGGTTAAGGGTTTCGTTAATGACAGCTGCCGATAAGGTCTTACAGACAACATATAAATTGAACAAAGATAGGCTTATGCACGATTCTAAAATCATTCTCTTGCCTTTTAAGAGAGGCATGTCAACTTATGTAACGATGAAGTAATATCACATTATTTGTCATATGCTACAAGTAAACGAGCTAACTTCTTGTTAAACGTAACCCAAACACTTGGATTCAGTCATATCAATTTTATTTGACAACGTAATAACGTTTTATTGCTCAGCGGTGTCAATTTTGACATTGGAAAATGCTTATATCAATATTTCAAAGTATATATAGGTACAGTGAGGAAGAAAATAGGAAAAACGCAGGAAGCCCAGCTGAATTATGTAAAACTTACCTCCTAACGTCGGAGTTTAATAAAGCCTACTCCTTGTCGATGATCACAATAGTTAACAATCTATTACATTAAAAAAGTAAAATAATGAAACATATTCTCTGATTGTACACAAGAGATTATAATGGGAAACTCCTTAAAGACCGATTCATATCGTCTCACTTTTGTTAGTCCTCCGTGGTCCAGAGATAACATACTAAACTCTGTTTCCCAAGTTTGCCGGTTTTAATCCGGCGGAGGGTTATGGATTTTTTTCGGGCGTAAAGATTCTTAGCATGTCTTCCTTTGGAAGAAAAATAAAGACGTTGATCTCTTGTCGCACATTTACAGCAAGAAAAAGCATATCAAACAAAGTTAAATAAGCAAAGTTAAATAATCTTTCAAAACACATAGAATGGGACTTGAGAAGCACAGGAGTTAAAAAAACGTCCATAAATAAAACTCAATTTTAATTTTACTTTTATTAACATATCTACCGAAATACAAGTAGAGACTTCGAGCTCAAGCCTTAACCAAGCCTCGCAGTAAGCCTCGATTAGAACAGTTGCATGGGCAATGTGTGTCAATTATGTAATACAGTCCTCTACTGATAGACATTCTAAAACAGCTGAGAGATTCCTCACCTATTGCCCTCCCGTGACTTAAAGTTTACTTGACTTGGGAGCAGGAATGAAGGCGAGTATAGGTTGCGCAGTAACACTGATTTGAGTCATGTGATGTGGGAGCCAATAGGCTTCTTCATTGCTCCTTCCCAAGTGAGTCGTGGCGCGTTAGCGGCATTTCTTTGAATTGCTCCCGGTGAGAGTGGGGTCGAGGCCCAGGACGACCGAGAACGGAAGGAACCGAATGTGTATTATCTCTGCCTCTCACTTAGAACACCTCAAGTCAGCTTTCAGTCTCGCTCGTTTTTCGCTGCCGCTTAAGCCTGCCTCTCGCAGTCAGTAGACACAGATGAACTTATAGCTGGTACGACAGACGTTGATCAACGAGCGTACGGGAGTCTCGATTCTCGCAAGACTCATAAGTCTCGTAATAGCAAGATTGTGGTGTAATGCGCGGAAACTCGCGTAATCAGTCTTGAAAGTTACATTATTTCATATGTTTAAATGATTTAAGATTTAAATACTTTACCAGGATAAAGATAATATTTAAACAGCCACACTAGGGAAAGGTTTAAAAATGAAATGTGGTCTCTGAGAATATGCAGATGTGTGTACGTGGTCTCCACTTTTATTACAAATAAGTGTTTATATATTTTAATACTCCCAAGACGTTTATGTTGCAAGAAGTAATTCTGTTTTCGGTTTTAATCTGAGCATGTTTATAAATAGCAACGCAAAGTCTAAGTACATCATTAACGATTAATTTCACTGATTCAAACCGTTTACTGTGAACGCGTATGGAATATATGTTAAACGACGAGTCATCTTGTGGTATTACTAGGGCCCGGATTTTTAGCTTCTTATAAATGCAGTTTTAGCCTCTTCAGGTTTTTAAACCATTTTCCTAGCTTACTAGCAATGTTCCTAACCTGTTTTGGGAGGGGGGGCTATAAACAATTTTCCTATTTATTTAAGGAAAGTTATAACATAGCATAGATAAAAATATGAAAAATGTTTTACTTCACGGAAGCATGCTTAAAATATATACTGTAATTTAAGGTAATTTATTACGCAGTATACTCGTGATCGGACATTTTACCTCTTTTTAATATATAACGCTCATTCAAAACAAATTTCACATTTTTCAGTTAGCAACTAGCCACATTTGCAAATTTTCTGTTGCTTTTAAAATAGTCCTATAAGCAGAAAAAGATCTTTCAACATTGTTTGATGTCCCTGGCGTATATTTCATACACGCGATTTCTATAGGAAGCTGAAAATTGTGATAAATTCTTTCCCTGGCTAGCCTCACATGTATATTCAAAACAAATTAAGGAATTGTTAAACAACATTTTTAATTAAAATAAATTGAAGAAAAAATTGATAAATTTTCTACCGAGGTGAGAAATTCGGGAACTCAAATCCTACAACCCTCCTGTGGTTTGCTAGTTTTAAGATAAGTCATTTCATTTCATGGCCTTTGGTTTTCTGTCGGGGTTTCCTTCCCTTAACTTTTGGGAATACTTCCCCCTCCTACAGGGCAGCAGGTGAATAGGAACAAAAGAGAAGGTATAGGTGGGATTTGTTGGATACTGCTCCGATTAGTCACCTTCTACGATAGGGGGAGATCCCGTGGTGCTATTCTTTTACTCCCGGCCACCACACGGGATAATAGTGGCAGTGGTGACGGCGGCGGTAGTAGTGGTGGTGATGGTGGTGGTGGTTTATGCTTCAACTTATAATGACATTTGATACTGCAGCGTTATACATGGTAATTTGAACACCGCATACATACCATATATGTCATTTCCAGAGTAATAACTAACAATTTAGAAATGAAATTGTCAAATTTTATGTAAATGGCTAATATTTTGATAAAACAAATCTTAATATTAAATTTGGACAACTTTGTTTTTGAGAGTGTAAGCATTGTGAGTGACATAAGCTGTAAAAGCAGAGTGGTACATTGCTAGTGTTTAATACCCGTCTTAAGTTTCAATGCACTTGAAAGTTAAAGATGTTTACTATTAATTGCAATACGAGAACTCTAAATGTTTTATGCTTGGGATATGTAATTTTGCAACTTTTAACATGATTTATGTTCAAGGCCCGCTTGTACATCATGAACATACAGAATGCAATCTAGTCTAATTTAAACAGCAGGCTAACTTCTTTTTGTAAGACACAAAATATTCTCTCTACCATTCTTCATGAAAACTAGCTTCCCGAGTTTGAAGCCATATCCGCCACTGAATGAAGCAATCTGAAATGTAGTAAGGGTGGCTGTTTGGGAAAAAGAGGAATGGGTGGTGGAGTGAGGCAAGTACAGTTTCCAGTGCAGAGGCCCTTGTAGCTTTTTTTTTTTTTTTTTTTTTGTAGTGTTTAACGCCCGCTTTTACAACTTCTGCCATGCAGGCGATGACACTGGTGATAGATTGAGTGAAGATGGAGCACCGGTGAAATGCGATGGCGGGGGAAACCGGAGAACCCGTCTAGGTGAGAGGTGAATGGTCAAACCACTCGGCCACGGTGCGGCCATGCCCTTTTTTCCCCATGCCTGAGGTATGCCCACACATTCTTTTTTTTTTTTTGTTTTTTTTTTATACCCCACTACCTACCACTACTATCTCTTGTCCAATATTGTCAAAGCACTACGAAAACAGGATACCTTTACCCTACTCTTCTTTCTATAATAATGCTCCTAGCTTTTAGAAAGGAAGGCTGACAGGCCAGGAAAAGAGAAAAATCAATGACTCAAAATGAAAGAGCTCCAAATAATGTGTCGACACCTAAAGCAACCAAGTTTATTACACTGAAAACAGATGCGGCGGAATTATGTGTTCACGAAATAAGAGTAGAAAATAGATGACATTCACTTTTATCGGAGAATCGATCTACGCTCCCCAGACACTGGTCAACAAATCGAGAGCACTGACGTTATTTTTGCGAGATCTATGAGAGCGTATGTTCAATTCCCAAGTGCAGGGATACTAACTGATGGCTAGCTACTTGTATTAATGATACGCACCGTTTTTGTTAGGTGGTAATATGTTACGCTTACAATGCAGTTTTTCTGCCTCTTTTAAAAGAGCTTTAATTCCCACGTGTTTATCGAACGTTTCGATCTAGTGCTGGATAAATACTACAAACTACAGACAAAGGAAGGCATCAGACAAAGCGGCTCTTTACTGCTTAAATATTTGGATATGTTAAATACCCTAGAGTAGGGATTCTAGACCCTTTTTAGTGCCGTATCATTACATTCAACGCAGGACCAAAATTTGTCACGGGAATGTGTGATTTTGTGGTAAAAATGGCAACAATTAAAAGTTTTGTACATTTATAGCAATACTATTGCTTTATTTAATGATTTCTTGTATGAAGTAGTTATAATTTTATGTTCATTGCAAAAAATCTGTAGAATGTAGGCCCAAGCAATGGATTATTCAGTGAAATATATTAGAAAATAAATATTGTTATGGTTGAAATACAGAGAATGAATATATGTCGTTCTCCGGGTTCCAAGGTTGCGGGTACAAAACCGGCGCAGGGCAATGGACTTTTTCGGTCATAAAAATCCTTAGCATGGCTTCCTTAGGAAGGGAAGTAAAGCCGTAAGTCCGTGTCCTTATTTGTGACACATAAAAGAACTTCAAGCCTGATAAAGAGGCTTCTGAGCAAAATAAAGTTGTCTTTCTCGCCCAATACTCGTACAATAAAACGCTGTAAACCTTAGCAGTTAAAGAGCATCCATAAATATGCTTCAATTTAACTTAATTTCGACAAACATATGCTCCGAAATCTAGTACTCCACTAGGAACGTTTAAAAATGTAACTAATTTGGGACACGCTTCCGTTTTGGTGTGCAAGCTGTGCTTGTTTATATAAACATAGTTCTGTAATGTTGTGTTTTAGCAGGGTTAATTTTAGTTCTAAATAAGGGCGAACCCTCATTTTATTTCAGTAATTGTTATATGTATGATTAGGAAACAAAATCCACATTCATAAGGTAAATGAAAATATGTCCTATGTTGGGGTGCTGAACATTAGAAGTAGTGGTTCTAGAAGAGTAGAATCATTTACTGTTACACTAATTTTTCCCTTTGAACTTTTCAAAACCACCTATTTTAGTAAACCACCTATCCATTTTTACCATGGCTATTTGATCGAATATATTCCAGTTGCTCTCTGTCAATACTGTACAATATCACACACAAGTTTTTTTACGTGCATAGTACATAAAGAAGGTATTGTATTCCACCCAAAAATTGTATATGGAGATTTCACCGGAAATACATGTTTTAAGAAATCCCGAGTCCAAAAAAAAATTAGAAAAATGTATGCACGTGTATGTGTGTGTGTGGGGGGGGGGGGGGCAGCATAGCTCAAAAACAAAACCTCGGTTAAATACCAAACTTAGTATTTAAGTTCAGTATCTTCCAAGGATGCGACAAAAGATTTTAAAGAAAACCCACCCACCCCATATACCTTTAGATAGAACTTTTTTCGAGAATTTGGTTTTCTAAAAAATGCCTCCAACGATTTTGATTAAAATTCCATATGCTTAAGATATTTTCATGACAGACAAAATATACATCTTAAATTTTCTGAGAATAGCCTCTAAACACCTATTCATTCTGGATGACTTTTGTAAAATTTGTATACCGTAAGAGATAGACGAAGCTTACTACAAAAAAAAAAAAAAAATGTAGTATTCATTAAAACACACAATTTATGTCATATACATTTTTATATAGTTAAACGTTTCCGAGTATTCCTTTTTATTGGTTTAAATTTAAAGCTACATAATCTTTATCTAGCGGGAAGTCAGTATTCATTTCATCTCCTTTATTTACCCCTGGGAATGAAAAAAAAAACAAACGAATTTCAATTGTTTCACATAGTAACGTTTAAAAGACATGACTATCGCTTTAACTTTGTTTATCCCTATACTACTTACAAGGAAGCAATTAATAAGACCATTACTGTTACTATTTATCTCGATTAGCGTAACAAGAAAAAATAATAATGTTTTATGGAACAGCTAGAGAAAGCCATGTGAATGGAACACATACTTTTTTTTAATAATGCAAAACTTGTTTTTTAACAAACTGTTTGTTTTTGTATAAACACATGTTAATTTATCTTATTTGTTAAACCTTTAGGTAGTTCACATACACTGTCAGTGGTATGCGTACCATATTTTGAAACCCCCCCCCCCCTAGAGGCAAATGCTTCAGGTCAGTTGAGAAGTGTAGCACTCATTACGAAATTATAATACTAGAAGTGATGTGGTTATATTCATTTGAGATTCGGAACAGCGGTAATAAATTCAACATTACACAGAGCGTTACAGGGTGAACAGCTCTTAAATGAGCAGAGGAGGAAACAAACAAAGAAAACAAAAAATAATAAGAACGAAGGAACAAAATGCCTTCAATATTGTAATATGGACACAATTCTCATGGATCCCTGCCCTTAAAATTTTTAATGGAACCGTGATACTTCTTTATATTCTGGTTTCCCTCAATAATTTAAAGGAACATCCGTACTAAATCGAGCTTGTACTCTATAAATAGAACCTCATGAAGTTGTTTAAAAATGACATTGTACCAAGCACTACATGACAAACTTTCAAAGCCTTTTATTCATTACGTTTCAAAACATTAGTTTTTAATTTTGGAAATTTGGTGTAAGTTTGGGGTATAATTTTAAAATAGCAATCTAAACCAAGTCACTGAGGATCTGTGTGTTCATAATTGACCTAACTAGTAACAAATCTCTCCATTGGTTTTTAAAGACACTTTTTACATGCATTTTGTTGAACTTTTTATCATTTTAGTCAAAATGAAATGAAATTTTATAAAATTTTAATATAAAATTAGTTGGAAAAAAGGTAATCTTAAGCGCAAATTTTATATTTTGTGGGAAAAGGAAATTGAAGTTTAATATTAAAAAAACCTACGTACGACCAATTAGAATTATTATGCAGCATATAAAACATATTTATAGTCCTTTTTTTGTACTTGCAACCATCTTAGCTACACTTTCAACTTTTATTTGGTAGAAAATATATTTTGGAAGATGTTGCAGAGTGTTTTCTTGTGTTTCAACCTTAATGTAATTTTGAAATTTAAAAACCTTGGCGGCGCAGTTATGCCATACTGCTTTACAGATCAGGCACCATTTAATTTTATTTCTGTGTGTATATAATGTTAAAATAATAATTTGTTACATCCAAATTGTGTCACCTTAGTTTAAAAATTACAGGTGGTTATAATTGGTGGTTAACTTGCAATATTAGTTAAGATCAGTATAGTAATACGTTTTGAACACTTAAACGCAAAGGCAGTTGCAATTAAAATTAAAATACAATTTTTATTCTTATTTCTTAATAAAGAAAGATATTTTAGCATATAATAGGAAAGTTAAAAATGTTTTGGGGAGAAATTACAATTACATGTGCAACCGTATTTTGAGCAATGCACAAATTAACTGTCTTCCAGTAGGAATTTCGAAAAAAGAAATATTTGAATAAATTTTCTATGCATCAGGATATCAGTTTTCAGCAAAACATAAATTTCATTTCTCCCAAAATATTTTTTTTGTCATCTTTTTATTATGGTGCAACATTGAATTAAAAATATATTTATTATAATCAGCAGAAGTTGTAAATAAATGTATTTAGTTATAATACAGTCCTATGTGTTAATTACTTACTGCGGCTCTTTAAAATTTAAGCATTGCATAAACTTATATGGTCCCTATATGTTATTGGCAGACTGAAAAAACCTCTACAAAATAATCCCCATGTGTTTTTATGCTTATGAAGGGCACTTTGATCATCAAATAAAATAATAATTAGCTCGATTTTGGGTTCCGAAGCTCACAGTTACGAACGCACAGAGCAGCCAGCGGCACAAAGAGGGGCTTGCAGTGTAAACATGCACACGTTAAGGTATAATCTGTTCCAAAAGTAGCTCATTACGTGTGCTGACCTTTTATGCATTGTTCTAATACATAAAGTAACGCAATCATAATATGATTAGTAAATAAAAACGCCTTGTACTTTTACAAATAAAAGGGTTGATGCAAACAATTCAAGATAATAATGTGCAGAGCTTTGAAAAGCGAAACTCGCTCAGAATTCATTGTAGTAAATTACAAAATACATCTTTACTGTATCCAAAAAAAAAAGGCTCTTCTCCTGTCACTCAAAATACATTTGAACCCTCTATAAGTTTGTTCAATGCCAAACGCCTACCCTTTCGTATTTTCGATATGTTTAAATCTGCGCTCTCTTTCAGTGTTCGCTTGTTTATCTACTAGCAGGAACTAAACGAGGCCTGGCGGTGAGCATTGCTACATAGTGCAGCACTTTTCGAAACGGGCTCCATCACGTCATAGTTATGCTTTGTGTGCGCCGAGCCTTAATCCGGCAATTTCGTAACCCCGGACCGCGCTCTAGCAATACTCACCTGGGTATTTATGGATTTACTTATTCACTTCTGTTCTAATACAATATATTTCAATGGAAACATGCTGTAACAGCTTAGTAACTGATTTTGAACAAATGTTGAATAAATGTTCCTTAGCTTACTGAGAACTGTCGCTCTCGATCTGTCTTTTATATGCACAGATAAACGAGCAGTGGTCTAGCAATGCGTTAGGTATATCATGCAGTTCACTTTCTAAAGTCATGTTTACTTTGCCTTTGGTCTTAACTTCACATCTGTTGTTGCCCTCTAACTGAACCAGTGATAGTTTGTGAAATCCTCTCAGGGTAAGCGTGATTGTGGCGAGAATTGACATCATCGCTTAAATTTAATGATAATATTAAAAGAAGCCCAATAACTGATTTGTTTGTAACCACTGTCAAATTGTTTTAAGAAGAATCACCAACTGTTCATGAATGTAGACACGAGACACTGTGACTGCTTCGTATTATGTTTTCTAAGTTCCGAGGCTTAATAAACTTATACATGTAGGCAGAAGTTATTTCCATAGTAAAATTAACAACGTTGATATAGGGCGAATAACCTAAGATCCAGGTGATACGCAGCACTCTCTACTTCAGCGCTATCAGCTGCCGATAACACCTTGTTTCTGCATTGCCTGTAAAGCGAAGAAGCAGAAGAGCAGCAGGACGTAACATGTCAAGTCCTGCCTACATCCTGACTCCTCCCCAATGTTCCTGTTATATGCAGCAATATCTTACATTTTATTCGTATCTCTAACGGAATTCTTCATTCTATGATTATAAGTATTTAGTTTTTTTTTTTTTTTTTTTTTATTCCTAGATAAGGTCGATGTGGGTTATCAACAAACTTCTATTGATTTAATTGTTTTTTCACTCAGGCCGTGTGTAGGACAGGAGTTTGATAGGTAAATTCAGACTGAAAAATGTAATGCCATAGCTGGGATTTGAACCACGGATCTCCCAGTCTCTAGCCGGTTACTTTACCACTGAGCTACCATGGCAATATGCTGGCATGGCATTGAATTTCTCAACTGATTCGCATGTTTCCCGGTAAACCACAAGTGATCTCTAGAGGTGATCCCGGTAGAGACCTGGAGATCCGTGGTTCAAAACCCGGCTATGGCATTGAATTGTTCAGTCTGACTCTACCTATCCAACAACTAGTTACTGAACATACAGACTGCTGACGAACTGAACCCTAGATAATAGATTTTTTGTTTATTGAGTTCATCTAATTACCCTCGCGATTCTGACTTGAAGATACGTGCTGTTTCTCGATGCTTAACTTTCTTTGCTAATGAAATTTACAAAATAACTGACTTTTTGTAACTCGTGCCCTTTATATTATACATGAAGCTTAATATATGAGATTATTTAACGCATTATTTACCTCTTTCTCTATTATTTCTTTATAAAATAATAATTTTAATCAGACAACAATTCCCTTATTACCTCCTACGTACCTATATGTAGCAAAGTACTGTATTGCATCTGAAAATTCTATGTAGAGCATTTATTAAAATACACGTTTGACACACCATGGACCCAAAAATAGCTTTTTAGAAAAAGTTATGGGTGTCTGTCTATGTGATTGAATAGTATAACTGAAAAATAGAATGCCAGATGACCAACAAACTTAGCATTTACTTCCAGAATCTTCCAAACATGCGACACCAACATTTTTAACAAAATTCTCCCACTATAAACTATCCTTTATATAGTACATATATTTATAAAATTTTGACAGCTAAATATGAATAATTACTTTTTTTATTCAAAATTATGTTTAAGATGCTTACAAGACAAACCAAAAGTGCATCTTGAATTTTCTGGAAATAGTCCCTGAAGTCCTCTTCATTCAGAAGGAATTTTGTATTATAGGTACAAATCTTACCACACAAAAAATGTGAACACCATAAAGCACACAATTTATTTCACACAGAGTTACCTTTGGTATCAACCATTTCCGAGGTACTACATAATAGTTCCAACAAGGCTGCGCCGTGGCAGAAGGGTTAGAGCCATTGACTATCACCAAAGCAACTCGGGTTCGCTCCCAGGCGGCCGCATGTGTGATTTTGTTGTGGACTCGGCGGCGTGGGGTCGAATTTTCCGGTTCTCCTCCGCCATCACATTCCACCAGAGCTCCATTTTCCATGTATCATCAGCGTCATCACCTGCGGTGCCATTGTAGTAAAAGCGAGAAAAATAATATCTACTAGCCCAACAGCAATGTGCATTTGTCCATATAACGGTGATGGGGCGCTAAAATTGGTATCCATGCAACAGTTCCGAGGTTCTTTGCCGACACCTGCAAGATTCCACGCTTACGCACTATAGTTATTAAATAAATTGTTTTATCTGCTTTGAAGGGCTCAATAGCCTTCTTAAAGGATATTATGGTTTATGTTCTTTATCATCAATGATGCCTGCCATTTTCTTCCACTAGCCTCTCAAAATATTTAATTCATTTCAAATACTTCCATTTAGTATATTATTAATCGAATTTAAATATGGAGTTATTGTATTAGTTTGCTCTGTTTCTCTATTTGCTCTATTTAACAATTTGTGTGTGTTCTCATTGATAATGTTTGTATTCGTTAAGCTTTGTCCATGAGCCAGCCTTGCAATAAATGAGGCTTTAAAAACTGAATGTTCAATAGTTTGTAAATGTTTAAATTGCTGTCACCTTTCAACTGTTTCTCACTGTTCTTAGAAAGACTACGGAATTTATACGCCGGCATATGCTGACCCAGGTTCTGCATATTTGATGGTCGATTCGATTTCCTCTACCCCATTTGTACTTTTAAAGAAATGCGTAATGCATCTATTTTTGTAAAACTTTATCTCGATTAACATGAAGTGAGCGAGAAAAAAAAATAATCCGACATATTCCATTTTAACTTTCTGTACCTGCTCGCAAACAAAATTATTGCAAAGGTTATTCTTCTTTCTATTTCATGCGATTCGAGATAAACATTAAGAGAATGCTCTTATTACTTAATTCCTTATAAGAAGAAGGGAACTTTGGGAACTGGGCTAAGGAGATAGTAAAACGTTTTAAAAGGTGTCACTATGCGATTTTCATTAAAAATTGCTTCTTTTAAAACTGAAACCAATAACAAGGAATATCTCGGAGAAAAACATATAGGACATAAAGTGTGTGTTTTGACAAGATCTACCCTTTTGTCTATCTCTTCGGGTTTATCACTTATGCAAAAGTAATTTCCAATGGAGGACTTCAGAGACTATTTCCAAGAAATTCAAGACACATTTTGTTTATCATGCAAATATATTTAGTATGCGATATGATAATCAAAATCTTTAGAGCCATTTTTGAGAAAATCAACATTTTGGTTTTTTTTTCATGAAAGGGGTAGTTTGGAGTGAGGAATTTGCTTAAAAATCTTCATGTAGCATTCTTGAAAGATACTGAACTTAAATACTAAGCTTGGTATTTAAGCGACTTTTCGTTGTTTTTTTTGTTTTTTTGTTTTTTTTAAGTTATTCTGTCCACATACAGACATACACGGTCGTTTTACTAATAATGCTTTTTTATTGATTGAGGCCCCTCAAAATTTGTATTGCCGTTGAAATCTCGGTATCGAACTTTTGGGTGAAATACAGTACATTCGCTACCTAATATATACGTTATAGATACGTGCTAATGAGCTTTCTTAGGGAGAGCTTGCAGAAGCTAAGTGTTAAAAAAATACATGATAATAATAAGTTTTCACCTCAAATTTTTGTGTGATGATTTGAATTACTAAAAGGAAATTGCTATGTGGTTTTATACCTTAAAAGAAGTGAAACAGTGCGTTTAAAAGGAAGGTGAATGCAATATTAGTACCTACCTGATCTCAATCATGGAAGGGTGAACACCACATCTGTTGTGGACAGTCATCCCGAGGGCTAATGAACTGTAAACAGTTGGTAGAACTACCTGGATGACCGGCTTGGTAAACCTCCACACCCCTTCTCTCCAAATTAGAGCACACGCATACAACACAAACAAGCAGTGTACATTATAAACATTTCTGAATGTATTAACGCGATTGCCGTTTGACTGTCATACCTATGTAATCGCGTTGTAATTTTTGTTTTTCCACCCTTAGCCCTGGCGTCAAATTAACATTGGACGTGCTCAGTAAATCGGAAGTGGGGAAGATCAAAATCACTGTTACAACTCGTTCGACAAACGTGTTTTACACAAACACACAGGAGATATTCATGATAGCACTTGTCAATATGCAACCAGTACGGTTGGTTATATTAGCTATAAAACAAACATGTATGGATGACATCTCAACTCTTTATCATGCTGTAGGCTCCATGGCGTGGGAACACACAATTACAAAATTAGAGAGAGAGAGAGAGAGAGAGAGAGAGAGAGAGAGAGAGAGAGAGAGAGAGAGAGAGAACGCTGAACTCAGGACCGTCAATGATATGTGATGTGAAAGTCAAGGGTCCCTTTGATAACTGTTTCCAATGGTGTTGATCTTGCGCATAGCAGAAAGGTTCATTGTGTTAAGGTAACGATGACCCTTTAAAGTACCCGTTTTGCTCAAAATTTTGGGTTTTTATATTTTGGTATTTTCTGGTTCCCTTTCCTTTCTACTGTAAAAAGATATGTATTTTATATGTGATACATTGTATTAATTTGCCATTATTTGTGTTTTATAAGCAGTGAAGATTTCAACGCGAAACCATAATTTTTCCCCTCGTTTTCTCATTTATTAATTTTATTGCATATTTTTAATTTCAAAAATCTCATCACATTGCATCTTAAATTGCTATACCTTATGTTTAATTAAAGAAAATTAAATACTCAATATTCTGAGGCAATTCTAAACTTCAAATTGTACATTGCATAATTTTACGAGGTTCAGAGCATTCTACACTTATTTAAGAATCTCTCAATGCAAAGAAAATACGTTTACAAACGTTCATTAGCAATTTAATTCTTTTAAAGAAAATTAATATTCGTATAAATATATTTTTTACTCTACTATTAGAATATTTTTTCTCACTTTTTTCCCCACAAAAAAAAAACTTAGTATTGGTTCCCTTATAATAAAGATTACTCAATAATTGAAGATTTTACAATTAAACGGTCATGAATAATAAGCACGATTTTCTTCATATTCGAGAACATTTGAGAGCATATGCTGCATAGACATTTCAAACATCGTTGTACACTCACGTGCATAATAAGTAGCCTAATCACCTAGATCGCAAAAATGCTTTACCTCTGTAAGGTTTCCAGCAATTGTCAATCTTTAGATTCACCTAGCTGGTATCAGTTGTCTATGTGACTCAACTAAAATCAATGAAGAGACACAATATGGAACCATCAAAGTTGTAATCCACCAAAAGTGAACGGCGTTTCAGCCGAAGAGTTTCACTACGAGTGGTAAAAAAGCAAACGCTGGAACAATGGGACATAATTTGGCCTTCTCGTATAAGAAGGCGTCAGGAATTATTTGCGTGTTTCGTTAAGGGAACACGAAAGTGCCCCATTTTTAACGATTTTGGTCAAAAACCTCGATTTATAGATTTTTCCTGAAAAAAAAAAAGGAGACACAGCTTTAAGTAGGTAATATTTTAAAGATTGATTCTCCTAGGGTGGATGTGAGAATGTTTTGGACGCCATTAAAGCGTTGAGCTGGTTAAATGACTCTGTTAAATCTTAAAATTATTTTTCTCAATTTCCGATTTTAAAATCAATCTTCTGCCACAAAAATACGGCTAAAAATCTAAATACTTTTCTTAAAACACTGCAGAATGCAAAATTAAGTTTCTTAATGAAATTTTGGTGTTGGACAGATGCTTTCTGTAAAAAGTATTTAGTAAATAAGTTGCAGTTGTTGTTAGAAATTATTTTATTTATTTATTTATTTATTCCTATTTTGTGCAGTTTTTCCGCTTTGAGAAATAAAATCTAACCAGTATAGTAAACTTTTAAACAGAAAATTTGTCACAAAATTTGTGACGGTATTTCTTTGCGTCACTGCTCCTGAATGATTATGATTTTCATATCAAAGGATTTCTAAACAATTATCAATTTTCTATTATTATAATTATGTTTGTATAAGTAATGTATGTTACTTTCTTGTATTTAGTTCATAAGTTTTAGCCTTAACCATATTAACGTTTCCAAGGCATAGTTGTAAGGTACTGCGCAGTTAAATATAACAAAGGACCGGCATTGTCCTCAAAAGCCTTGAGAATCCTTGACCTTTCTTTATATTTTATGCGTACATTAGGGTTACAGGTGCTTCCTCGGTAAAAGTCCCGAAACTTTAGCAAGCAGGGTATTTTTCATTATGTCAATGAGTCACCTGACCAGAACACAATGAAACCATATGACATGACGCTAAAAGCAAGTTTTGGAAGCAAATTTTAGCCAATGAGAATCTAGAAAGTTTAAGGCAGGCATCTTCCCTCTTATGGTGTATAAATAACGCCAAATTCATAAATAACACAGTCTACTCTGTCAAGTTGACGCATACTCCAAGACACTCAAGTAGGAGATTTCGCGCCGAAAACACTAAGTGCAATCTAGTAGTAATATTAAATAAAGCAGTCTCTTCTGCCCGTCAAACGACGACTCCAGATTACTCAGTGGAAGGATTTCGCGCCAAAATAATAGGTGTAATGTAGTAGTGCCATTAAACAACACAGTGAAACGACAGCTCTACGATATTCAGTGGAAGGATTTTACGCCGAAAATACCAATTGCGATGTAATTCCGCACCGAAATTATGAAAGTGTGATGCAAGCGTAATATTAATAAGTGCTAAGATGTAACAAGTGTGAACTGTCAGTATATATCAAGTGTTAATTCAAGTTTATACACGTGTAAATAGAAATGTTCAACGAGGATTGTCGAGGTGACTTCACCTGAAGTGTTTGATGTTTTGTCGCACAAATCGGAGAGAAACAGGATCCTGCTGCAATTATCAATTTAAAACGAGTTTCTGTAACCAAAATTTTTCCTGTAGCCACCCTGAGGAACTCTAAAGCTCTACTGAGACAACAAACCCTGCTATTGACGCCGAGGCACAAAAAAGATCTACATCTTCAGAAAAAGGTATATTACTTTTTCAGGTCCTGGCATCAAACGTGGTGAACTCCATCTCAATTTTGTATGCCGCCAGTATATCACTTAAGTGTCTTTCCCACACCATAATTAATCACCGATAATTAAACAATAAAATGCGGGCAATCTAAATATAAACATAATCAAATGCATAAGACAAGCACGCGACAAGATATTAAGTAACTTATTTTTAAAACTTGTACACATAGTTCAATATCTGTAGCAGAAGAGAGATTTTGACTTTCGTTAACAAAATTTAATAAATGAATATATTCAGCATGAAAATACACATTTAAATGAAACATGATATAAGCACCTTTCTTGCCTGTAATACCCATACTAAAATTTGCAGCTCAAGTTTTAATACTTTAGAAAATTACTTTCCATCAGTTCCGTGTCCCTTTAAATTAACCTAAGCTACATCCATATGGAGCTTTCATCAGAGACATGGAGACGAAGACAAAAGTTTTAAGTCTTTATTTCTTTGTTTTAATTAAATTAAATTATATTATTGTGACAGAGCCGTCTGTATGTGTGTGTGGGAGCTCTCATGTTCGCCCTAACATATGAGTCAATGCAGCTGGAGACCTTGGAATGCGTAACAACTCAGGACGTACGACGCGACGATAGCTAGAGGCTTTGGAATGCGACATGTCTGGTACACTCGAGATTCGTCTAGAAGTTTCCACAATTTTCCAGAGTTCTGTGATGTCACTTATAAAAGGAGGAAGAGCTGGGGTGTGTCGTGAATTTACTGAGTCGTCAATGACTGTAGTGTTTGCCCGCAGAGGCAGTCAACTCTATGCGTCGAAGTATCAAGTTAATTATTTGCACCAGGAAATCAAAGACTTTTATAACTAGCTTTTGAGTCAGTAAAAGCATTTAATATTATAAAATATTAAATTACATTTTTATTCCTAAATTCATTAAAATTTCCTTTAACCTTATTGTTCTACATAGAGTATGGAACCTTTAATGTTACTTTTTGGTACTTTGGCCATATTTTTAAGGAGACAATTACTCTCCTAATCCAGGGGATAGAAATTATGTTCGAGGAAATGGAGCTGCTGAGGGTTCAGGCAATAAAAATATATATCTGGAAAATGATTGATACTACAGAAAGTTCATTGAAATAAATTATGTTTTAAAGAGAAAGCATATATTTATTGTATAGAGTTAAAACAAATTATAAAAGATTCCTTCCCAACGAGCTGGACTTCGAGGTTATTCCAGAAAATGAAGGCTATGCAATCTATTTGTTACGTAAGTACCTTAAGTATATGATACTTCAGTTAAAATCATGAGAGCAATTTTTAGTAGCATTAAAATTCACAAATTGGCCATATAAAAGGTACCTTGTAGTGGGAAGAAAACCTTCGCATTGCACTTTTGGAAGATATTGAATTTACATTCTGTAATTGCGCCAGCTGCCATCGGTGTGTGGGACATATTAGCTGGTCCTGTTCGGCGCGTCTATTGTTCTATTGATCGTCTTTAACAATAGCGTGTGATGAACAACAGAATAATAGGTCAAACAAACGATCTGTGTGTCACTTCTGTGAATTGAGTAAAACAGTTCTCGAGATGTCGATCTTGCGTTGTCTCGAACAGTGACAATGAGGGGAAGGGCTACGAGACGTATATAAAGGACCGTGAGTGACCGACGCGGTTGAGAGTGACCCCACCAGTCAAGACCCTACCAGTCCTTACACCATCCGTATGCCCGACTCCGACACCGATGTCGAACCTGACGGGCCGTGGATAACAGTCCAAGCAGGGGGCCGCAGTAGCGGCCGTTCCTCCCCCACCTAAACCGCACCACCACAGGGAAACAATCAACCCCAACACAAGGGGGACGTAAAATCCCGCCAATGGTTGCCGACACTTTCCGCAACCACGTTGTGGTAATGAGAAAGCTGGCAATGAAACTTAGGGGCCCCTTCGAGGCCCGGCGGAAAACTAAGAAAGTCCACCTCCATACCTCCTTGGAAAGGGATTTCGAGGCAGCGAAGTCTGTATTGCGGGACGAACAAATCCAGTTCTACAGCTACTCGCAGCAGCGGCCCTACGTGGAGCATAGGATAATACGGATAATGACTCCGACTGTACCCCTGAGGATGCTAAGGCTGCCCTTCAGGACGAGTACAATATCACCCCTACCTCCGTGGCACGTCTCAGTAAGACGGTGGCAACAGTCGACGGTACTGTGAGAGTGCCTATGCCCTTATTCCTGGTCGTGGTACCAAAGGAACGCGACCAGTAAGTCCAGCCGATAGACGCTGTCCGTCGGCTTATCTTCACCGTCGTGCGTATCGAAAGATACCACGGCAAAGAAGGACCTGTGCAGTGCCATAGGCGCATGGGTTTCAATCACTCCCGCAGTGTGTGCGAGCGCAAGCTCGAATGCCTGCAGTGTGCTGAAGCCCATTTACTGAGGGACTGCACAAAGCCCTATGAAGCTCGCCACTGTGCGAACTGTGAAAATGCGCATGTGGGTTCATACAAAGGCTGTAAGGTGCGGAAGCGCCTCGTTGAGAGCCGCCATGGAGGCCCCCAGGAGCCAGCTAATGTGCACCCTGGGGTGTCCTTTGCGTCGGCAGTCAACCGCGCTGAGGGAACGCTGCGCGCCGCAGAGGCAGCACAAACTCCCACCTCCGCAGTCACTGCAGAGACTGTGCCAGTTCCGTCCTCGACGGAGACCCCAACCGCCCAACCTGGTCCGCCTACATCGACGGAAGAAGCCGTTCCGACGCCCTCGGCAGAGGGCCCACGCCGGACTTCTTCAAAAAAGAAGTCCAAGAAGAGAGGGAAGAAGACCCGTCGGGCGTCCGGCCAGCCGGGCCAATCAGAGGCTCCCACCTCTGAGAGACCCATGGCCACAGTACCGACAGCGGTGACTCCAGCGGCAACCCCACCGGTAGTCCCCGCCACAACCCAAACAGCGGTAACCCCTCCGGTAGCTCCCGCTGCACCTACGACTACAGCGGCTTCCTCGGCCTTTACTGCGGCCATCCCACAGGCGGTCCTGGATGAACTTCAGGACCTAGCCCTGTGGTTCGGTGACCTCTTAAATAAGGTCCTACCTGTATTAGCAACTTTAAGTTGCTGTACAGTGACCCACAACTCTCCCCCCTCCAGAAACACACCCTGTTCCTCCAAACCTTGTAGCAGTTGTACCCGGGTTCCGTTAAGTAATGGCCTCTAAATTCGTTCGGAGACCATTGCGACTCGCGTCCTGGAACGCAAACGGTATCCGGGGCCAACGCCCAGGCGTTCTTGAGTTTGTACAAACCTACGGAATTGACATCCTGATGATCTGCGAAACCCATCTGGATGCTGTTACTGACTTCTCGCTACCTAGTTACGTCACCCATCGGTCTGATCGGGTCGGCCGACAGGGTGGCGGTACAGCTACTTTCATTAAGAACCACATAACCCATACTCCTGTCCAACTCCCAGCACTACAACACGTGGAGGCCAGCGGAATCCGGCTTGCCGTTGGCGGGCTCGACGCGCTGCTGATAGCTGCATATGACCCACCAAACCACCGCTTCCACGAAGCGGACTACACCACTCTACTGAACCTTCGCCCAGTGGTATGCATCGCAGGAGATCTCAACGCGAAACATGCCTGCTGGCATAGACGCACCAACAACCCCCGAGGCCGCGGGCTCTACCGCCTCATGAGCGGTAATCCCAGCCTCGTCGCGCACGGACCGATAGGACCTACTTGTCATCCGGCTCGCGGCAGACCGGATGTTCTTGACATCATAATCACTAAGAACATACCATTTCATCTTGACCTCTCGGCGGTAAACGAGTTGGACTCCGACCATGACCCTGTCGTGGTGGATACAACCGAGACCGTATCAGCTCTGGTATTACCAGACTGGATAAATGAGATCGACTGGGACGCAGCCGTCCTAGACCTAAACCAAACCGTGGACCCGCTACCTCGCATAGATTCCATCGAAGCGCTGGAAGCGGCAGCCACGGCTTTTTCCAGACAAATCCTGAATGTGGTACGCCCGCACACCTACCGCATCCCATCTGACAAACCTAACCCGAAAACCATACCCAACGAACTCCGACAGTTGCTAAAAGCCAAGGCAACCGTACGGAAGCTATGGCAGCGCTTCCGCCATCCCAGGATCCAACAAGTGTACCAACGGTTCAAATCCCTGGCTAGGCACCTGATTCGCGCGCACCGCAAAGCGACCTGGGAACACACAATGGCAAATGTAAACCTGGAAAAGAAACAACCCTGGAGGATCCACCGATCCCTCAGGAAAGATAAAATTCAGTTCCAGCATCCCATCCATGACACCCGTGGGAGACTCTCATTTGAGCCCCAGGATAAAGCCACGGATTTCGCAGACTATCTGGAGTCTCAATTCGAACCCCGAGAAGACCCCCAGGACGAGGACTTTGCTGAACTCGTGGAAGTGACGGTAGACTACCTCTATGAGGAGCCCCCGCTGCCCCACGAGGAGATCCGCATTCCTTTAGTCACCCCGAAAGAGGTGGCCTCCCAACTCAAAAACCTACAACCCAGCAAAGCCCCTGGACATGACGGCGTCACGGCGCCTATACTCCAGCACCTATCTCGAAAGGCCGTAATCCACCTGACGCGGATTTACAATGCATGCCTACACCTCCGTCACTTTCACTTGCCCTGGGCTTCCAGGACAACTTCCAAACAGTCGCGGTACTCTTGGACGTGGAAAAGGCCTTCGCCACCACGTTTCATCAGGGACTTTTGTATAAACTCAAGAACGCAGAGATCCCTCCCCCCTACCTTCACCTGCTTAATAGCTTCCTTCGGGACCGCACTTTCGGGGTGAGGGTGCAGGGGAGGCATTCCACAGTCAGACCAATAGCGGCGGGAGTGCCGGAAGGCAACGAGCTGTCGCCGTTACTCTTTGCAGCCTACATGTCCGACTTCCCCACAGAACCCGGTACTGTTACGTGCCAGTATGCCGACGATGTCCTCATAATGGCACGTAACAAGAACGCCCGTTACTGCTTCCCCCCGCTACAGAGACAGCTCCAGGCCATAGGCAACGTCCCTCTCCACCCCAGGTGATTGGACTGAAATACATTTCAGAGATATACAAACGAACCTATCGACGATTTTATAGCCGATATGAAATGAAGGGGTGAATCGGATACCGCTTTCATGATAGTTTTACTAATTGGTGCACAAAGCAAGGCTTATGCAATAAAACATAATTCGGCCTTCTAGCGGAAGAGGTGAAGAATTAGTAGCATTAGTCGTTAAGGTGGATCGTAGCTACAACCTTTATATTCTGCTTCTATTATTATATTTACGGGGGGAGGCAACAATTCAGTAAAGCACTATGGTAACGGAACTCCTCTAGTGAGAACATATTCAACTAGCTTATAATGTTATGTTAAGCCAGTTAGACCATATTATTGAGGAGACTAGTTACCCTGGAAATCTAGCAGACAAAACAGTACTCAAAGAGCAGAGGTGGCTACGGCGGCAGAAGGAAGGACTGGGTTTGTCAGGATCAACATAAACACGGTGGAACACATTTTATGCACGTCAGTTTAAGAGGTAGATGTTTCGTAATAATGCACTGGAGAAACTACGTCTTTTGGTTATCTTATAAAATGAGCATGGATTTTTTAGCTTAAAAGATTAACATAAATGTTGAGAATCGCAAAACAGTCTAATTTCTCATACATAATAATAATAATAATAATAATAATAATAATAATAATAATAATAATAATAATAATAATAATAATAATAATAATGATAATAGTAGCAGCAGTATTAATAACAATAATACAAATAAATGTAGTCTATGTATTCTTTGAGTGGGAAACAAACAAACAAACAAAAAAGACTGATGTGCTACATTAATGTGGCTTTCTCTACTCTCCATCGTTTATTTGTGGGTATAAAATTATTATCCTAACGAAACTATATTTTTACTTAATTTATATTGGGATAATTCTTTGAAGGAAAAGCAGCAATACATGTTTCTTGGGAAAAGAAAGAATAAATCAAATGCTTAAAAGCCGGACGATATAATTATGCAGGCGTCAAAATTGCATACTTTTTCCATGCAATTATGAGAAGCAGCTGAAAACAGACATTGAACAAATCGAATAATTAACAGTGGATATCTCGGAAACGGCTTATGACACAAAATGGTTGTTTGAAATAAATTGTGTTTCAAAGAGATCTGTTTTTTATACGGTACGCTTTTGTCTACCGCTTAACTGTTATAAATGATTATACAAATTTCCTTCCTAATGAGCCCATTCTCAAAAAATCCATGCTTTATATTTTTATTTACCATATAAATATAGTTAATGCATGTTATTTCAATAAAAATCGTTAAATGTATTGCATACAAAAATATTACGAAAAAAATGATTATTTAACGGATATTTATGGTTTGGGGAATTTTAGTCAAAATGCTTGTACTGCACATTTGGAAGGTACTAAACTTATATATCAAGCTTCGTACTTAACTGACCTTTTTTGGTTTAGAGTTGTACTTTTCACAGGCAGCACATACTCAAATGAACCTTTTTCAGTTTTTTTTTTCGTTCTGTATCAAAACTCATATTGTCCATGAAACTCCGGTATACATTTTTTGGGGGGATTTGCATATTTTCTACCTAATGTATGTAGTAAAAAAGTACTAAGTGTAATAAGTATTAATTCTGTGGGTATATAGGTTGCGACCGACCGTCACGCCTAATCAAAACAAGTCATTGATAAGAAGCATGGGTGGAGAGATAAACACATCTGTTGTCAAGTAAACAGTACTGGTTCCAGAGAACAAAAATTACTTATGAGACATTCGTAAAAGCACAACCTTTTTAGATGAATAATTATGTACAACATACAAACTGTTACATATATGAGGCCGACTCTGATTTCCTTCTTTACATATGTACATTATGAAAACACCCAAAAAATTATAATATAAACTGTAATATTTACTAATCGAATATAAAATAATATCCACATAATATAATTACTTTCTTAAATATCTTCAGATAAGAACAAACCAGGAATTAAAATAACCCTTTACTCAGCTGCAGCCATATTACTGAAAACTATACATACTTCTGAAATGAAAAACTCATTCTACGTTCCGACAACAAAATTTGAAATGCGAAAAGGTTCGTTGTACTTCGCACGATCTGATCGGGGCATATTTTAAATATTCTATCAGTTCCGTATCAGTATCACCAAGCAAATTGCAATGGCTGGGATCTAAAAGTACAGCTTATATTCGATACATCACACAAAACCCTGCATTCCTTTCAGTTACACTTTTGGGTTTCATCTTTATTTCAAATAGGATGCTCTTGAAACTTCTTTTACATGCCACACAGATTCAGTTTTGCTCTATATCTCTTAGACTACAATAGAGTGACAGTTGTGGGTAACCTTTAGAACTAATTTGCAAATAATAAAATGTTTCTGTGAAGCTGTTCTGTTACTAGACGTTTGACAGTTTCCATACTAGAACCGCCATCGATTTCTAAATAAGTACACTAAATAAACTGGTAGAAAATTTACTATGGTTGTAAAACAAATTTATTTTGCTCACATTTGAGCAGAACAAAGATGTTATTCGAGCACTTTCTTGCTACCCACGTGGTTCTGTGTTAGAGTAATGGGTTGCACTCTACGTTGACCTTAGCTCGTGAAAATAACACCGCAGGTATTCACAAACCTGGCAGATGTTACTCTGTATCAGGAAATTGGTACGAACTTCCTAACCCTGGTTATTAACTACTGATATCAGCGGGGTTAATATTATTGCGCACTTAAACTAGTGAAAATGAATAACCCTGAACCTAATTTGTTAGTGGAAGGACTTCCAAATAGCGATGGAAATGTTAGGTAGGATGTATATTTTCACAACTTTCATAGATTTCATTTCTTCCACTATACAAGAGCTCGTAGTTGATTCATGTTCTCCAGGTATGCCTATCCTCCTACTGTCCCTCTACACCATAGTTGGGTGAATTCCTTCGTATCACGTTTCTCCAGGTATTCCACCCTACCTTTTGTTTGGAACAATCCAGTTAGCGATATGTTTGGACCCCCCTCCTCCGATAAGAGTAGTACGTGCCCATATCACTGCAGAGATTTATTTTATATGTAGTCCTGGGATATTCTCATACTTCCTTGAAGTCCATCCATTTCTGTCGTCAGTACTTTCCTTTGTATATTTTCATGTATTGTCCAGCATTCAAAACCATATTTTGGCCAACTTTCTATTATTGCTTTCAGAATGTGGTGCTCCTTTTATTAAAAATAAAGTAAGATTTATCAATAATAGAGTTAAGATAGGGGGCGTGCCCGGAAAGTAAGCACTTTTTCGTTCTACCGCCACCATAACGCTAGTGTCGTAGTTCCACGCATGCGTACTTGTCTCCTGGTTCACTGTCTCTCCACTGACGGCATTCAGTGTTGTATTTATAGTTGTTCAAAATGTTTAAGACAATTTATGATCCCGCTGAAAATGTAATGACAGTTGCAATGGTGAGAAAGTGGATTAGGCAATTCAATGATGGACGATGCAATGTTCATGACGAAGCACGGAATGGGCGGCCTTTTGTTGTTACTGGTTGAACAATTGAATGGGGAAAATCGTGAAAATAGACCGTTCAAAATAAGAATGCGTTGTCATGTGTTTCCAGAAAAGATGGTGTTCAGCAGTGGCTTTCTTCATTGGCGACAGCACTCTTTCTAAAGGCCATAGAAAAGTTTATTTCCCACTTTGACAAATGCCTGAACTGTGGTTGCAACTATGCCGAAAAATAGGTTAAGTGGTGCTCTTTCATGTACAAATAATTGCTGTTGTGAAAACAAATACTTTTTTCAAGCCGGTACTTATTTTCTGGGCATATCTCGTACTTAAACTCCTCAGAGCATTTAATCGAAAAAAGTGTCATTTTTTGTAGTTCTGCTGGGAGTCTTCCAACAAGATATTATCTGTTTTAATGACAATTATATTCAAGTCGCTTTCTCAAACCTATCCACTATTTGCGGACTTGTATTCTAAGTCATGTTTTTCCTGACCTTTTACGATTTGGTCATCTTACAACTAAAAACTTGTGCAATAAGAGATTAGTTATTCCACTGCATTAGTTATTCCACTGTATCAATATATACTCTAAAACATCTTAAACAGTGTTGATGATAATCCACATGGTTGTCTCAGTCCTTTTGTTGCACATCATTCTGATGATACCCGAGTCCAAAGTTAACACATGCCTACAATCATATATCCTTCTTATAAAATGGATAAGAGATTCAGAAATTACAACTGTTTCCATTGCCACCTCGATAGAAACAGAGTCGTAGTAATTCATTTGTAAATTTTCTTTCCCTCTTTGTGTATTCAGAGAGAAGCAGGTTTAAAAACCAGGGATCTATTTAAAGAATATCATCACCATGGTTTTGCTATTACATTTATATTGTACCAGCAAGGCTCACGTGTAATCAGGTAATGTGAAGCGATAAACATGTAGCCATAGGAAACCTAAGGCAAATTTTCGTTAAAGTATATTTCTGTAACGTTTATTGATGGTCTCTAATTATTGTTTCTCTCTTTTCCGATGCGCATTCGTCATTAGTCATATCGCTACCGGTGCAAAGAGACCGACATTGATGTGACTCAAAGCATCAGCGGTAATTATTACAGGATTATATTCAAGCTTCCTTTGAAAATACGTATTTAGCAGTCTCCAAATACAAGTATGATTGCTTTAAAAAGCATGTAGGCTCTATAAAATGAATTAATAATTAAATAAACGTACATACACACACACACATATATATATTATGTATATACACAGGATGTTAGGGTATGTGTGCGCAGATTTCGCATGTCTGGAGATCCAAATATGACACATACTAAATTCCAATCACAATTTTATCTATCTTGAAATGTAACGGAGATAACTGAACATTATTGAATACATTATCTGCACAGTCTAGCGACAGAGTAGGAATTAAGATCTCAATGGTTTGCTTTGGTTTTCGGTCAGGCCAATGTTTTGTTTTGATTAGTGCTTGAAATCTGGGTTACAACGTGCCTGTGTGTTTTATTATCAGCTACTGCCACTAACGAGGAGTGGTGCGGTTTTTGTTCAAGATATCCGATAGTATTCAAGAGACTTGAATTAAAAGCTGCGTAAGAGGCTACGCATAACATTTAGCCCGATGATCAAAGATAAAGAAAATTCAAACGTGAAATATGGAAATACCTCATTCCGATATATCTTCGAATAATTAAATCAAAGAGACATCTTTGCTAAACAGAAAATGTATTAATAGCCAATAGCTGCAAAAATATAACATGTCCATTTAGAGTATATGCTCAGAACGTGCTCCGTTAGAATCTAAGCAGACATCGCATCATCTTAGCCAGTTTTGCCCTACTCTCGTTACAGCTTCTGCGTTCTGCCCAATCTATAGGATTACTTCAAGCACACGAGTACGAAGATCTCCAATGGTGACAATCTCTTCATGGGACACGTTACTGTTCAAATGTGCCCAGAAATAATAACCTTAAGATTGATCTTTTCCATAAGAAAGAAGCATATATAGATACTCTTGATTTGTAAAGCCTGTCATAGCTTTGAGTTGCATCTGAAGCACTGACAGAACCAGCTGTTGTATAAGGTGTCGCGGCACAACTTTACTGAAAACCTTCCTGAACACATAACACCCAATGTTGCGTAGTTGTCAAGCGTACGACCAGTAGACATACTGGAATCCAATTCTTCAATATTATTTTGTGGCTGAACGACTCATTTTAACAACAAATGGTAAAAACACAAGTAACTGATATTTTGTAATTCTATCTCGCTATTCTAATTGCAGAAGTAAAGGATAAGAGAATGGTGCCATCTTTGCAATCAATTTGAACAATTTTATTATTAATTTATGCAGTCATGCACTTTAGAGGAAATTGATACAGGAATTTATGTTTCAGCTTAACGTCTAGAATTTGCCGTTGAAGTCTGCACCCTCATACACCTAACACCTTGTAAATAATATATAGTATAAATATTGCTACATTTGGCACACACAGAAAATAAATTAGGAAAATATATTTGAATGTAACTTTTACAGTTGCATACTTTTGTGTTTACAATAGCTTCTTTATTTAAAGTCCTACTAAGTAGATGGCTATCTAAGGACATACTCATATTTAAAATTAAATGATTCGAAACATCTTAACAAAGTTGTTGAAATGTCCTAATGTTTCGTTTCTTTCAACTCTCAAATATAACGGAGAGCAAACATTTTTTCCAGGTTATAGCTGAAATGGCTACTATAAGTGGGGTAACATTTATTTTGAAAGCAGTTATATTGTAAGTTTGTACACGTGGTGAATTTTCACGTTCACTTCGCATTGCAAAGTCAAACACTTCGGAAGCATAATGTCCGTCATAATCGAAAAGAAAGTATGGATATATTATATTAAACTGTGGAACCATATTCAATTTATAAAACACATACTGCGTAGTTTACTCAATAGTTTACGGATATAGATTAAATAAAGCTGTAGTAGATGAAAAATACAAATTCGAGTATTGTTTAGCAAACAATACGAAATGAATTTAGTTTAAACAACACTCCACAAATACTGTTTCTAACTTAAAGCACATTTACAAACATATCCACAATGAATGCAAAAGTGTCGAATTTTACACGTATCTATGTATACTGTTGCTGCATTTTGTTTTTAAATGTACATTTCTGATTGAAAAAGTGGGTTTAGTCAACCGCATCTTAATGATGCACATATGCTTTAAAATATAAAAGCGATAGAATGAAATATAAATAGGAACTATTGCATTGTATCAGCATGACTGTCTTCTTTTGTTGTTTGATAAAGTGCTCCTGCTGTGATTGATGAAGTAAATAATCTTCAGGGCTAAAACCATTAATATGTTACTGCTCTATAATTATTCCTAAGTACCATGATCTTCTTAGTGCTATATTCAAGCCTATGTATAGGTTATAC
Source organism: Hymenopus coronatus (assembly GCA_030762935.1). NCBI lineage: Eukaryota > Metazoa > Arthropoda > Insecta > Mantodea > Hymenopodidae > Hymenopus > Hymenopus coronatus. Next base: position 268,614,704 of record CM060900.1, on the reverse strand, counting down.
AACGAAGAGGACACTTTGCGCACTGCCAACTATACAGGCGTTAGGAGTATAAGTACAGATATTTGTATTGGTAATTAAAAACAGCGCAATGAAGCAGATTATACCAATATTTTTCATTTGCAGACTTATAATTTGACATATTAGCAGTAGTAGGTTTTAAAGCTGGTTAGTACCTTCAATTAGGCGTGGCACACACAAGACGTACGTACTTATTTTCCCTGAAACCGCGGTCGAAAGGCATAACTTTGCGTGGGCCGGCCGCGCTATAGCGAATGTTGTAACGGAGCTGAGTTTGACTGCTTTCTGTAAGGCAATAAACCCTCCTGCCTACTTGACACTCGCACATACACGCGGGCTTAGGTCCGCACGTATACATACATGCCATAAAATACTACTTCACTCTACGCCACCCCACCCCGCCCCACATTATATTACAATATAATATACATAACACAGCATTGCATTTACATTACATTACCATACCAATCCATACCATAACATACATACGACACCTTTATCCTGATACTTGGTTTCCTAAGTCAGGATATAGTTGCCAAATTATTCCCAAGAAAATTCATACATTCACAATACAATTAAACAACATTAGAATACTAAATAGCTAACTAAAATAAGTACTAACTAAACTGAATACATGTTTCCAGTAATTCCAAACCATATTTACAACCACTATTCATTTATCTAAAACTTTAAAATCTTATTTATATGCTTAAAACTTTAAAATTAACGAATAATATGCTGTACTTCTTTATATTCTAAATTTGAATTGTATTGAAAATTCAACTATTACATAAGATTACAATTTCCTCAATATAACCACTATATTAAATTTCTAAAATTTCAAAACTAATGCACAAGATGTATTTTAAAGCTCCACAACTTAATATGTGTTTAACAACCAAAATATCATTCAATTAATTTATTTAAACTCCGGAATTTCCATAATTAGTATTTCCAGTTCTTCTAAAAACATCATGCTGGCTCAGAAAATGAATGATACACTGCACTCTCTTCACTCCGTCATTTCATTCACAGCATTCTTCTTTACTTCTCTTCTCTTTCCCTCCCCTCCTTTCTTTTTCAGTATTCTCTCGATTCTAAGCTCCATCACCTCACACCTCCCTTGTTACCTCTTCTTCGTCTACTTTCTTATTCTTCTCTTTCTTTTTGTCTCAATTCCACAATAATATAAAATAATACCATGTACTATTTCTATACTTCCCATCATCTCCAATATTTTTCTGACCTTCTCAACGTAGTTGCTTTGCATATCCAAAATTTTAACTTCAAAATATTTCATTTATTTCCTGTTCTCATCCATTTCTTAATCTGGTTATCCTTAGTTCTTCCCTCCTCTGTAGATCCCTCACTATAACTCAAGTCTCTTTTTCTAACATTTACCAATCATATTTATGCAATAATACATTTTTCGATACAATATCAATCATAATTTGGAATTTTTGTTTGCCCTTATTATACTCCGATTTATTCCCTTTCCCTCAAATTTAATGTATTAAAATTATATGTTCAGGAGTAGCCATCTTATCGCGAACCTTACAATATCCAGTTCGTTTCCTTCCTATCCTACAGAAACACTTTTTATATGGTCCGTGACCTATTAAATGTGTCATTCCCTTGATAGGTTTAACATAATCTAAGTTTAATCTTCCCTTGATGCTGCGAAATACTTCATGTCATCCTCTTCCTTCTATATCAGCCCATTCATTTTACCATTCTTCATTCAACGCTTTATTCATTTCCTTTATACTATTGCAATACATACCTATAACTGCTTGTTTTTTCCTTTTTAACTTTCCTGAACCAATATATTGCTCCAATTAATGTTATAGTTACTTAAATCGGCATATATTTTTATGTCATTTACCGGAATCTTAAAATGTATTCGTTCTAGGGATACCACCTTTGTTGTTACTTCTTCCGCTTTGCTTCTTAGCTCCTCTACGTGCTTAGTAAAATTTCTTATCTAATCATAGTTCAGCATATTGATGATACTTTTGCATTTTAATCCTTGATTATCAACTTTCCCATTAATAGATTTTTTTTTCAAATTTCCTTTCAAAACCATACATGCAAATTTTGCTGGTGTAATTTTAAGTTTCACTTCCTTAGGCGAAGTTATTAGTTTTGTGTTTATTATGTGCATTTTGCTCTCTATTTCTAATCTACTATTACCTTGCAAAATTATTAATCATAAGAACTTGGCCTCACAACACGTGGGAAGCAGGTCAGTATTAGGAGTTAAAACGTGTGGGCTAAACAGATAGTATATACTGACAGAGGTTGTTTACTTCACCAAAACTGGAAGCACACCTGAAAGATGAAAAGGAAACGGAAAAAAAAATGGAAATTAAGTAAAGGAAATCGTGTTAGATGAGAAATAACAACCACATTTGTCTTCTAACCAGGGAAACCCATGAAAGATCCAAGATAAGACTGGGAGATCTACAGGAATCGAAACTAGGAGCGAGCCTCACACGTTTGCTATACTGAAGACTAACATATAAGACATTTACCAACACGGCTGCCCGAACTCGCTCAAGTGGGCCATCACGTTCGGTATGTTGGGGCGGTACTAATGAATGCAAGAAAATGTAAAAGAATAATAAGCAAGATAATGTAAATAAGTATTATGAGATGAATTATTGGAGGATGTTAGCATAAGCTTAGTTATAAGAGGGACGAGATTGCTGAAACTGTTAATGGGTCATTAAGAGGTACTCTTTCGCAAGATTTTTGTAGAAAGTAGCCAAGAAGTTGGGAGAAAACGTATAAAAGAATGTCCTTCAGTTTAAAAGCAACACAAGTTTTAGAAGGGGTGGTGGGACTGTGAAAGTTATTGGAAAATTACTGGGAGTTAGCAGCCCAAGTGAAATAGTAAGATAGCTTCTATTACCTCATTGAAAAAGACGCCACTGGGATAGGGAAAAGCAAACCAATTAGAGCAGTTTTAATGCTTAGGCAGAACAACGTAGTCCGATATACAGGTGTTAATGAACTATACTGAAATATTTTCAAAGAATATGTAGATTACTTAAATAAGGAATTTGAGATAGGAGATTTATGGCCTGTTTATTGAAATGTCGAAGTAACGGCTGTAAGTTTCTAAAATGCCAGTACGCCACTGGCTAATTTATCAACTATTCGAGAGCATAACACGAAAAACGAAGGAACGTATTACAGCGTACCTCTCTAGCGTAGTGACTTTCAAGTGAAAGATAGTTTCCGAGTTCGGGTCTCGTTTACGTATCGCGGCACTTCTTCTGGAATGAAAAAAAAATAATAATAAAAGGCATTTATTCTATGACAGGAATTGAACTCATGAACCTTTGGAATAGCAGTTTCCCGCGTTACGCACTAAGCCACCAAAGCGGCTGTAAAAACGCCTCCAGAGTAGGCTATCTCAAGAACGTTGTTAATGAATGCTCAGTGTCGCACTGTTAAGTGATTAGTTCGAGATTTTACAGATTTTTGCGACATTAAATCTTAAGAACGCTAGTAACGAGCTGCTATAAATCGATATTTCTCTACTCGGGCAGCAGTTTTAAAGACATTCTAAGCCATTTTTCCTTCCTTCTTTGCTTTAACACCGACTTATCAGCACCTGTTACCCACACGTTTAAAGCTATGTAGCTGCGTTATGTTTATCCGGGGACCATGCATCGCCCATCTCAAATTACTTATATCAGTCACCTGCACAATCTCTCAAATTATTTCGGTGAGTTCATTAACATCCTGTATATTCTACAGAGACGCAAGTTTTCGCACAGTTCGTCCTCTCTTACTGTGCTAGTCAGTTCGTCTTTAGGAAAAAGTGCAGCCAGTTGATCGTCACAGTGCTTCCGTCTTGCAGATTGTTCACATAAGAAAAGCGATAAGCGAAATTTAAGTTTCAGCTGTAACTGAATGCGTTGTAATAGAGTTTCAGCTAGGATGTCAAAGAATTATAAAGTATGTATAAGTTGTGGATGTTCTTGGTAATAGTTTAAATAGAATATTTTTAAGAGACTTTTGCTAGACAGAAGAACCCAACTAGCCGGAGCAAATACGAATAATATATTAAATCAAATTAATAATTGAAACGAGAGATAACGAGAATATGCATGTAATGTATATACCAGCACGACTGTTCGAGCTCGTTAAAGTGTTTGGTAAATTGTTTGGTAAATTGAAGTCTGCAATGTAAGGCATATACCAGCGTGCTGGTATATTGTTTCGGTTTGTTTCAAAATGCTAACACTGCCTTTCTAAAGTACGTTAAAGAAAATAGTTATATAATTTTTAAAATAATGCCGCAGTTATGAGAAGGTTTCAAAATAGCAAGAATTTTGAAGACATGAGAAATAAAACTTTTTCCGCACTAAGTATGGGTAATATAAACATAATGTGGCAGATATATTTTAAAACTCATTTTCTGTAAAACTAGATACTTAGTGTGAATGTTTTTAAAATCGCTGTATCACTTGTTCATTTGTATTAGAACAATGAACTTGGAATGTAACAAATTATTATTTAAATAGCCACGCAATATGGAATTTTGATACATGGCAATTATTGTGTATATTAGTTGGTGTAAATTTCAATCAGATACCTTACATACTATGGCATTTTCCAAATTACACAGATGCATCAGCTTAACCTGTAACCGTAGCCGAGTGGTTAGATCACTTGTCTCTGACCAAGGTATGTCGCCTGGGTTCGATCCCAGGCGACCGCAAGAGGGATTTGTGGTGGACAAAGCGACGCAGGGGCGGGTTTTATCTGGGTTATCCTGTTGCCCGCCATCCCATTCCACCGTTACTCCTTCACTCCCTGTATGATTAGTATCATCGCCTGCGGTGCCGTCTGTAGTAAAACCGGACGTTAAAGACTATCAAATAAATTAACGTATACCAGTTATACAAGATTAATTACAATTATTTCCATATGGCGTGAACTTCACAGGTTTTTTCCAGAACATATTTCAGAAATATCCGTTTAATACAAAGAGTTTTAATACAAACGTTTAGGACATTTTTGGGGTAAATTCGGAAAATGTAAAGTGTGGTTTTTAGGTGTAGGATTTTTTTCAGAACCATCGCTTCACATTTTTGAAAGATAATAAAGGAAATACTGAGTTAGATATTTATTCTAATTTTTATTTTTGAGTTATGGTGTTTACAGATGTACACACGCACATACATGCAGACAGACAAGCATCCCTTTTCCAAAAACACTGTTTTATTTCAGGGTATTTGTAAATATTCATATAGGGAAAATCTCAGTATCGAATTTTTGGATGAAATGCAGTACTTTCTCTAACATTTCTGTACATGGTTCAGAAAGTAAAACCGAGTTTCATGCGTTACTAAATATTTCAATTTAAAATGCTGGACTGTAAAACAGAACAAAGCAGATTAGCATAAATTTAATGCCGACTTAAGACCGTGATTGAACACCGTTTATTTCAGGATTAAGAAATTAAACGTAGCCAAGTAAGCACTGAGGGTGTGGCATGCTCGGGACACCACCCAGTTGAGGTCACTCTACCAGGTGGCTCAACTGAACCATATTTGTCGTGTGCAGATATCCCTTTGTGCGCTGAAAGAATTGTAGAGTTCAACGGGGCCATTTCAAGTTGAAATCCAGCAGAGGGGAACTGGCCTGAAAGACCTTCGTTTTACCATTCTTGCTGATCAGCGGAAACGATGAGGTGGTCGCGCTCATTGAGAAAGATAAACGGAAGGTCTCTAAAGACAGTTCCTCTAAGACTATTTTAACTTAAAATAACTCCCCTGTATTCTGTAACTGTTTTTCGCACGAACGGATATCTGCTCATTTCAAATATAGGACAGTTGGTTCATCTAGTATACACTGAAAATTGTTGACAAACATCCACGAGATCGTAACTGAAATTCGCCGAGTGGATATGGGCTAGGTAGATGAAATTGTATGCATCTAACGAAGGTGTTCAAAATAACCTGGAAGAAAAGTTTAAAATGAGAAAAAATGAGCACTTTGGGTGCCGCGATTGCTGACTGATTATTATTAAAATCGCATGCCGAAGAGCATCTCCACACAGTGTTTCCACTACGTAATTTCAATCCGTAGAGCTTCCTGCATCGATTCGTAACTATAAATGAATTTTGGTTTCACCATTATCCGTCGGAGACAAAGCAGCACTCAGAACAATGTAAAAACTCATGTGAGAGCGTCCTTAAGAAAGCGCGGACTGTTTTGTCTCCTGAAAAGGTGCTGATGGTCGCTGTTTTTTTTTGGTATTCTGATGATAGATTAGTCGCTAAAAGGTGGACTGGGGATTATTATGCTTCATTTTTGGCTGGTTTGAAATGTGCATTGAACGTGAAACGACCACGAACAACCCAAATAATTTCCTTCATTAGCAAAATCATTCAGTCCCCACAGCAGAAATCATAACGACTAAAGTGATTGAAGGGAAATACCTATTAATTCCTTATACACCTTATCCTCCGATTTTAGCCTCAAGTGATGTTTTCTAACGCCAAGCTTGAACATTTGACTTGGTGGGAAGATATGTCATCAGCCAATGAAATGGTCATCGCCGTCAACGAGCATTTTGCAGAATTTTCACATATCCTATTTTCCGATGGGATAAAAACATTATGAACTTGCTGGTTCAAGTGTGCAGACATCGATGGAACCTATTATGTAATCTAACTACCACTTACATTCTTTAAAGTTCAATAATGATGAAACACTGCGAAGACGAAGTATAGTGTCTAAAGTCTTTATTTAAGCCCCTCAGAAACACTCTTTCATCTCTAACTTTCCTTTCCTTCTTGGACGGCAGTTATGGCGGAGCAATTGGGCTTACGACGTTGGCATAAGCAGAAGTTATATGTACAACAGAACGGAATAAATAAACGCAAAGAAGCGATGCATGTGCCGCAAGATATCTCCTTTATAATACTAGACAGAATAATTTCATTCTTTACTGTTTTTTTCATGAAGCAATTACATACAACATGTTTTCTTCAACTGAAAACTTACTCCACGTTTAGATATATTTCTGTAGAACCGTAACAACATAAACAGAAGTCATTTACTGCTGTTCGCATCAATATACCGTTTTGATTTGTGGAACTAAGACAGAGTCTAATGAAGCATTCTTCACACTTCGTTTCCCTAAATGGTGTTTCGATTTAAATGATATGTCTAAATACTGGCAGAATTTTATTTAAGCAACAAACCGAGCCAGGTAATTCAGGCATTTCGTCTAGGCATTCGGGAGGTCGTGGCATCGTTCCCTCCGGCCGACCTCGCTGACCCACGGGTTTTATGCCGTTGAACATAAAAGTAGTATTTTGTTATTTCCGTTAAATCAGATAAATTTACAGTATAGTACTTTATAGGGTGGAAAACAAATAGAAAAAATTACATAACCATAGCAGGATATTTGTTATGATGTTTTAATAAAAGCAAAATGTGTAGTTCTAGAGTTAAAGTTTAAAATATGTTATTCTTCTACATTCAATCCAGTGAGCTTGAATATACCAGGTGGCCCAGCTTCTCCACATTTTATGTGTGTAAATATCCCTTCTTGTGTTAAAAGAGTTGCAAAACTCAACGCCCAGTTCAACTTAAAACCGGTCAGTGGGAAACTGTTATGAGCGACCTTTGTTTTACGCCTCTTTGGTTATTATCAGAAGAGACGATGCACGGGTCACGTTCATTCAGTAAATGGTACATAGCACCGCAAGGACGCCATAATGGGCCTTCATAATTCCAAATTTTTCCCTAGGAGGAAGGAATGAAGGGAAAACCTGGAAGGTGACCATATCCCGGTGACAATGTGCGCTGGCAAGGACGGGGCTCCTAATGATTCCAAAATGGAGCCAATCCTGACTCTAGTTCGGACTGCCTATGTCATCTACCTCGGTGAATCGGTGCGAATGAGACAGCTCCCATGGAGAAAGTGCGCCCAGCAGTTCCGCCAAAGTCTATGCACAAATTTCAAAGCACAAATTTCGTCCTTCTGCCGCAAAACACAAACCGTCGTCGTCCGGCTCTAAAACTCTGAAACCCTTGAGGTGAAACAGATGAAGGGAAACGATGGACAACAAATTGGTAGCGCAATCATTCACCGACACGGCAAACTACGAAAAAATCTAAGGTCAGAGTAACCATTTTGGCTAGAACCAAACCCGGGATCTCTCGCATTAGAGCCTCAAAGGTTTCTGTGGCACCATCTTTCTCGTTCATTTAGATGGAAGTTCTATAGTAGTGAATCCACATTATATTTCATTATAAATGAAAACGAGAACTTTGTGCAAAAACAGTTTGAAGTATGAGAAAGAAATAAAACATAAAAAAGTTGAATGTTATTATTTTAATGTCAAATATACGTTACTTTACAAATACCTCCCCAAATTTAACCAAACGAAAAAAAAAAAAAAAACAACTGTAAGTCCACACGGCCTACAACTGTAGACTGTCAGAGGGATTATATACATTAAAACCAATTAACTGCAAAAGCGGAGTTGTGGACAGTTCATTTAAATATGAAAATAGGCTTTATATCTAACAGAAGATAGGGTTTTTCAAAATCGTTAATGACCATATCCACTTCAATTGCTAACTGATATCTCACGCTGTTGCCTCTCAAAGGCTTACCTCGGCAGACCGACTGCATGAGCACTTTCAGTGCTGCTCATCTGTGCAGTATCGGCTCGTAAACTAACACATCAATACGTATGCAACCAAAAGTTAAATTCTGAAGCTATATGGATTTTTGTACATATTGGCAAAACACGATTACAGGGATCATCAGCGATATGGTGGTTCAGCATGAGAAATAACATAAAAACTGCAACTCTCCGTATACAGTTGATATAAAAAAACTGGTATTGCATTCACATGAGATTTTCTACCTATTCTGCAAACAAACTATTCTTACAAAAGATTATTATTCTATCCACATCAGGCTAAACAAAATAAACATTAACCGCAATTGTTGAATAAGAAGAATCAGACTGAAAAATTCAATGCCAAGCCGAGATTTGAACCACGGATCTCTCCGTCTCTAGCCGGTTGCTCTACCACTGAGCTACTATGGCAGGTCAGTCTAACTCTACTTATTCAACTCTTGTCCTACACGCGATTTCTGTCAGAAAACAATTAAAATTATCTCAATTGTCCATAAGAGTTGGCTATACTATGAATCCTGGGACTTAAAGTACTAACAACATTGTAAGTCGCCACTGGGGTTGTTATCTCAAAATAATTTGAGATCACCCTGTGGTTTATCGGGAGCCATGCGAGTCAGTTGAAAAATTCAATATTATGCCGCTATATTGCCATGGTAGCTAGTGGTAAAGCAACCGGCTAGAGACCGAGAGATCCGTTGTTCAAATCCCGGCTATGGCATTGACATTTTCAATCTCACTCTACCTATCCAACTTCTGTCCTATACTCGGTTTCTGTGAGAAAACAATTATCATTAACACTATTGGTGTTATTTTTCTAGTTCCTTATAAGCAGAAAGGATATACGGAAATATACCAGGTTAAAGCATATAGTCAAATCGTTTAAAATCCGATCGATATGTGAACAACTGAAGTTCGGTTCGCTTTGCATTTTCAGAAAAACAAAGGAAAGATGAAACGAAAGGTGACACCGTTTGATAGGCTGCGTAGTTTAACTCTGAAACCAATTACAAGAAATATCTCGGAAACGGTGAACTTTCCAACAAAAATGTATATAACATGAACTATGTGTTTTAACGCCATCTACATTTGTTGTGTAGTAAATATTTGTGTGTCTCTTGCGGTGTTGCAAAATGCCGCAAAATTCATCCACGATAACAGGTCTTTAGAAGCTATTCCTGGAAAATTCAAGATATACATTTTATTTGTGATATAAATAAATAGCTTTAATATACGGGATTTTAATCAAAATCGTTACAGCAAATTTTCAGAAAAGCAACATTTTCAAAACTTTTTCTGAGTAAAGGGTAGCTGGGGGTGGGAGGATTTTCTTGAAAATGTTCGTGTCTCATCCTTGGAAGATACCCAACTTAAATACCAAGTTTGATATTTAACGGTATTTTAGTTTTGAGCTGTGCTGTCCACAAACACATACACGGAACTTTTTCTAAAATCGTTGTTTTACTCAGGGGACCTGAAAACTTATATTTTTGGTGAAATCTCGGTACCGGATTTTTGGGTGGAATACAATACTTCCTCTATACACTATGAATATAACACGTGTACAGAGAGTAATATAGGAAGCTGACAATGTTTAAGGATTATTAAAATCGCATTTGGATTGGAGCTATTTAATATTTTCTAAACATCTATGGTAGGTGTTATAAAGCCGTTTTGACAGAAACTTTTCACAACTATTTACGGCAAAATCGCCTCCAATTGTATATTAAATTTACAATCCGATTGAATTTTCATTGTGATACACTAGGAAGGAGATACAAACCAGTGAAGAGCACTTTCTATTGAAAGGAGATAGTTCTGTTTAAGTGAATTCTAGACTGACTGACTACTAGTGATTTAAGGGCTTATTTGGTATTTCACCCCAATGTCGTCCTAGGGCTGCTTTAGAGTAATGCCCCTCTTCAACCACGAATGTTTTTAAGTTATGGCTGAGGGCAGGCACAACTTTTCCTATTTTCATTATTGTCTTCTTAATTAATTTACATTAGTGTTTTGATTAGCAGTAAATATTTACATAAGAAAGTTTACAATTAAATGTTATACAACATGTGAAATAATGGGATTATACACTCATCTATATTTATAGGCATACAGTAAGCAGCTTAGATAGTCATAGTTCTGAATGTGTGAGATACAGATTATTTTTTCTTTTGTATTTACGAGATGTATTCTAGAAAAAATTGTATCCCTCTTAAGGGGAGACTGAACGGTAAAAATTGCCAAAGTATTACTTTTTTGTGTGCAGTTTTGTAATTTTCTGTATAAGTTGACATTTTGTACTCTGAATTCTGCAGGAAAAGTAATGAAACAAGATTTAGCTTATCTTTTAAGGGAGATTTTGTTCTACAAATTGATACCTATGTTGTATATAGCTTCATCCGCTTTTGCAAGCTATTTGGTTTCATTCTTTCTTCAAACGTATGTGAGTTTGGTTCTAAGTTTTAATTTAATCAGAAGTATATGATACGGATCATTTATATTTCTAATATAAATTACCCGTAATCTCAAAAACTATTCAGGATAGCTCTGTGAAATGTTGGAATAATAAAAACAAAACCCAGATGTTTTCGTGGAACTACATTGTTGCTAATAAGAAGATTGTGTAGTTCTAAAATAATTAGTAATAAACCAAAAATATATAAATAAGATAAAATCTAGCATGTTCCATTCACATCACTTTCTCTACAAATTATTGCTACGAAGGATAAATCCCATCTACTTCGTGGTAATTAATATCAAAATTAGCAGAAATGGTTATATCAGTTCCTTGTATGCAAACGGGAAAAGCGTAATACACTAGGCTTAAGTGGCAAACAAATCTTTCAAAAGCATGTCGTCATGCGAAACAATCGAAGTTCGACTCGCTATACAGGATCAGAAGTAAAACAAAAGATAGAACAAACGAAGTATGACCTCCGCTTGAGAAAATTTTAAGTAGCTTCAATTTGAAACCAATAAGAAGCAATATCTGAGAAACGGTTAACTCTTTAAAAAAATGTATATGGCAAATCTTTTTTTTTTTTTTTATTTTTTAGCGAGATCTGCCTTTTTGTGCAGATAAGCTTTTGTCTGTCTCTTATGACAAGCAGTGTTATAAAAGTCGTCTAGAATAAAGAGGTCTTCAGGGGATATTCCCAGAGAATTCAAGAAATACATGTTATTTGGATGTAAGTAATTTTGATATACGGTATATTAATCAAAATCGTTAGATGCATTTTGGGAAAAACATTTTCACAATAATTCCCAAGCAAAAGGTAGTTCGAGGTGGGCGGATTTTCTTAAAAATTTTCGTGTCGCATCGTTGGATAATACTAAACTTAAATACCAAATTTGATATTTCAACGGTATTTTCGTTTTTGATCTATGCGGGTCACAGATACACAGACATTTTTCTAAAAAAAAAAAAATTGTTGTTTTTTTTTAAATCAGGGGACTTCAGAATATATATTTCTGGGGAAATCTCGGTATCGAATTTGTGGAGGAATACAATACATTCACTATCATCTATATCCATAGTACGTGCAGAGAAAGTAATAATTAAATCTTCCTTAATGGAAAACCTTATGGTATTATTCTAGCTCAGAAAACTTATTATGTATATTCACAAATTCACCATCATATATTTATTTTTGTCATAAAGGGTCACGAAGCTAGCATACTTAACAATGACGGTATAGTGTTTTCAGTCTCTCTTTAATGATCTCAGACTGCTGTGGAGAACGATGTAGCAGCGAAATCCAATCTCTTCTGTTATGAACTAATAATGTCGCTACGCCACTTTAACCCACTTCCTCAATTTGTATTATAAAGCATCTTCCTTTCACACTCACTTGGACGAATAATCCCAATGGTATGCTCAAAGGTAAACAAACATGAGAGATGAGATGTTTAGGAATGCATTATACCTCCCCGAATAATGCGTGGGGGTAAATCCACCCTACTCTTTTTCGCTTATCTGTGGCTGAACATCATCGCTTTAGAGATCAACAATAGGATCAATCACTGAAATGACCCATGGTAGTGATATCTAATACTTGACCAGAATATCACATCACTCCTCTTCCAGGAGAGCAAATAGGAGGTTCATCAAAGCCTATGTTATCTATATAAGCCTCGTTCGTTCTGATCCTTAGATTGGCTGTGGAATTTGATGATCAAATTACAGAATAATTTTGAGAATCAGCAGACTTTCCTCTGTGACTATGTTGTGTGAACACCGAGGTGGTTAAACTGGTTCATTCTCGTAAAACACAATAAGGTTTCCACTCCCCTTAGGTTTGCACCTGGAAAGAGCCGATCCTCCCCAGGCGAAAATATATATATATATATATATGCTGGGAGGTGAATGAGTGCAAATAATTTTATATTTACTAGAGAATAAAGAGTATAACACATAAGTGTATCTTATTTTGTCCGCTTAATAATATCAGTGTCATAAATGAAGAGCAAATTTCAGAGTCTTGTGCGTGTTGAGCAGTGCCGACCTATGTCTCTGCTGTGTTTACAAATATCACACCACCTATAGTCGGGAAGGGCAGAGAGCAGAGGAGGGTCAACCGTGTGATCTGTTACATAAACAACCGAAATTCTGAGAGAGAGAGAGAGAGAGAGAGAGAGAGAGAGAGAAGAATAGCCATTCTAAAATTATTGTGAACATTTCCTTAGGAAGCACAGCTTCAAAAAATAGCAAAAAATAAATAAATGAAATAATAAAAAAATTAAATAAAATAAGAAAAACCCTGCAAATATGAATTATCACATTCTCCTAAAATGCTGATACAAATATTTTCACTTGTTCACCTCCCACCTGGATATATAGGCTGTTAGGGGTTAAGAGTAATATTAATTGAGGACAATATAATGAACAACATTAAATATATATTTGTTTCATTTGCGTACTACGAATTTTAATTAGTAAGATTACTATGATTTCTAGTGACTTATTATCTCTAAGTAGTATCGTGACACACAAAGCCACAAGTGTTTATTTTCCCCGAGAGAATACGACTTGAGTATTGGGAAGGTGTAACGCAGTGTGGTCAGGCTTTTTATAGTGTTTACCACCCGGTTTTACTAGATAGACATTGCAGGCAATGACACTAATGATACATGGAATGAAGATGGGTAACCGGTGCAACGCGCTGACGGAGGAAACCGGAGAGCCCCAAGAAAACGCACCCTTGCCACGCTTTGTTCATCACAGATCCCACATGTGGTCACCTGGGAGCCAACTCGGGCCGCCTGGGTGAGAGGAGAGTGCTCTATCTAGCGTAGCTCACTACCTGGCCTCAGTCCTTGCTAGTAGATAAGCGAGTGAACACTGAAAGACATTGAAAAATGTCGAATATACGAAAGGGTCCGAGACTAAAGAAACTTGTGGATGATTCAAACATATTTTGAGACACACGAGAAGAGTGTTTCCCTTCGATACAGTAAAGATGTAGCTTATAATTCACTGTAAAGAAATGTGAATGAGTTTAATTGATTTATGTTCATTGTCTTTTCAAAGCTCTGCACATTATCTTAAATTTTTTGTCTCAAACTTTATACCTTAATTTGTAAAAGTACAAGGCGTTTTATTTACTAATCATATTATGAAATAATTGTTTTAATGTGTTACGTCATTAATCACAACTATACATATAATGTCAATACATAACAGATTATACCTCAACGTTGGGATGTTTACACTATAAATCCCTCCCCTCTGTGTGTACGCTTCGTTACCCAAAACCGCAGTCTAGTGATGAAATTACGAAGAAGAGCTTAACTTAAACGAATACAAACTGTGTAGAGAATTCATTTTCAAGATCTAAATAATCATTGAAATGCCATGTATTAAAAAAAGTACGCTGAAGGTTAAATTGTTCCACCACTTGCAATGTTTTGTGGCGAATTAATAAAGTTGCACCACCGCATCGTTCCATGAAGAAGTACGCAGTTTCCCATTCAGGATTGCAATAATTTCTTAGAGTGGGCGCCCTTCGCTCTAACGACTGCCCTTCCATTACAAAACGGCAATAATACGCACTGCTACTGAGGACAAACCGACCGTACTTACTGCACAGCACGGGCTTAGTCAACAGAATGCGTATTTTAATACATGTATCACGGCAGGCGATTTGGTGAAGGCTGAGCTATATTCAGTAGCTGTTTGGAAAACAAGGTAGCATTTTTATGTGTTATGGCAGCCTATAGATTTCCACACAAGGTATCAACTTCGCATAATATTTAAATAAATGGTTAAAATATTTTGTCTACTGCCATTTGTATAGTCATCTTTAACAACTGGAACCATAGTGGATATATAACGATGCGTCGGACCCTCTTTTCAAGAGATATAAGTTCCAGCTTCTGAAGCATCACTACTGGTGCTTTAACGGGAGATTAAAATCCATATGCCTTCAATATTAAATCTGCCAAATGTGTTAGAATGTCAGCGTCTAAAGGACTCAGTACCTAGACCGATCCTGAATCCTTTATTCGTTATCTCAGTGACTATTTAAGATATCAAGCTGAAGGTTTTACACGATTTAGAGGCATGGCTACTAAGTTCGAAATTGAGTTTTATTTATGGACGCACTTTAACTGTTGTGTTTCTCAGCGTCTCATTCTATTTTGGGCGTGAAAGAATCGCTAAATTTTGCTCAGAGGCTTCATTATCAGGCTTGAGGTTCTTTTACGAGACGTAAAATGACATTATATCACCAGCTTTGCTATCCTTCCGTAGGGATACCCACTGGGATTTGTACGTCCGAAAAAAATCCGTGGCTCTCCAGCGCATTTGAACCCACATACTTGGGAACCAGAGGCTAGCATGTTACCCCTAGATCACGGAGGACGACTAATTACCAAGTTCACTTGTATATTAATATACAGCTTATTTATAAAGGAAGGTAACATTATGCCATTAACTATATCCTTTTCTGAGTAAAATTAATCAGCGGTTACTTTACTCACAAGGTATATTAAATTAGTAAATTTCACAATTTTGGTTTAAACACAATGCCCAAGAAATTTTCACAGCAAATGAAGTGTATTCTGGGAATAGCTCCTGAAGTCCTCTTTATTGTAAAATAATTTTTGATAACTGGTAAATTTTAAGAGGTAGACAAAGCCTTACTGTAGGAGAAAAAATGTGGATATCATTAAGCCACGATTTTTAAGTACATTTTAATGAAGTTAACCGCTCCGAGATATTCCTTGTTATTAGTTTAAATTTTGAAATCATTGTGCTTCCCTTAAATGTGCATTTGTTATTCATATTACATATGGCCATTCAAAATACTTGGAATTTTAGTCATCTTTACCTACTGCATCGTATAACGAAATATGTAACTGTGAATTGGACACTTTTCTGAATTAATAATATATGTATAGCTAGAATGACAAGATTTTGTGAGATTAGCTTGTAGAAGAGTAACTAGATGAAGTCATAAGAATGCACCACGTCAGATAGATTTTTGTATTTAAAGAGCTCTATATTTTGTGTGGTAGGCATTTAATTATCTCACATTTTTTTACCAGTTGTACACATTTATACAAAATGATTATGATTTTAAGCACCTTTCACAGTTTTATTGCAGAAAACTCAATATATATAGCTCATTAATCGTGTACTTTAAAATTGTGCTATTTATTCCCAGAAGATTTTTTTTTTCATAATTAAAAACTAACGAAACAATTTCCATGAAGGGTACGTTGCGGTGGGGCGATTTTCTTAAAAATATTTGTGCCGTATCCTTGGAAGTTTAGTATTTATGGAACATTAATTTTTAATTATGTTCTCCATTGACACATATACCTGCTTATTTTTCTAAACGTTCAGATTTTAATTCAAGGAACCTCAAAAAACCAGTATCAGGTGATATCCTGACATCAATGTTTTGAGTTGAATGTATATAAGTAGGTTTTAGAGAATTCAAAAAGAGGATATTAAAGGGCTATTAAAATGGGGTTGAGAAAGATCTGAAATGAAGCTCGAATACCTGAATCGAAATATCTCAGATAAAAGTAGTTTATCTAGCATTGATGCAAAAACCGTAAAGCTTTTAGTTGCGAAAAAGAAAATTAAACTTTGAATGTTTCCATTAACACTAGCTAGGAAACAGCTAAGGCTTAAAGTACACCTGAAGCTATACGTCATTAACATTTAAACTGGAGTGGTAATGTATGCTTGTGAAATTCAGCCAATGGAAGGAAATATCAAAGTCTTTCACTTTAATTCAAAATCTTCTCGGGCTTCTAGCCAAGTTTTTACCTGGCTAGAAGCCCGAGAAGATTTTGAATTAACACGTCGCCAGGAAAGCTTCAGTTCTTATTTCTTTCACTTTAGTTAAATAATCGAAAATTACATTTTATATTCGAATGTACATTTATTTCGAATTTGAATGGAGTTGCACTTCGGGAACCTGATGGTAATAAAAGAATCGCTGGTCATCATTTGATTGTTTTTCAATGTTCGTATGTTAAGACATATCATATTAAAGGACATATCAGTATCCGTAAAAGAAAATTAAATAATGCATATATCCAGTGAATGAAAACGGTGTATCGAAGTTGATAAATTGTGCTAAAAGGTGAATTATGGAACTACGAAATGATTGCATTAGCAATAAATATGTTGATGTTATATTTAACATACCTAAAATCCGATTGGAATGCAAATATATATTAAAACCCGATACTACACTGAAATTTTCATGACGCATGAATACTCATTAAGATGGAAATGAAATAACCGATGATATCATTTATTATTAATTAAAAATAAATCACCTAATAATGGACAATCGACAGACCCATCTAACAAGGTACTCTATATATGAATATGAATTCCAAATATCGGTTTTTATTATGTACACGCCAAAGGCTATGCTGATTTGCATATTAAACATCAGGAGAAACGCTCTTGTGATTCGCATCGCCAGTTCTGAAAGTGGACTGATCCTTGGTTCGTAGCCTGAAAAGAGGAGCTAATTCACTCTGGAGGGTATATTTATTTTACAAGCCTTCACTTATTGTTTTCATGCATTATTGTGAATCCACTACATGCAGATATCGGGAAGAGAGTTAGGCTTGTAAGCCGTACTTGATTATTGTAGTATCAGGAAAGGCTTGTGATGGTGAACTGGGTGAGGCGTGTGGATAATCTTTTAAACACAAGAGCACGTTATGTCCTCGCACTACTTTTGCTTTTGTTATGGCGTGAGTGACAATCGAATAAAACAACTTAAGTTATAACACCAAATTCTCTTACTTTATATTTATACCCTCTTAGCGGAGTTTCACGTACATTTTAGAGTTTTCATTAAAACAATGACGCTCAAGAGGAGTGGGAAGTGTAAAACGGCAACATTTAGTATTTTATATTTTAATGGGAAAGACTCTACTATTCCTTTTCATTCAGAATATAAAGAGGGTCCCAGAATTCAACCACACAAATTGGCAGGGTTTTAGAGGAGTCCAACATAGATAGTTTCAGATTGGAAAGCTATGGGCTATGGGTTTTACATTTTTTGCTACAACATAAAATATATTAAGGGTTAGAATGCCACTGTTCAAAGCACCATGGGCCGTGATCTGACAACTCGAAATGCGGAGACCATATATACAATGTGGTTCACCTGTCTCCTATTCTCTGGTTTTATGCAGCCCGCAGAATACAGTCTAACCTGAAAACATCGTTCCCGAGACCCGTCACCTGCATACTAACATTAATGACTTTGGCACTACAAGTAACAGGTATATAGTAGAGTATTTGGTTAACGCGCGTTGTTATCGTGAGCTACAAGATACTCGAGTCATGTTCGAATCTTACCACAACGTTGTCATTTTCTTCCCTCGCTTTCTTTCTTCCTGATTTGGGGCAAAGCTAGATGGGATATCGGAAAATTATTTGACTTCCTTATTTGCTTCTTTTATTGTTGTACTCTTTATTTTTATTATAACTTAATCATTCCAGTTACAGAAAATACCAATGAAAATGAACATTCTTAGGCGTATTCATTCAATTTCTTCTAAATATGCAGATATTATTACAATGTTTTAAAACTAACCTGGGTATTTCAGATAACACCGCAGAACCAGACCCATTTTCAGGGTATCTCTAAAACGAAAAATACACAAAAAAACCTGCTGACAATCACAAACTGTGCCAAATACGTAGGTATTCACCAGTACTTTCAGTTGAAAAGAAAATTAGGTTTAATCCCCAAAACTTAAATTTTTCAATATCCACTAGATAAAGTAATCAAGTGGCGTAAGATCAGGAGATCTGGCAGGCAACAAGACAGGTCCTCATCCGCCTATCCATATTTGAGGATGCGTGCCATAAAGATAATTTACGGTGATCCTGGAGCACCAATATGTTGAAACTACATTCATAATCTTTCATTTAATGGTACATGCTCCAGCAATGGAGGAAGATCGTTTTGGAGAAAGTGAAGGTAGCGTGTTCCCGTAAGGTGACCTTCGAAAAAATGTGGTCCGATTAGATGATCATCCAAAATGCCACACCTTATATTAATTCCCCACTGGTCTTGAAAATCTGCCTGTCTTACCCAATGAGAGTTATCGACACTCCAGTAGTGTATGCAGTGGCGATTCACATGGCCATTGTTGTGAAGCCGCGATTCATCTGAAAACACAACTTTGGATAAAAAGACTGCATTACGGTTCAAACTCCGTAATACCCACTGGCAGAAATTTACTCGAGCTTCAAAGTCACGACCATGGAGTTCCTGGTGTAGCTGCAAGCGGTAAGGGTGAAATGTATTATTATGCAGTATTCGCATAACTAATTACCTATTGATATTTGTGTCTTGTGCCAGTGCTCGTGTGCTAATGTGGGGATTGTCTAAGACAGCGTCTAAAGTTATATCTTCATCTGATGCCTTTCTAATAGAACCTGCCCTTTCAAATGCTCCTGTTAAAAGTAAACGTCGTTCAGCATTCTGAAAAGTGCTGTGTGTAGGTTTTCGTCTTTCTGGAAATCGATTTCCATATAGGCGTTTAGCCTGAAATAGATGGCGAGTTCACGACCGACTGAGTCTGCCTATCTAATGGGCTGTGAGGTTCATAGGAGATAACCTTAGCAGTAGGTAAAGCACATACCTACATATTTACTTCGTGCACTTGTATTTAATGGGGCATGTTTAGACCTGAAGTGTCTTCCGGTAGTATTCGCTAACCCACCGAGGGTTCCAGCTGCCAAAATTTTGTAGAGAACATTCTCTCACTACGAAGAACAATCGATAATATATTAGGTGTTCTAGTATTTTGAAGTTGCTTTTATTAGCTTTATACGTTTTGAACATTTCCTTTATTATTTAGAGTTTTAGTGAAGTTTCTTTTTCAAAATAATTAGAAAGAAAATTAAGGATCTAAGACTGAGAAACGCGTAAAATGAATTGCCATTTGTTCTTCATTCGTATACATTTTTATTTACACCTAAAATTATTAGAGTGGCGAACAATGAACTAACTGTGCAACTCGATGGACAATACATAAAACATAAAAAAAAAAGTGCACGCCAACTGTAAGACTCGAACCACTGACACGCTGGTGGTGATGAAGGAACATGAAATTAGTCAGTTGAGCTACAATTATTGCGCGCGGCTACTCCATTAAAACTTGTAGGTTATACCATGCACTTTAACAGGAGTTATTAAACGCATGTTTTTAGAATGGGTGTAACTATTGCTACTAAGGTCTATTTTCCGATGAAGAGCAGGCTAGATTTGCATGGTTACCAAATAGCCGACAAGTACGGTAATTTCGACATTATTAATTTCAGAGTAGAAAGTGTTGCCTATCTCCAAAAATAATAAGGAACAGGTGAACCACCTTGTGTATATAATGTGTGTGGACATCGGGTTAAGATGATGAGGTAGTTAAGAAGCTCTAGTTTCCATAGGTGTCTTTGTTTTTATGCGTCTGCTTTGTTTCAATTTTATAATGGACTGTTAGTATTTTACTGCATTACTCAATATGATTTATTCGTAATGACAAATAAAATAAATGGAATGTACCAGAAGCATCTAGGTGCAGGAAAAATTTTTTCAATAACAATTGCATTACACACCTGAAGCGGTACACTTCTCCGTGCATTTCGGAGTTTCTAAATTACAGTGAATCATACACTGACTTGTTATGTAGTTACATACATACCATTACAATTGTAGGCACAGTTTATAATTTACGAAATTGTAACTTCATTATGTGAAATGAACGCCAAATGAAATACAAAATGAATAAAATCTCCATAGTAAAACAGGTAACCACACAAAGCTAGTTAAGAACTATGTACTAGAAAGAAAAGTGCATTCTGTCTTTTCATCTCTGCATGAAAGCAAATAAAAATACACTTTGAGAAATTATATAATATTCGAGGTACAAAATAAAACAGATTTCCAGAGGAACTGCATGATGTGACGACCTGCAAGATCCCTGCAGAGATTGTAATTACGAGGCAAAACGAGTCACAGTAATTGAAGTGGTTAAATCGACATAATACCTGCATAGACAAAAGCAGGGTACTCCTATTCGAATCCTTGCAACAGCAGAGTTTTTTTTTATTTATTTATTTACTTATTTTTTTATTTATTCCACCGCTAAAGTCATAGTACAGCTTTTATGTTTGAAAGCAAAACTAAATAAATGTTTTCAACAAACACAATTGTTTTATAACACTAATTAATTTACGCAAGTGGTTTGACAAACAACTACTACATTGAATATTGAGCGCTACTAAATTTCATTCAATCTTTCGGTTATCGGTGGCGTGCACACTCTCAAACATCCGGCAATTTGTAAAAAAATTAAAGTCCAATAGTTTTAAACATAACCTTAATTGTTGGAGCATTTTGTCAACTACTACAAACAAACGAAGCATTCTGAATCAAAATAGGATAAACACCTCCACGTTCTTTTGAATTACGGCTACTGATGAGCGATCTAGAAAACATACCATAAGTTTGACATTTGGCAAAAGGGACAATGCTTTTCCTATCTCAAAGTGTTTATCTAGGGCCTCTCTACAATCCTGCCCCAATTTGTGCTGCTGAGTTCTGGGACATCTGTAGTATATGATTTATTGGTCATTCAAAGACCCATCCCGCCTGCGGTGCCATAAGTAGTTAAAACGGGCGTTAAACACTACCAAGAAAAAATACCCATCTATCTTTAAAATATCCATTTAAACGTACTGTGCGTCAGTTTAGGCTTTGGAGTTCTAACCTCTTTTGCTAAAACTTGTTAAAATCTTAGGTGTTTTCTATTTAACGACATTACAGAATTTTTCCAAGAAGTCCCAAAATTACAGAAGTGTAAATCTACATATGGTACGTCTAATGACGATTGCTTCCCTGTAATGCACAGCTAAATATTAGTTTGAACTTAAATTTCAACTGCAATTATTTAAGAACTACGTTTATCAAAATATGTATTCATTTTTATAGAAAACCGTAAACACTTTAATTCTGAAAATTTATACACTTGTGTGAGACGATCTATTACATACACATTTTTAGAGTATTATTTTCCTGTTCCCATTTTTGCTTTCTCTGTTACGTATCTACAATGTACATAGTAGATGGAGAAGGTATTCTCCGAAAATACGTTTCTTGAGACCTCATAAATCCAGACAAAGCATTTTTAGAAAACATGTCTGTGTTTGTGTGTGTGTGTGTTTGTCTCTCTCTGTGAGCAGCATAGCTCAAAAACGATGTCTGTTAAATACTAAAATTAATATTTTAGTTCAGTGTCTTCCAAGAATGCAACAAGAAGATTTTCTTGTAAATCCCGGCACTTCCAACTAGCCTTTACAGGAAACATTTCTCGAACATTTTTAATTTCTCAAAAATTGTTGTAACGGTTTTGATTAAAATGACACGTGTTTAAGATATTTTCATAGAAGATAAAATTTACATTTTGAATTTTATGGGAAAAACCTCTGATGAGCTCTCCATTCTGGATGACTTTTGCATAGCACTTAAACCGTAAGAGATAGACAAAATGTTATCTACTGCATAAAAAATGTAGATCTAATTAAAATACGTATACAATTTGTCATATACACTTTTGTAGAGTTAACTGTTTCCGAGATATTCCTTTTTATTGGTAAGTATTGAACTAGGTGCTCAAAACTTTTATCAAGCGGGAAGAGAAGTTTCGTTTCACCTCGTTTGTTTTATTCCCGGGAATGCAAAAGTTAACCGAATCTGAATTGTTTCACATGGCGATAGCTTTTAAAGTATTTGGCTATCGCTTTTGCCTAGTGTATTCTATTAGTTGCCTTTTATTTGTAAGAAGGCAAATAACACGACTGTTTCTAGTAATGTTTATATGCATTAGCATAACGTAGATAAAAGCATCATCTTTTGTAAGGAAAGCTTGTTTGTGGAACAGCTGGAGAAAGTATGTGAATGGAATACATCAGATTTTTATGATTATTGTGCTGAACTTTACCTTTCAGTATATTATTTCATGTTCCATATGGTTTGTGAATCTTGTACACATACATTAAAAGCAGGTGTGTAAGATTACCAGAGCTGAAATTTCCAACACGTTTAATAATTAGCTTATATGTCCATTTTTTTAACCTCCTGCTTCAATTACATAGCGCAGCTTTAGCTCTCTTAGCTCTTATAATATACAACACATAACCGTTTAGCCGTCCATGAGCACATGAGCTAATGCCCTCTATTTACTTCCAAAGCCTGTTACTCTACTTTACTTTTTCTTAGAATTTTGCACAGAAAAATCATTTACATTGTAACCAAACTTATTAAAAATTTCAGTAAAAACTCAAAGGCAATGAAACAAATAATAGAGCTGTATGTGAAAAAGATCTGAAACTGCCAGAAGAGTAAAACAATTTGCATATATGATTTTGTGTATCAGTATGAGGTAATTTTTTTGAAAATCATAATTTCTGCATTATGTGAAACAAATAATTAATTGGCGTTATAATTGTAAAGTAAAATGTGTTTTTTTTTAAATAATCAAATATGTCTGAATGAAACTTATAATATACTTAAATATAAATAGCAAGGTTCACACATTTCAACTATAGGTACTCTCAAGGAATTCATACATATTTTCATAAAACAATCACCATACTTTTTGAAAATGTTTGTTCCGCAATTACAATAACACTATGAACTGCATCCGTGGTCGAGTGGTCAGCGAGGTGACTTCTCAGCCGGAGGTCCCGGGTTTGATTCCCAGCTGGGGCGGGGAATTTTTCTTTAACCAGAATTATTCCCTATCCCCCACAGAGTCTGGAAGTATGTATGTGAGAGTGAATGTGTATTTGAGGAAATTAAATGGTTAAACCTACAGACAGCGAGTTGTTTCTAATTCGAAGCCCTTAGATGTTAAAGGAGGCTATATAAACGAAAAAAAAATAATACTATGAAAATTATGTGATCATATTCTCTAAATCAAGTTTGTGTATTTACCAAAATAATGTAATATCCAAAATATGAAATTTTTTAATAAACCCAGATAAACAAAAACGCATTTGTCACATTTTGGTCACTAAACTGACCAGAATAAAATGCATATTGCTCTGAGGCAAAATAATTTATGCGATTTCATTTTTATAGCAGCTACACTTTTTTAAAGTGTTAATAAGAAACGCAGTAGACAATATTAAACTTCCCCCAATCTTACAAATTTGTAAATAAATGAGGTCATTTTGAAGATACTGCTTATTAAATACTTTTTAATTTTACTTAAGAATGAAGTTCCTACTTCTATTTTTATGTATATTTGTTTGGTTTAAGTGAATAGAAGTTTAGCAGTTTTTTTTTTCGTTTCGTTTGTTTTGTTTTGCGTACAGGAGCATGAAACTTCGCAATAATGCTTATTTACACCTTTCATTTTTAAAGCTTTCCAGCACCACATTTTCACCCTATTTTTGAAGACTTTTATCCTCTTTAAACTTTTTTCTTCCCCTGGGATACCTTCCTAGCTGTTTTTGTTGAGATGTGATCTGAATTTTACCCCGGTGTAGGCGCGCCATGTCTGCTTCCAATATTCCTGCTACAGTGATTTTGGCAGAAAAAAATCTGCATTCTTCTCAGAAGTTCATTCAAACACTGTTGCCAAAATTGATATGCAGGATACCATCAATATCACCCAACTTTAATGTGGTAAGCCCAAGATAGGGTGCTTCTACATCGACTCCACATCATCCCATTGAATGATTCATTGCAATTCTGTGTAAGCCCAAGCAGGCAAAAATGAGCATACTTGGATCAGAAAGTCTCTCATACATAAAGCCTCTTTCTATGCAAGGGAGCCAAATTTGGATGACAATATTGCCGAGAATGAGATAAAAATAGTCACTACGCTCGTACCCCGTGATAACATGCATCTCTTTATCTCCACTTTTCAGATTTAAGTAATTGTCGTAGGCATATAAAAGTACAGATGTGGTGCAAATAATAAGAAATGAAAATGTGGTCAATAATGTCATTTTAAACATAGTATGTATGTTGGTGGCAAAAATGAAAATGTGGCAAGAACATAAGTGACAAAATAATATTTTAATTATGTAATATACATTCGTATCGTGTAAAGCAATAATCAGTGTAGTTAAAATCTACGGTATATCTGAACTTGACATGTTAATTTTAGAAGTAGAGTCAAAGTAGTTTTTAATTATACACAGTGGCTGGACGCCGTTTTCTGAAACAGGAACAACATAATATGTGGAAGAGAAAAAACATATTTAACGACTCAGTTAAAATATGTTGTTTAAGTGGGAACAAGACAGGAAGAAAAGCAAAGAAGTCACGCCCGCTTCAGGCTTCCTTGGAGAGCTTTCAAATAGTAAATGTTGCCTCTTTTCAGCTGCAATACGTTGAACTAATCAGTTTTGATTTGCAGTATTAAATGTTATGTACTGTGAAACGTTTCTCGGCTGATAATTCAACTCGCATAATTTTCAGAACAAGATTATTCCATTAATACTAAATATTTTTCTATTTTCTCGTTTTCCCTTCTCATATATAGGACTTACCTGGGATCAGACACTTATGGAGAAGTAGAAGCTCTGGATCAGAGAGAGTTGCCAAGATGAAAGTAAGGAAGCAGTGATAAGAAATGACGAACAAAAGGGAACAAAAAATGGAGAGTATTAGATATAATGATGTATTCTTATTGTCTATATTTAGGAATAAACATCCCAACAGAAAACATGTGGGAGAGTGCTAAATTGAGGGATACTATTCTTAATGTGATGCTGTTCATAGTGTCCGCCTCTGGGAATGACCTGCCCAGCTGAGAATATATAGGAAAGCATTAGATAAAGTGATTCTGTGCTTAGTGACTACTTTTGAAAATTACCTGCCCAACAGAGAACATACAGCTGAAAAAGCAAACGATAGTCTCTTAAACCAGATGTCAAGAAGTTAAAACGTAGCATTCGTATGGCATTGGGAAGTTCCTGCTTTATCAATCTGAAAGGAAATACTCGTGTTTATAATTACGATATTAATTTCACATTAAACTCAATATTACGATAAAGAGTAAACAACCAGAAAGCCAAATGTACTAAAGTTATGAAATACTATGAGTATAGAAAACCAGTGTATCGTGAAAGTGTTCTTCGTTACCACCCAAATGATTGCTTTATAAACTATATATGGGAAGTAAAGTCGGTGGAAACGTCTCAATACTTCTAGTAGTTGAGACCGTTAGTCAGCCTCGCTATTATGACTATTGTTATTTCCATCAATTGTTAATTAGTTAATGTATTTAAGAGTGTTAATAATCAATTATTTCATATATTTAGAAGCGTAAAGCTAGCTTCTAGCAAGCACATTTCAGAGTGGTGTACTCAAACTCGGATATTGGAAAGGGAAGGCTCTTTGTGAGAAATTACTCTTTTGTTAGGCACGTACATGGAGCGTGTGCGTGAAATAGAGAAATAAGTGATGGTGAGACCCTAATTGTAGCGAAATGAATCTTTTTCCACTGTGTGATGTTTGTCACGTGAGTGTTATGATGCATTCTGAGTAGAAAATTATGCACTATGGATTACATCAACGCCAAGTTTGCGGTCTTTCTGACCAATCAGAAAGAAGCCGCCATGACAGTAAATCTACTATATAAGTAGGAGATTGTAGCATATCGGGGCACTCAGTTACGCATGCCAGGGCAATTAGTGATGGATATATAGGCACTCAATCACGTACATCAGGGCAGTCTAACGCAGTCAGCTACGTACATCAAAGCATTCAAATACACTCATTCGCTATGTATGTGTAACCGTTAAGCTCAAGGCGCTTACTCTTTATAAGATTATTAATGATGTGTGAGTTTCATAAGTGAAAGTAATAAGTATATTGAGTGAAGTTAATGTACGTCGTCAAGGAAGGAAAGCTCCTAGAAGTAATTGTAACCTGTTAGATTGTAAAGCAAAGTCTTCTCGTCAGGAATAAAACGAATATAGTAAATAAAAGTGTGTGTTAAATATTTCGTAAGACTACTCGCAAGCTACCCTCATTGTTACCACCCGAGTGAGTCAAACCTACGTGCAGAGAGCTGAGCCGAAGCAAACCACCGGTAGTGGATCTTCTGAACAAGGTACGTAGAGATCTACTCTTTTGGTAGTGGAGTGAGTCTGGAGGCACCCGCTAACATAAGAGCAACATCACCTTCGTGCTTGGCTCTTACAGCCACATACTTGGCAGCGTAACGTGGTGCAGAAATCGAGCTTCATACTTGGCTACTATCACGTGGGGCCAATAAACCCGCCGCATAGTGTTTCACTTGATTTAATGCTGGATGTCTCACACTACGCCTGGCTGAAGAAATTAAATTGCGACATACGCCCATTTTCCTATGAACAAATATGAAGTGAGGGAGGAAAGCGGAGAAGTATAAAAAATATTCCACCTGAGTGACTGGACCAGCCCTTGTATGCGTCCAACTAGTATTAGAAATATTACGTCTGCAACTCAAACATATATTTGAGAGTACAGGTGGTTTCAGATATAGGAGCGAAGGAAAAGGGAGTTATACAAATATTAGTGAAGTGCTAGAACCAGGTATTGGGTAGGGGCTGAGCGGTTTAGTGTTTCCATACCAACATAAATCACTGAGCATTATATCAGCACGATTCCATGCACTGGACTGCAGATGCATTAAGAAATCTATTCCTTTCTAAAATCTTGGAGTTTCATTTCTAGTGAATTAATTTGTGGAACATTAATTTATTGCCCAAAGAGACAAGATCTGGAGAGTTTAACTGCTATTTCCACGTTACATACACAAAAAAGAATTACATTTGACGTGAAATTATTACCTATCTTGGTATATGTAAGGGAACGCGAGGGCGTCCGCTAGAATTTCATCATCTGAAGTGAGCTCCAGATGCGCATCAACTTTTAGAAATCTCCCTTCATAAATAATTATTCATTAGTTTGCCCCGACAGTCGTAGAAAATCCCGCATTCACAAAACGACGCAGGAGGAGTGAGGGTCTGCTTGAGAGAAATTAATGGCTGGAATATTTCTACACGAAGGTGAAGGGAAGCGAGCCCTCAAAGCTCAAGTAAAATTATTTTAAACTTACGCTGCGCTTTCTTAGCGGTAGAAGAGAATGGAGCAGTGCACTTTGCTTTGACAATTTCCTTTTTCGGGCCTCGAAGTATTTCAAGAAGGTTCATTAAAACATTTGTTCTTATAATTTTCTAAAAGGTGCGCACCCTGCCGCCATTCGTAACTTTCATACAATTCAAAAATATAACGAATACAGATGGGTGAAGTAAAATTTAGAAATTATATATGAGAGAGCATTTTCTTGTTTTACTTTTAAAAATATATGTTATAAGTAGAGGAATTATTGCATTCCATCCAAAACTTCAAAGATAGATTTTACTGGAGAGAGTAAGTTTTGAAACCTCTAAAAGCAAAAGTATTTTTAGAAAAATGTTCATATGCGTGAGTTGTGAACGGCATAACTAAAAGAAATAAATAAATAAAAAATTGATATGTTCCACTCACATGACTTTCTCTGCAAACTATTCTTAAAAAATAATCTCCTCTAATTATATCGTGGTAATTGAAATAAACATTAGCAAAATGGTTGTATTAGCTTCTTCTAAGTGGAAGGAAAGTAAGGTAATACAGTAAGCTAAAGGAATAGTGAAGTCTTTTAAAAAGCCGATCACTGTGGGAAATACATGAGATTAGGTTCGCTTTGCTCGGCCAGAAGTTAAACAAAAAAGAGGTGCCCGCCTGGGAAGTGTAGTGGTAGCGGTCTGCCTCACATTCAACAGGTCACGAGGTCGAAATTCGCTTAGGGCGAGTTGCCCGGTTAAGGGTTTTTCGGGGTTTCCCTTATCCTGAAAAGACGAATGTCAAATAACTTTAAGCTCCATAGAGCCGAGATCATTTGAGCATATTTTTCTCAATTCCATTCATCTCGCAGACACGCGCGCACACGGAACTTTTTCTACAAATGCTTATTTTGGACTCAGAGGACCCTAAAACAAATATTTCCGGCGAAATCTCAATATCGAAATTTTGGGTGGATTACAATAACTTCTCTAGCTATGTACTATGTACATTGTATGTACATACGTACTAGAGAAAGCAATTGTTAAATACATGTCATTAATAATTGGAAAATCTACTTAAATTCATAAGCTTATCTGGAAGTGAAATTGTGACTACAATCGGTCAAAAAATCGAATATGGCTTTTTATAGCAAATAGCTGTGCAAACCTTTGAGTGTCTATGGAGAATGAATATTTAGTCGTCTCCCCTTTGCTTCGAGCACTACAGTGATTTAAAGATCTCACGATACACCTGATTCCCAGCATACCATTTCATGAAACAGAGTTTTTCTCAAAACTACATTTTCACACCTTCAAAAGTTTCAGGTATCTCGGTTTTTGTTTAAATTGAAGTGATTAAACCCAAAAGATAAATAAGAGTAATTTAATAATAAAACATCAAATGAAACGGTGGAAATATAACAAATCAGATAACTGAGAAGGAAAAATATCGCAAAGAAACAGAGGGAATTTAAGGAAATAAATAAAGTAATCACAGAGTTCAATCACGAATAAAAACAGAAACAAAACTATTTAAATAAAGCTAGCTACGTTAAAAGGGAAAACGGTCAGCTGAAGTAGAATCGCTTAAAAGTACGAAAGCTCATAAATCCATGCGACAGGCCAGGACACGTCATTAGAGAACAATGGAGATGGTATTTCAAAGCCTAGAAGCTCAGAGCGTCAGACAATAACGGGTAAATACCGATGTGAAATTCACGCTCCACCAAACACAGAATGTGTAATCAGCAGTGTTAAAATGTTAATAGCCTTAAGAACTTAGCGTGTCGTCTAAAATCGTGATAGCCAATGAAAACGTGACAAAATGTAAAAATGTAACTAACTATTCTTAGCCAATTTAATCGGTGAAAGTAACCGAAATAGCAAAAGTCTAGGAGCATCCTAGAAAGTAGGCGGCGAATAAACTCTTGTCTAGCCGCCGGAGCACCGAAAAATATGGTGTTCACATCGTCATTTGAAATTCAGACACCGTCTGGTGAACCCGAGTCGCGTTATAGCCCGTGGCATAATGACAGTTTACAAGTCCGCGATGTAAGGATATTTGATTCACGTGAGAAGGAAACTAAGAGGGAGATTAGTGTGACGGGATAGGTGAAATGGTTAACTTTATTTGTGAACGGTTTTGGCGAAGCTCGACTCTGAAACAAATTCTTGGAATTTGGACGGCCAGGGGCACGTGTGAAGTATCAAGTGCGTCCCGCACTCAGGAACAGAAACAACAAGTGATGAAGTTTCATTAAGGTTCCTCCCCGCAAACCCTGAGACTATCATTCCATTTCCAGAGTTAGCCGCCAACCCTCCTCCCGTTTCAAAGCCACAACCAAACCGCCACAAAATACAACTAAAATTTCCAAACTGTTCAAAAGTATTTATTGATAGATTACCATGGGGCAAATTATCCTAACATCAATAGTCATTTAAAAAATATATGAAAAAGTGTTTAATTTTAGAGAATAAAATGTGTAAATCTTCAAAAATAATATATTTCAGTAATAAAAGTTATTGAAATATCCCCATTTAAAGTTTTTGTCTGTGGTTCAAAACACCAATTCAGAAAAATGCTAAACAATGTTCTCAAATTTTGAGCGGTGTGAGAGGTTTTGATTTAGCCAAATTTTTACTTAATAAATCTGTATGAAATAGTTTATATCCTGTAAAGTATTTATCAAATTTAAATGAAATTTGGTATTCATGTTAATATAACAGCAGTGCAATCACAACAAAAGTTTCAGAAATATCTAAACACAAATTTAGAATAAGAACTAAAGCTTTCCTGGCGACGTGTTAATTCAAAATCTTCTCGGGTTAGCTGGCTAGAAGCCCGAGAAGATTTTGAATGAACAAATTTAGAAATTTAAACATTTCTCTCCTAGTGCCCCTTACCGTATTCTAATAAGTGTCAATACATATGTTACAGAAAAGACAATTTCATGCAATAAAATTGTGCGACTCAGGCAGTGATTATTTATATGCTGGGCTTGGTTTGTCAAATTACGACAAATATCTCAAAATAGAATGTATCTAGCATAGCAATGAAGATATGACGCAGTTCTGCTTATGTTAAGCTTTCTGGGAACTTCAGCCGTTAGGATGAATATCAGGTCAACTTATCGCTTTGGTACCTAAGCTGCTTTTAAAGTTCACACAGCTTGTTTCCTCACCTAATATGAACCGTCAGGACACAACTCATAACATCCATCCAGAGTGTAATTTGTGAAGTGTTTTGTATGTAATTATTGTCATGCGAGTTCTTCACTGAATGCTGATGCGTCCTATTCACGTAAATGTCTCTAGCTATTACATATACAAACTATTCTTACAGAAGATTATTATTTTATCTATGGCACGCTAATCGAAGTAAAATTAACAGAATTGGACTATTACTTGCTTTCTTGTAAGTAGAAGGGAATACATTTGGCTAAAGCGATAGTAAAATCGTTTAAAAGCTGGTCGCTATGTAAAACAGTTGAGGTTCGCTTCGCTTTGCATGGTTCCGTTTGAGAAAAGTTAAGTAGTTTAACATTGAAACCAATAATAAATAATATCTCGAAAACGGGCAACTCTACAAGAAAAACGAATATGAAACAGATTGCGTGTTTTAACGATAGCTACAGTTTTTGTCTATCTCTTACGGTTTAACCGTTGCGCAAAATTCTGTAAATCTCCTTTAGAATAAAGAGGACTTCAAAGGCTATTCCTAGAAAATTAAAAGTATACATATTATTTGCGATGTAAATATCTTTAATATAGGGTAACTAAACAAAAATCGTTAAGAGCCATTTTTGGGAAAATAACATTTTCAAAACGTTTTGCAATATAAGGGTAGTTTGTGGTGTGGGGATTTTCTTTACAATCTTTGTGTCGCATCCTTCGAAGATACTAAACGTAAATACCAAATTTGATATTTAACGCTGTATTCATTTTTGAACTGTGCTGTTCAAAGTCACACACACATAGAGGCACAG
The DNA here is from genome assembly GCA_030762935.1 of Hymenopus coronatus. Taxonomy (NCBI): domain Eukaryota; kingdom Metazoa; phylum Arthropoda; class Insecta; order Mantodea; family Hymenopodidae; genus Hymenopus; species Hymenopus coronatus. Next base: position 268,582,419 of record CM060900.1, on the reverse strand, counting down.
ACGGACCTTTTTCTAAAAATGCTTTTTTCGACTCATGGGACCTCAAAACACATATTTCCGGTAAAATCTCGATATCTAATTTTTGGGTTAAATACAACACCTCTAGATACTACGTACATTGTATGTACATACGAGTACGTGCTAGAAAAAGTAATAAGAAAATGAGTTTTCCAAAAGAACAGCCTCTTTCTAAAATGGTTTCTGATTCCCTTCATCAAAATCGTTAGTGCCCTTATAACAAATCTGATGTATTCCATTCACATGACTTCCTCTACCTATTCTTACAAAAGCTTATACTTCTATCTACTTAACACTAATCTAAATAATCATTATCAGAATTACTCATATTACTCAGTACCTTATAAGCAGGAGGGAAATAAGACAATACACTAGGCTAAAGTGGGAGCTAAATCATTTGAAAGATATAGTTATGCGATTGTCACTGAAATTTGATTATGTTTCTATGGAGAGGAGTAAAACAAAAGAACTGTGAAACTGATGCTGGCTTCCACTTTGAGAAAAGTTTAAGTATTTCAAAATTGAAACCAATGAGAGGGAATATCTATGAAATGGTTATCTCTACAAAAAAGTGTATCACGTACATTGTGAATTTTAATGAGATGTACATTTCTAATGTAGTACATTTTTGTCTATCTTACGGTATATCAGTTATGCAGAAGTTATTCAGAATTAAGAGAACTCAGCGTTATTTTCATAAATGTTTGAATTTTCAAGGCTCAAAGTACGTAAAAGCCATAAAATGATAAAAACTCATTTAAAGGAAGGCAGTAACTGCAGGCAACGTGTGCTAACAGCAGAAACGCAGCAATGAATACAGATTTGCTAGCTTGCTTCCAAGCCTTGCATTTGATTTCGGAGCTGATCTGTTTGCCCAAGTCAGCTTAGCTCAGGCAAACCAGGGATTGCTTGGTGGCTGTAAATGTAGACATAGGCACACCTGGTTTAACTTCGCATAGAGATGTATCATGGATTATGCACGGTTTCAACTTTTGACCCATGCGACCGTGCATGAGTTGGTAGATTTGTGCAACACGCAAGCTCTTATCCTTCCCACCAAACAATTTGGAGCCAGTTCATGGCACTCATGAAGGTAATTGAGAATGTGAATAAATCTAGGGTCCCGTTCTCCTTCAAGAAACAAATCCATTTACTGACTTCCATAGATAAATCAACTGTATAACATTACGTGGATGTAAACTTGGACCTCAAAATAAATCACTATGGAGTTAATTGCTTTACAGCCCATGTCAGGCATTAGAGTGTATGTGAAATTATAAGCTACACATCGCTTTAGCATTACCTTCACTGCATGAACTGAACAACGTTGAGCTTTCCTCTCTTCAGCTTTCTAACCATAATATAACTCGAAATTACTATTAAATCCAATGTATTAGAAAGAGTTAAGCGTATAACATTAAGTGATTCAGACCAAATAAAGCCCACACGACTATCTGAGGTTCCAAACCGTTAAGATAAGTACAGAATTAATGCACAAGGAAAAATACCCCAAGTGAACATTTTAAATATAAGAACAAAGACATTTTTATGCAGCGTATTTCAGGACCTCTGTGGAAAATTCTGAGGAACGATAGATTTCGCAGTGGGGAACATTTTTTGTCAAGTTCATCGAGTTTGTCGCAGAGGTCCTTAAACTCCCTGAATAAATATTTAAATGTCTTTAAATTTAAATCATTGGGATCCGACTAAAACATAACAAATAATTTACATGTTTATATACTGCTGCAGTTACTCACGAAAATCACTTTGCGGTTAATATGGCAAGATCAAGAAAACATCCTATTTTCAGGGATTTTACAACGCAGCCCTTATCTGTACCCAATGCTTTGGAACATGGTGGTGGTAGTAGTGATAGTAGTAGTGGTAGTAGTAGTAGTAGTAGTAGTAGTAGTAGTAGTAGTAGTGGTGGTGGTGGTGGTAAAAGTTATGGTAGTAGTAGTAGTAGTGGTGGTGGTAGTAGTAATAGTAGTGGTGGTGGGTGGTGGTAGTAGTGATAGCGGTGGTGGTAATGTTGGTAAAAGTGATAGTAGTAGTGGTGGTGGTAGTAATACTAGTGGTGGTGGTAGTAGTGAGAGTAGTAGTGGTGATGGTGGTGGTGGTGGTGGTGGTAGTAGTCATAGTATGGTATAGGTGGTGGTAGTAGGATAGTAATAGTGGAGGTGGTAGTAGGATGGTATAAGTGGTGGTGGTGTTGGTAAAATTGATAGTCGTAGTGGTGGTAATTGTAGTAGTTTTTTTTTTTTTTTGTAAAGAGGGGAAAAACCCTCATGGGCATCAGGGAAGATAGCCCTGATGTGCCGGACTCTTACCGACTAAAAAACACCTCTTTTCCGTTGGAATCCTACTTGGAACTACTTAAAAATAAGTAACACATCAATTAGGAAACATGATACCTTATAGTGTATTATATCTTTGTCTTTCATTTCTCTCTGCTCCCTTTATTCTCATTATCTCTGTGACCATTGAGTGTATTAATTTCCAATTGTGCCGAGTCTGAGACATAATATCAATCATATTACGTGTGTGTAGCTCAATACTCCAACTTATGTAGGTGTTTTCTCTCTGTTTTGCCATCGTTTGCTGGAAAATAAGGTTATGTTCCACTGTATCCACATCATCACAATAGTCGCACTGATCCTCTTTAAATAGGTATTAAAAGACCCGTATTCTGTAAGTACCTGTGCCATATAATAATTTATATTCCTATGTTTACATGTTATCCACTTGTCTATTTTTGGAATTAATCTTTTAGTCCATTGGGCCTTTTCAACATTTTGCTCCCACGCCTGTTGCCACTGATTCATCATAATTTCTCGCTTCTTTAATTTCGTCTGTTTTCTGTTTCCTTCAACTTTATATACATGTGTTCCTTCACGTATCTGTAGCTCAATAAGAAAAATACTAGTAATTACTTGTAACGCCACAGTACACGCAGTCTTGTACGCACTTGCGACCCTTAAAGGCATTTTTCTTTGCGCCTTCTCCATTTTTGTTTATATCTCTTGATTTGCAAAACTTCTTGCCATATCGGACAGCCATACAATAATATTGAATGCAGAACTCCACTCAGGACTAACCTCTTGTAATATTGAAGTCCACTTATATTTGGCATTATTCTAGATAGTGCTTCAGTTTTTTCATCTGCCTTTTTGGTCACTGCATTAATATGTTGTCCAAACTTTAAATCGCTTCCCAAGACTATCCCCAAATATTTTAATGCATTAATTGGAGTTATTTTTGTACCTTTTAATCCAAAATTAATATGTTTCCAAATTTCTCTTTCCTTTCAGGATAACAGCTTCTGTCTTTTCAGGGCCAACTGTAAATCATTTAATGTAAGCCACCTGTCGATTCTCTTCAGTGCTTCATTAGTTCTAAGAATCTACATCTTGTGCTGCTGCTACTATAGCTAAATCATCAGCATAAGCTATGGCTAATTTTCTCCGAGGTCAAGACCTAATATTCCGCCATAGGCAACGTTCCATAACGTTGGTCCAAGCACTGATCCCTGAGAAACTCCCATTTTCATATCTTTCTCTACGCCTGCAATACTGAATTTTCTATTGGTAAAATAAATTTCAATAAAATTCAACAAGTATGTAGATATTTATCGTTTTTTTTTTTGTTTTTTTTTAGTTCTTTAATAATAAGACTCCAAGTCACAGTATTAAAAGCATTTCTTATATCTAATGCCACAAGTGCACACCATTTACCTCTTGACCTTTCAACAATGTCGATCACTTTTTCCACAGCTTGTACTGTTGACAGTGCCCTTCTAAAACCAAACTGGTATTCCGAAAAACCTCCCTTATCTTCTAATTCACAGTCCCCTTCTAAAACCAATCTGGTATTCCGAAAAACCTCCCTTATCTTCTAATTCCTTCTCCAGACGTTCTCTTAGCAGAAACCCCAACAGCTTACCCATAGACAAAAAGGCAAATTGGCCTAAATGCATTATTGACCTCCAAAGGTTTTCCTTTTCTTCATAGTAAACATACTCGTGCAATTTTCCATCTTACTGGGAATTCTTGTGTCCGTAACAAATTATTAAACGTTGCTAATAAAAATAAGCGACCATTTTGATCATTATTTTAACTACCTCTGGTGGGATATATCAGGCCCGGGTGCTTTTCCACATTTCATCCTTTCCCCTTCCGTATTAAGTTCCTCTTTAGTAAACGGTTTTGCACTTTTATCCATATTTCCCCTTTTCCAATAGTTCACTTTACTTGGAAAAAGGGTAGAGTCTATATCAATCTTTCTTTCTTTGGATAAGGTATAAGGCATTGTCGGACTTTTCAGGTGTTTTAGAGCAATTTTATAACCGTTTCCCCATAAATTACCTTCCAGTTCATTGCAGAGGTCTTTCCATTTTTTTATTTTGGCTCTTATTATATTCTTTTTTAGTTTTTTCTCTTTTCTTTGTATGCTCTAGTTATTTCTTCAAGCTGTAAGTCATTTATATCCGCCCTTCCTCTACGTCGTGTTAGCTTCCTCCTAATTGCTAAACATTCTTTCCGATTTATCTCGATTCCTTCATTCCACCAAAGAGGAACTTTCCGGTTTTGATATCTTCCATGTACTGATAAACATTTTCTATGTCTGACTAAGAACTTCCATGCAGTGGGATACATTCACTTTTTCTTTTCCTTTTAGAGTATTAGTTTTTTCTTCCAATTATTGCTGAAAAATTTACTTATCAAACATTATTTTCTGACTTTCTTTGTCTCCCTTCTTCTTTTCCTCTACTCTCACCTCAAAGTATATGGGGCTGTGATCGCTAACCAATTCATCATCCAGCACCTTCCAATTTAAAATTTTCCTAGCTATCTTTTGCGTTGAGCAAGCGATATCGATGAATGGTTCTCTAATAAAGGTTGGTTTTCCCCAGTATTATGTATTACCAAATTTAAGGAATCCATCCACTCAGCAAAAAATGCTCCCCTGGCACTCGATGTGGGTGAACCCTTTCTTGGGGACTTTACATTTAAATCACCTAAGATAATAACTTCTTCTCTTTGCCTTCTTACTTCTTCCATTAAAACATCAATATATTTTTTAACTCCTCAAATGAAATGTTTGGGGAACAATAGCAACAGTAGACACTAAAATTATTTAATATGAGTCTACTAAATCCTTCTCCCTTCTCTATAGTTTTTATTCGAACATCTCTATTTTTAAAATAAGCTGCCACATCCATATTTTTATCTATCGTCCATCTAGGATCTGACATTAATTTTCTATTTGGCTCAAAGGTCCGATCTATCTAGACCAGTGCATTTCACCGCATTATGTCCGGTCTCCAAACATCTAAAACGCCTTATGACTGGAATTCTTTCACGAATAGGACAGTTTACCCATCCTATCATATTTTTCGTTTCTTTAAAAGATCCACTGCCAGTGTACCTTCGAGGGTTATGGTCACAGCCTGCTTTCCATCTCTCAATGGTCTCAGCGCACCAACTATAAGCTCACCTTCTTTAGCCCATGTTTCTAGAGACTCTACTTCCTCTCTTGTGGAAGTTATATCCATTCCGTAGATACGCAGTGTTTGGGTTTTCTTTGTTTCAAACACTTTTACGCCTTCAAGTATCTGTTTTAATTCGTTACTTAATATCCCAGCCACCTCTTTTCCTTCATCTACAGTAAGTCGCAGACTTCCGGTTGCAGTTCATCTCACTTTATCTATGCGAATTCGTATCTTTTCTATATCTACCGTACCTTTTACCTCTTTTAGTATATCTGCATAACTGTCCTTGGGACTTTCTAATAATTTCCTCGTTTCCTACAATCCTGGGTTTTATATTTGTTATTCTTTGCTTATCTAACCGTTGTCTATCCTTTGGAATCATGTAGTTTACATTACATTTCACTTTAGACATCAGGAACTCCAATATTTTCCCTACATAGTCCCTATTTAGACCTTCTGGTGTAATGAATACTAGGTTACTTGTTTTCCCCTTTATAATTTCTTGTCTCAACACTTCAATTAAGGACTAAAACACATTCATATCATTAACTTCTCGTTCTACAATGTAGGGAACAAATATATCACACTTTTTGATGCTTTTATCCTTTCTCTACAACTTATCTTGGTTTGCTTGACAATATACTCAAGTTGTCCATCCTCACACCCTTCTTCAAACATTTCCTTTGTTTCTGGGTAGAATTTAAATACCTCCTTAGCAATACCTTTCTCCCCTTTTCCTTTGGGATCCATAACGATAGCTATGTCACTTTCCACTCCCGTCTTAAATGGGTTGCCAGCTATTAAATTTACTACACGAAAACACTTTTCTGGCCATTCTACATCCAGTAGTAATGACAGATCCTCGTAACTATGTCCCTCGTCCACCGCCCTTTCTATTCCGGATATATCTTCATAGTCAGAATGAGTCATTTCTGTCTGAGTGCCTGTAGTGGCCCTATTTGTCCATTTACATTTAGATGTTTCTTCTCTATCTTGATCCTTTTTGCCCTGCATGTCTAAACTTATCTTACTGTTGCTTGGTTTTTGGCTTTTATTTTTCCTTCAGAAAACAAGTGTTTGCAGAAAACCTTTTGTTCATAGTATCGACCTGGAAAAATATACTCTCTATCATTTTCTTTATATCTGTCTTCGTATTAGGTATGGTTTTTGCCAAATTCCTCAGTTCAATCGAAGTTTTTTCCAGCTTTTCTATTCCGTTCTTAAAATCTTGAAAATCTTCTATTAAGATGTCTTCTTCTCTGTGCCTTTTGTTAGATGAATCTACTTTTTCAATCTCTTCTTTCTTACTTTCTTGATCAGTCATATCATTCATGCAGCCGGTAGATCCACGCCTCAAAAAGGGCGGTGACCGACTAACTAAGGGTATTTTCTCAAAAGGATGCTTTATAGTATCCAAACTTTCAGAAACTAAGCCTTTTTCTTCTCTCCCATGTTCCATAGTTACAGTAACTTTTTTCTGCTCCCTACTGAAGATGCTGCACGATGAAGGCCTGCACGAACACCTTCAACACCGACCGGAACTGGGGTTCCGACTCCCTGCTCCGTAACCAATTCTGTAGTTTTTCCCTTATTCATAATTGTTACTAATGATGGGGATACCATCCTGAAATCCTTAGTTCTTTGAACATAGGGGACTTATCTAGTTTTGTATGGTAACCCGCCATACTCGGGATGTAGTAGTGGTGGTGGTGGTGGTAGTAGTGGTGATAAAAGTGATGATGCTGTTGGTGGTACTAGTGATAGTAGTAGTAGTAGTAGTAGTAGTAGTAGTAGTAGTAGTAGTAGTAGTAGTAGTAGTAGTAGTAGTGGTAGTGTTGGTAAAGGTGATGGTAGTGATGGCTGTAGTGGTGGTGGTAGTAGTGATAGTAGCGGTGGTGTAGGTAAAAGTGATAGTGGAAGTGGTGGTAGTGATGGTATAAATGATAGTAGTAATAAAGGTAGTGGTGGTAATAGTGATAGTACTAGTGGTTGTGGTAATAGTAGTGATAGTAGTGGTGGTGGTGACAGTAGTAGTATTCATAGTAGTGGTGGTGGTGACAGTATTAGCAGTGATAGTAGTGGTGGTAGTGACAATAGTGATGGTAGTAGTGGTGGTGGTAGTAGTAGTGATAGTAGTGGTGGTGAACTAGTGATAGAAGTAGTAGTAGTTGCGGTAGTGTGGGTAGTAGTGATAGTAGTATCGATGGTTATAGTAGTAATAGTAATGGTAGTAGTACTACTACTAGTAGTAGTAGTAATAGTAGAAGTGATATACTAGTGGTGGTTGTGGTGGTAGTGATAGTAGTGACAGTAGTAGTAGTAGTAGTAGTAGTAGTAGTAGTAGTAGTAGTAGTAATAGTAGAAGTGATAGTACTAGTGGTGGTTGTGGTGGTAGTGATAGTAGTGACAGTAGTAGTAGTAGTAGTAGTAGTAGTAGTAGTAGTAGTAGTAGAATGATGGTGGGGGTAGTGGTGATAGTATTAATAGTGATAGTAGTGGTGATGGTAGTAGTAGTGATAGTAATAGGGGCGGTGGTGGTAGTAGTGATGGTAGTAGTAACAGTAGTAGTGATGATGGTAGTAATAGTGACAGTAGTTGTGGTGGTGGTAGTAGTGATGGTAGTAGTGGAGGTGGTTGCTGAAGTAGGAGAGTAGTAGTGGTGGTGATGGTGGTAATGATGGCTGTAGTGGTGGTAGTAGTAGTGGTGGTGGTGGTGGAAGTAATGGTAGTGTTGGTAGTAATGATAGTTGTAGTGGTGGTAGGAATGATAGTAGTACTGCTGGTGGTGGTGGTGGTGGTGGTATTAGTGTAAGTAGTAGTGATGATGGTGGTGGCAGTAATAGACGTAGTGGTCATTGGTCAACGCGAAATTTTGGTGATGCCAAGAATTTTTAACCAGAGGCGCTTCAAGAGCAAAATTGAAAGTCTAGGGTATATGTTGTCTTTCATAAGTTGATAATTTTGGAGTTTGATGTGTGGTACTATCTCAAGAGCACGCTCAAGTAGCTCTAAACCAGCGGAAGTGAATATTTGCAGGAATATAATTAAAAGCTGTAAGATGTGTGAAGTCTTGTAAACGTTTAGACTAACAAGAAGTTGGCTGTTGCGGTGGCCATTGAAATTAGTATTTAGTTGATGAACACTCCCCAAAAAGGGGCATAATATAAAGTGTTATGCAAATATCAAATAGCTCAGTGGTGAACGAGAGCTGCACTTGTATTTGCTGTTCATTACCTTCTCTAAACTCATCTTATTTTAATAAACAATTTGTCTGCCTTTCTTTCACTGTAGAATATTGGTTTATTATCCACTAGATGAATTTTGGCATTTCCTTCCAAGATGATGTCCAAGGAAAGCATCTCCAAACCTGCAAGCCTCTCTTTGCTGTTTGAGCTCCTTAGAATTATTTTATTAATATTTTAAGTGTAGAATATATGGCTAAAAATGTTTATGTCTAGACATTTTTGAAATTCCAGGAAGCTTTGCTACTTGACTTTCAAAATATTTGTTCCCAAAGAACTTAAGTAAACTCACAAATCCTAACAATTATTGCATTTCTTTTGTTTTATAGACTGAAGATAGTTCACGACAGATTTATTTTAAAGAAAGAAATTTTATATTCGAGATACTTACTATGCTGTTTCTATTGGAATGTTTGAGGCATATAATTGAAAAATGTCCGATGAAAACTTTTGACGACACAGATGCCCAAAACACTAAGTGGGTTTTAGGTTTAGGTCTTATCACATCACAGACTTCCTCAGGTTCTCAGTTCTGTGGTTTTATTCATTATTTTTTTAATGTAAAGCTGCAGAAAATTTCTGCTGAAATTTGAAAATAAATACCTATTAATTTATTCCTGAATGTTTTTGAGATTTTCTTCTAAGGTAGAAATAGTCTTATGAGCAGATAATGTGAAAAAATCCCACTTCTGTACATGCCCAAACAAATTCTTGACAACTGGTATTATTTTAAAACAGGTCAAAATTTGAATTCATATCTAACAAGTTTACTTACATGCCCATTTCTTTGTTCAATGGTTTCTGTGTTTCTAAAAGATCACACTTAGAAATTTAATCCAGTAACTGAATAATGTACATCTTGTGCTCAACCACAGAGCTCACGCCTTAAATAATAAACTCCAAAGCGTATTAATGGCCCAGGTAGTCTTTTTGTTTATTATAGCGTCCACAATTAATATAAGTTTACAGAAAACATGTGGAAAACAACTCTCCTATGGAACCGGACTTAGAAAGAACCTCTGTTACATCTGTGCAATGAACTTCGAACAGAAGCCGGTCCCCATGGCCGCGCAGGGGATCGTGGGTTCGAGTCCCACCTTGGGCATGGGTGTTACATGTTTGTGTATGTGTGTGTAAAAAGTAAAAAAAACAGAAATTCAGTAATCATACAGTAATCAAAGTAAACAAAATAGGTAAAAAAAAAGTAGGGTATACAGCGCCGGAATCCCGATCAGACTCCGGAACTGTATTTAAAAAAAAAAAAAAAAAAGCTGACATGAGCACAAAAATCGTTTTACTTAATTCAGGTTAACGTCGGTATATATGTGTGAGTGTATGAGTGTGTGTGTGTGTTTGTGTGTGTATAACGTGCTTCATTACCTATAATCATTAAATAATTTTTCAACTGCTTGAAAACTTTTTCTTGGTATACTTCAAACATATTTAAGTGCTTCGGATATACCCTTGAAAACTGAGGCTTTTTCAAGTGGCTGTCAATTTAGGAATTAACTCTGCACTAAAACATCTTGAAAACTCTAGGATTTTAGATGAGTCAGTTTCACTTTCACGCCCCTTTTATATCAACCCGCGACCACGCACATTTGATAAACGATGTTCGGTTCAATCTCACTGTATAATGGGGTCAGAACCGCCAGCGCTACCTGCTGCGCTTTTAAGTTACTCAATCTGAAAGTACTTTACGTCTTACTTAGTGAAAGCCTCTAATTTACACAAAATGACCCGATCTCATCGCGAACTCACCTTAGGGCTATTTTATTATTATATTGGTAATCCTGTTATATCAACGTCCTACCAAGACGTGTATTTTAATGTTGAAATCAGCTGAAAAATCTTATGGATTCCATTCACACGACCTTCTCTACCTATTCTGCAACTAAACTTTTCTTCCAGAAGAATATTTATTTAGATACATCTTGCTAAAAGAGACAGGCTTTTGTAGTATCTCTCTTATTAATTGCTTCCTTGTAAGTATAAGGGAAATAAGGGGGTTTGCTAGGCTAAAACTATAATCAGATCCTTTAAAAGCTGGTAGTTATGTGAAGAATTGAGGTAAAACGAAAGAGAGATGGAATGAAAGATGGTTTCTCGTTTGAGAAAAGCTACGTAGTTTATAGTTGAGCCAATAATAAGGAATATCTCGGAAACGACCAACTCAATAAAAAACTAATGACATAACTTATGTGTTTTAACGAGTTCTTTATTTCAAAATCTTCTCGGGCTTCTAGCCAGGTAAAAAGTTTTTACCTGGCTAGAAGCCCGAGATGATTTTGAATTAACACGTCGCCAGGAAAGCTTCAGTTCTTATTTTGAGTTCTTTATTTTCTGTTCAGCAAATTTGTGTATGTCTCTTACGGTTTACCAGTTCTCCAAATTCAGCAAAATTCATCCAGAATGAAGAGGTCTGCCGAGGCTATTCTCAGAAAATGTAAGATATATGTTCTATTTGTGTTATTTTTCTAAATATCTTTAATACACGGTATTTTTATCAAAGTCCTTAAAGCCATTTTTGAGGAAATCAAAATTTTCGAAATGTTTTTACGTAAAGTTGTTTGGAACAGGAGAAGTTTCTTGAAAAGTTTCGTGTCACATCCTTGAGAGATACCGAATGACCTGTTTTATAAAGTTCGCTTTTTTCGTTTCTCTTTTTTTTCTGTTTTATTTTTTTTTTTGATTCAGGTGGTGTCAAAGCATATATTTCCGCTGAACTCTTGGGATTGAATTTTTGGGTGGAACACAATACCTTCTCTATGCATTATGTACATAGTACGTTTAGAGGAATTATACATTCAAAACGCACGAGAGCGGAACCCAAATGACCTTGAACTGCAGACCATTTGGTAACATTTCCTGTGAACAAATGAGTGGAGAGCTTTATTACACTGGAACAGTCCTACAGGACTTGCTTATTTTCACGATGGTGATTCAGAAGATGCTCTATGGTCGACCAGATATAATGACTTCTATGTATGCATTAGCAACTATATTGGCGTCTCAATTGAACAAATAAGTGTAATATATTCTCTAGCAAGTAAATACAAACAGTGTACATAGCTAGAGAAGGTATCATATTCCACTCAAAAATTCGAAATTGAGATTTCACCGAAAATATGTTTTGAGGTCTCCGGAGTCCGAGAAAACCATTTTTATAAAAGGGTCCTCGTGTGTGTCTGTGACCAGCATAGCTCAAAAACGAAAAAACCGTTAAAAACAAACTTGGTATTTATGTTTAGTATCTTCCAAGAATGCAATACGAAGATTAAAAAAAAATACCTCAACCACAAACTACCCCATATATAGAATTTTTTTTTTTTTAAACCTTGTTTTTCTCAAAACTGGCTCCAACGATTTTGATTAAAATATTGTATACTAAAGATATTTAAACCGGAAATAAAATGTATATTTTGGATTTTCTGGCAATAGACTCTAAATACCTCTTTATTCTGAAGGAATTTTGCAGAATTTTGCATAACGGTTAAACCGTAAGAAATAGATGAAAACCTATGACATAAAAACTGAAGACCTCGTTGAAACACACAATTTATGTCATATACATTTTTCTTGTGGAGTTGAGCGTTTTTTTAGATATACCTTGTTATTGGTTTGAGTTTTGAATTCATTTTTCTCAAACTCACCCATGAAATGCGAACTGAACCTCAAATGTGTGACATAGCAACCAGCTTATAAAGGATATTACTATCGCTTTAGAATAATATATTCCCTTGTTTCCCTTCTACTTACAATGAAGCAAGTGATAAGACCATTGTTGCTAATGTTTATCTGGTTTAAGATGATGTAGATAAAAGAATAATGTTTTGTAAGAACAGTTGGCATGTGGAAGTGCTAGAGTCCGTTACGTGAATGGGACATATCGGATTTTTTGTCAGATTACAAATCTTTGTAAGTATCAGTTCGATACCTTCCATTAACCTGTTTACTAACGTATTTTAGCGACATTTGAACGTGAGGTGAATTAACATATGCATCAGTTTTGCAAAAATAAATCTTTAACTTAAGTTTGGCTATTAGAAGTCTTAGGGAGTATGCATTAGGAGAATTAAAATTTCATTTCATAGTTACAAAAACGGCTCGCCTCATCTTATAGCCTAAACTGATGTACAGAAAAAAATCCATTCTCTTCTCATGACTATCTCTGCTTAGTCTACCACAAATTATTCTTACAGAAGCTTATTTTTCTCTCTACATTATGCTAATAAAGATAAACATATAATCAATATATGGGATTTTTTATAGAATTTGGAAAACTTTTCCATGTAAAGGGAAGTTTCGCATGGGTGGGTGTTCATGAAGTCTTCGTGTCGCAGCCATGGAGGATACTAAACTTAGATACAAAGTATGGTATTTAAAAGACTTTTCGTTTTTGGGTTATGCTGTCCACAGGTACACACGCACACACCACCTAGTCGGCCCAGGTTCGATCCCAAGCGACCGCATGTGAGATTTGTGGTGGACAAAACGGCGCTGGGGCGAATTTTCTCCCGGTTCTCTGGTTTCCCCCGCCATCGCATTCCACCGGTGCTCCATCTTCATTCATGTATCATCAGTGTCACCACCTGCGGTGCCATAATTAGTAAAAGCGGGCGTTAAACACATGTGTGTTTTTATAAAAATGCGTGTTTTTTTATTGACGAGTCCTCAAAGGTGCATTTACGGTGAAGTCTTAGTATCGAACTTTTGAGTAGAATACAATACCTCTTCTACCTACTCAGGTAAAATGTTTCTTTGCACATAGTATCCTACCTAATGTACGGAAGTAAGCTTGATGCATTGACCAAACATAACTCTGTTCTTATGTATATTGACGATTATTTTAACTTAGCACTTTCGTTTAAATTGCAACTCCATAAAACATTGATTCTTCTGCTCTCTATGCTATGCATAGAGTAGGTATATGTTTTGAGGTAACTCCAGAAAAAAACTAGAAAAAGGTCCGTGTATGTCTGTGGTCAACATAGCCCAAAACCGAAAACTAAGTACCAAATTTGGTATTAACGTTTACTATATTTTAAAGATGCGAAACGAAGATTTTAAAGAAACCCCCGCCTTCCCAAGCTGAGAAAGTTTTCAGAATTTTTATTTTCTCAAAAGTGGTTGTAACGATTTTAATTAAAAGACTGCATATTAAAATATGTACACGGCAAGTAAAATGTATATCTTGTAATTTGTATGAACAGCCTCTGAAGACCACTTCATTCCAGATGAATTTTGCATAACCGGTAAACCGTCACAGGGAGACAGACAACAATTTTACGGCACAAAAAATTTAGATCTCGTTAAAACAGATAACTTATACCTTTTTATGTAGAGTTAATCATTTCCGAGATATTCCTTAGTAATCGTTGCAATTTTAAATTACTTAAAGGTTCTCTCAAACAGGAGCTTGACATTTCTCTTTCTTTGCACCACTCCTGGCCACACACAGAGAACTGGACTTCAATCACACAGCGACAGGCTTTATTTATCAATCACTTTAGCCTATTGGTTTGCCTTATTTACCTTATGCTTATAAGGAACTAAGTAATAATATCATTTCTGCTGATGTTAATCTTGATTAGCATGAAACAGATAGAAGAATAAGTCCTTATAAGAATAGTTTATTACAGAATACATAGAGAAATACATATGAATTGAACACATCAGATTTTATTTAGTGTATTCTACACTACGTTGCAGAAATTATGTGTCCACTGACGTCTTTGAATCGTCTTTTTCTTGAACGAAACACTATGTCAGCAGCACAGTACTCGCAGCTATTTCTCACAATACATATTCTCGACTAGGTAAGCATATATATTTCAACACTGGTGCAAATGTAGTGAGCTTCCATACCCTGTTCACACATTTCAGTAGATTTGTTTGAAAATACATGTGTATTTGTTTGCGGGGAATTGCAATCAGGTGTGGCCAGATCTTAAGCAAAATGTATTTCAACACTCAACGGGTAGATTGGTTCTCTTACACAATAATTGCTGCAGTGTACACTAACAAATGTCTAACATAATGACAACCATTAGTTATTGTGCATTGAACGATACTCTGTTTCTCCAGTTTTAAGGAGTAAGCATACCTAAAAGGTGACTGGTATGCGGGAAATCCCCGAACTTTCATTCCATTGTATCAAGCGCCCAAAATAATTTGAGAAACGATAATTTTAACGCGACTGTTCTCTCAGTGAAAATCAGTTCTTTACGAATGTCTAGGAAACTAAGGCCAGCTAACCACTGAGCTGAATCCTCTCTAAGCAACTTTAAATTGAAGCCTCAAGTTGCCTTGGGCAAACGCTCCAAAGAAGATGACAAAGTTGTCTAAATATATGCATTCGCTGAGCTAAAACAGCAATGTAATTCATAGACTGGCGTAATTAGGTTTTAAACGAGAATTTCAATGAAAACTAATAGAAAATCCTAAGAACTTTGAGAGCAGAATAAACGCTATAGGGCGGATCGATATGAGTAACTTCGAAATGAGATAACTTGATTCGCTGCAGCGCGTGGTTTTCATCAAGCGCACATTTTATTCTCTCTTCTCGAACTTTATCTGAATGTAGCTCTTTATGTAACAAAACTGTGTCGTACTCTAAACGGACCTTAGGAAAATAGCATAACAGTCAAGTTTCCAAGTTTATTTCCTCTTAATTAAGTTTTTCACATAGGTTTAACCAGTACGTAGGGTTTTGTTAAAATCAGCCATTTCGCAAAGATCCGAAGTAGATCATCAAAAGGTAGCGTATTGTGTAACGTCATTTACTACACCATCTGGTGGGGCAGAGATAGGTTAGGTTTGCTTAAGTTAGAGTTGCACTATATGAACGACACTCTTCATTTCATGGATCGTGGCAGAACGCAATACGTACGCTGGTTTTTCATGATCCGTCTTGGATCATTCCTGATTCCAGTAAAAACCTACGATATATACATTTTCAGCCGTTATGGATAAATATAATACACATGCAATTGCCGTTGATATTAGGACGACCACACTAGAATACCAGGAGGCCTAACTGCGGATATTTATCCCTTCGAGTTGCTATTTAGAATTAAAACAGGTCAGTGGGGCACTGTGTGAGCGGCCTTCGTTTTACCTCTCTTATTTATCAGCGTAGAAGGTAAGCAGTACGCGCTCATTGACAGAACCAGCTCCTCACTGACACATTTAACCTGAAATAGCTCCGTTATGTTATGCAGCTCTTTAAACGCACGAAAGTATATCTGCACACATTATATATGGGGCAGTTGAGCCACCGGGTATAACAAACAATATGTTTAGAATTGATTACAGACCACACATTGAATGAAGGTGACGAGAGAACCGATCTGCTTGCTAAAGCAGCCGCACATTCGCATACACTCTTTTTATGCCCGATTCCCAATTATATTTATAACCATTAATTTAAAAAAGAACAAATGCTAAATGTATGGAATATATGATGAATGATTAGTAACAATGGCCAACTCACAAAATCAGTGTTTTTCAAACAATTAAAGAGAGACTTAAGGTCAAACACTATGAAGTTTCTTTCCAATTAACTCAGTTTGTGACTGGAGATGGAAATTCAAATCTTACTTTGAAGGTTTTAAGATAATAATTCAGATGAAGCATTACGCTGTACGTGAATTCCTCTCAAACCGTCATCCATTTATTTTATGATTGTCCGACATATGGTATAAAGAGATATTACTTGAGCAACGTCTTAACTCTGACCATTATCTTCCACACCACCTATAACCCAGATATTCAAAGTAACTGTTTTTTATATAGGATTAATCAAAATTTCAAAACATTGTTATACGATTAATGTTTACGTATTTACTTCTTTATGAAATATGAATATTGTCATAGTATTATAAACTAAAGCCATGGCATCTTTCGGAAATTAGGGCTGACATTTTCGGAGAATAGATAAATAAATAATATATATGCACTTTGAAGATGAAAATACTTAAAATAAATAGCACCACTTGCCTCTTATTAGGGAAACCGATTTCCATCCCAAGTCCAAAACTTGTATTTGTGGGAACCAGCGCTTCGATTCCCCGGATTCCCCCGATAATCATTACGGCAATTTCTCCACTGTCCCGCTATATTTATCTCCAATGTCATCCGCTGAACAAAGGTAAATACAATTGAAAATTAATGGAATATTTTGTAGAAAGAAAGTTAATTAAAATATGCATGTCAGCAATATATGCTAATTCACAATGCAGTTTTATTCTTTAAAGTTCGAAGGCTTTCATGGCCGGTGTTAGAATCACTTATAGAAAACAAAACCGGGCTTGTAGGCCGTGGTCCACTGGGCTTCTCCCTTCGTTCCCCAGACGTTTCGCCTGCGTCTGCGGCAGGCATCATCAGTGGCGTGTACATCTCCGTGGTCTCTCAGTAGCGACTACTGGTACGTTGTCCGGAGCGCTCGGCTTATATAGTGTGGGAGGTACCGCCCTCGCATGACCTGACAACGTACCAGTAGTCGCTACTGAGAAACCACGGAGATGTACACGCCACTGATGATGCCTGCCGCAGACGCAGGCGAAACGTCTGGGGAACGAAGGGAGAAGCCCAGTGGACCACGGCCTACAAGCCCGGTTTTGTTTTCTATAAGTGATTCAGTTTTATTCTCTCTACCACATTTTTCGAATAATTTGGGGAAGTGTTGTATTCAATCTATATGTGTGATATCCAGATTTCACCGGAAACATATGTTTGAGGTCTCTGAATAAAAAATGCACTTTTTAACTTTCTCTACTGTTTATCATAGTAAGCAAGACATGTGTTGCATTGCAGTAAAACTATATTCCAAGATTTCAATGGAAATACACGTTTTGAGTTCCCCTGATTTCAAAGAAGGCATTGTTAGAACATTTTTCTTGGGTGCGTTTCCGTCTCTTTAAGCTTGTGAAGTATAACTCAGAAACGAAAAGCAGTTAAATCAAGAATGCAAGGACACGAAGATTTTTAAGAAACTCCCTCACCCCAAGTTTCCTTAAATGAAAAATTTCCCCTTATTTTGAATTTTCTCAAAATCTGGCTGTTAAAGATTTTGATTAAAGTGATATAAACATATTTGTTTACATTTAAATGTTTGAACTCTCTGGGAACGGCCTGAAAGTGAATGACTTCTTGGCCCTTGTAAATTATAACGAATTGTTAAAAACTAAATCAACAAAATATGAACATCTCGTTAAATCACACAACAACAACAACAACAACAACAATAATAATAATAATAATAATAATAATGAAATTTATTTCACCATTTGACATACAATTCAATAGGTTTCGTCAGCAAGTCATTAGAATCCATCTATGTTTAAATATTCTTGTATGTTGTGAAAATTAAGTTGCTTAATTCTGTTTTTAACACTAATTTTAAAAGAATTTGCATTTACAATTTGACTTATATTTAAAGGTAGTTTATTATACAATTTCACTCCAAGATAAAGATGAAAATTAAGAGATTTCTGTAACCGAAATTTAGGTAGTATCATGTTATTTCTACACCTTTTATAATGGTTACGTATGTCAGAAAAAAGTAGCTCATCCGTCTTTTGGAGGTAAATGAAATTCAAGCATGCAAATACATACAAAGATGCCACAGTTAAAATTCCAAATACTTTAAAAATAGGTCCATAATGTTGGTGAGAATTACAATTTTTTTATTCTTCTTAAAGCCTTCTCCTGGAGCAAAAATACTTGATTGGCTTCCCCACTGCTACCCCAGAGCAAAATACCATAGTTTAAATGGTAATGAAATAAATTATAATAAACAGTCAATAAAGTGCTAGTGAAAACACACATTCTAAGTCTTCTTAAGACAAATAAAGCATTTGACAACCTTTTGCATATTTCCTTTATGTGGAATTTCCAGGAAAGCTTGTTATCCAACTATATTCCAAGAAGTTTAACTTTTTGCTCTCTACTTTGTTTATCTTCTAAATTAGATAAGATAGTTTGTGTTTTTCTTTATTCATATGCAAGGCATTTGCGTCAAACCAATCAGAAATTTGATCTAAAGTATTGGACCAATCAAAATTATTTGCAGAAATAATATTTGGCACAGTGGTGTCATTTACATAAGAGATCAGTTTACCTGGAGTAGCAGCGGGCAAGCAACAATGAAAAGAAAAGGACCCAGAATATATCCTTGAGGCACTCCCGTTGTTACATCTCGAACAGTAGACATTTGGTCATTAATTGAGACTGGTTGCTTTCTGTTGCTAAGATATGATTGAGTTAGAGACAATTCTTTATTTTTTATTCCATAATATTCTAATTTTTAGCAGCAGATTGCGGGGAAAACAGTCAAAAGCTTTACTAAGATCACATAAACACGCTGCTACATTCTGCTTGTTTTCAAAAGAATAAAGAACTTCGTTTACAAGGGATTCAATATCCAAAACAGTACATCTGTTGGGCTTCAAACC
Source organism: Hymenopus coronatus (assembly GCA_030762935.1). Lineage (NCBI taxonomy): Eukaryota > Metazoa > Arthropoda > Insecta > Mantodea > Hymenopodidae > Hymenopus > Hymenopus coronatus. The sequence goes on along the minus strand of CM060900.1, from coordinate 268,563,211 downwards.
AGGTTGTTCATCACATAATGTTCTGTTAGTTTCAAAACGTAAAACTAACTGTTCTAAAATTACAGTTTCAATTACTTTAATATAACTGGCACCAAGGATACTGGCCTATAGTTAGAGACTTCTTGTCTGTTTCCTTTTGTGTAAACAGAAATAACTTTCGATTTCATTAGGAGGTCAGGAAACTTACCCTGGTTAAAGCGTTTTGTTCTGTGATTAGACATTTTCGAGATATTGTTTTGTTATGGGTTTGAATTTAGTACTTTTCAGCCGAAAAATCGTTATTCTTTCCTTGTTCACACAGCTGTAAAAAGAGAACGGAAATTCAGTCGTCATTTAGAGATGCACTCTTAAAAGATCTGTAATCCCTTATTCAACTTGCACCCACAAGGATATACATATGTAACAAAACCATGTCTGAAAGTTTTGATCTCCATTATCATAAATTACATAAAAAATAACTTTTTATAAGAACAGAAAACGTACAGAAAGTTATTTGAAACCACGCAAACGATTTTTAGAAAAAGGTTTGCGCATGTATATGTGAATAGCATAACCCACAATAAAAATCTTTTGAGTTGCGCATCTTCCGAAGATGCGACAAGAAACTTTTCTAAAGAATCCCTCAATTCCAAACTAAAGTTTCCATGAAAAATGTTCGTTAGTTTTAGAGCTTTTCAAAAATTGCTGTAACGGTTTTGATTATAATGTACATTTAAAAGATGTATATGAACATTAAATGTATAATTTGAATTATCTGGGAATAGCCTATGAAGTCCTCATTAGGGGAAAATTTGCATATTTTTGTATAACGAGTAAAGTATAAGAATTAGACATAAACGTACTATAAGAACTTGTGCATCTCTTTACAATTTATTTAAACTAGATTTTGTAGCATAGGCTACTTCTAGATAAGCTTTATTATTGGTAAAAATGCTTCCAACACACTAGTAATTTTCTTTGTAACATGTCGCTATTTAGTTATTTATTGCAATGGCATGGAAAGATTTTGAAATATGAAGCCTAGCATTTACAAACTAGATTTTAAAATTTAACAATGACTCGGTTTCATTTAAACTGTAACGCAATGAAACTATTTATCCAGCGGTTTATTATGGTTAACATGAAGTAGAGAGAAAAATAAGATAAAAAAAAGAGAAGATTTAGAAGGTACATAAAAACACCAGAGGATAGAGAAAGTCATATGAATGTAGCACTTAAAACTTTCACATAAATTTTACTGTTTTAAATTTCAAGAACACCGGAGAGCATAAAATAAATAAATAAATAAATAAAGTTTACAGATTTAAAAGTTATCGATAAAGGACCTTAGTTGGTAAGACTTTACTGTAGCAGCTCTTCTCACATTCATGTTTCTACCTGGTTCAGGCTATACAGGTGATTGGCCTTATCGTTCTTTCATGGTGGCGGATGTTTGCCACAGTTTACGGCCCAAGACGGTCTTAGAGTCGTTTTTGAAAATATATTACCTAATTTTAGTTTTATTGAATTTTCTTCCGTAAGCTGGAAAAGAAGAACCGGAATGAAAAAGTATGCAAGTCAACAATGGCGATCCTTATTCAAGAGAAGTTCAGAACGCCTTGCATTATAACCGTAAACTTTTAGTCAATGGAAAATTTCCTAACCAATTTCTTAGCTCAGATAGAATAGCAGCGGTCTGGAAAACCAAATTTTCGTAGTTCGGACTCTGCCTCAGACAATGACGTTTTCATTTCTTCCAAAATTACTTCAGAATTTTAATACAATTTAGTGTCGGTATTTTGTTTTTTTCTTCGCGTCCTTTACTCCTTTCATATGATATCTGTGAGAAAGATAGAAATGCCTATCAAGCAATTTCATTCCACATAATGTTTGTTTCACACCCCTCTTTCCTTAGCTGCTGATCTGAAAACAGACCTGTGGGGGTTATTGACTGGTGCCATCAGCCTTAAATCTAGCATTTTCTGTATCCCCTAAAATGAAATTATTGAGTTCCCAGTAGCTTAAACCAACATTCTCATTCAATGTTTCGGAATTTGTTGCTTTTTTAAAAATATTAAGGTATGGTGGTCACTAAATGCCGCAGGAGTAACGTCAATTCGGAGATGCAGGCGTGTTACAAATAAATGTAAATGGTATATCATTCTGAAGGTGAAGCTGAGTAATTAGTTGTAGCATAATGCTGAAATTGAGTGTACCTTGTTTTATTCTTAGCGTTCTGCGCACAATTAAAGTAGCTAGCTAGTAAACATTCCTTGGCGTGCAATAAAATTGCAGTTAAATCATTTTGAAAGGACCGCTCTCATTCTTGTCGATGTTCTGTACCTGCGGGAGCGTATATATTCACTAACACTGCGACACCCATGATCCCCCCGGAGAGGTCCAACTGAAAATTCCCTAATTGAAAGCCTTTCTGATACGCAATGGCAGTGCCTTTCCCGTCTAATCCTACGTTGACTTTATAGTCATAAACATAAAAATAAACCAAATTATAAATACTGACTTTTTGGAGAACAAATTATCAAAGTTATTTACTCAAAAGAAAGTATTGAGTGGTTTCTGTGCGACAATATTTTGACAGCCGTTCACATTTATGGTCGCTTTCCATCCCGGATACATCATGCTATGTAGGCACGAGTACAATCTAAATCTAGCTGATGGGACCTATAGCGGATGCTTTCCTTGAGCTCCAAGGTCACCAGAAAACCTCTTTCTCTCTCCTACGAGCAGTGGGTACGGTTTCCAACTTCACTTGGTCGAACCGAGAGAACCAAGCCCCATCATAACCAGTGCTTGTAAAACTGTGTGATTCTCTCTTGTCTACTGGATGCTATTTGAGAGGGGAGGGTGCTGTGTTGCAATTCACGTACTTTGAGCTGAGGGTAACGTAGACAGGTTAACCGTTCAGCAGGTATGATGGTGTCTAGAATATCAGAAGGTACGTTGGAGTAGCCCACCCTCCGCTGTCAAGTGCGCTTCATTCTGCGCTGGCGCTGGCTCTCCATCATTGCCGAGTTGACTACTTCCTACGTCCTGCCTGCATCTCGAGAATCGCAGAAAGTATGGTTTTCTTCATCCTCCATGACGTGAGTGCTAAGCAACACCGAAGATACTACTGGTTGCTTTGCGCCCAAACTAGCAGAGGTCGAAATATCTGTAGCAAACAATGCAGCAACGTTCTGCAGCTGCTCTTCCTCCGTTTCTTCCTCCATGATCAGCTGGCTGCTCTATTGCTATTCTTTGCTACTCGTTTGGCTCATATTTGCTCACTTAACACATTATTCTCCAGTCGGCCGTTTCTCAAGCCCCGCACCTCATCACCCACTAGTGGACCAAAATCGGATTGCTCCTTCGCATCGGAGGTGTGCGGAAATCTTCGTTTTCCTACGGAAACGGGGAGTACAGCAGAATACTCCGTGTGCTGTACAAGCATCGCATCATCCTGGGTTAATTCAACCTGAATCGACTCATCCTGTATTGAGTAATCCTGCTGCTGTTCACTTACCAGCGAAGTCGGTATGCTGCCATCCAGAGGTTGCTAACCTTCACTCTTCAGACCAATTATTATTATTATTATTATTATTATTATTATTATTATTATTATTATTATTATTATTATCATTATTATTATTATTATTATTATCGGAGGACTGGACCTTTCCAGCATAGGACACAGCTAACCTATATCTGTCGAATACGAGAGGGTTGGTAACATTCGTCTTCAGCTACATTTTAAACGCACGTATATTACTGAACACCGGGAATCGATATTTACGGTGCCATTGTTCCTTCACTGTCTCGTAACGTTGCAATGTTTGCTTTGACACTTCGTTTGGAATTTTGGGTGAAAGATAAAAAAACACTCACAGTTATAACATTACCATTCCTATTCGATTATTATTTCCATTATTTACCGAGTTATGCATGTGAAAATATTTTCTTCTGGGAAGTACCTGAAATCTTCTTCAATAAGAGTGAAATTGCCCTTTCTCCGGCGATTAACTGTATCGTTCAACGTGTTCCACATTTAGCTGTAAGGTATCGGCAATAAATTCATGAACTCCATAAGCCGTTGGCCTCGTTGCATTCACGTAAATTTAATCCGAATGGTATATTTCCTAGCCTACATTACCATTTTCCTCAAAGAAAGTGCTCTGTAGCACGCACTGTTAGAGGCAAAGTAGTATCAAAGTTTTGTAACCACGGCGGATTAGTCACTCTTACACACACTCGTTGTCACTGCAACAGCACCTTATATACCAAAATGTTTCCCAGCCACTTCTTAGAGGGTTTGTTATGCAAGCCTGTCATCCATGACCAATGCTTTACCGTCTTTGTTCAACTTAGCAGCTGCATAGCATCAAAGCAGTAGAGCTATTCAAGCTCTATTCTGGCACCTGTTTATATTATTCGAATTCAAACCTGGAGTTGGCACTGTAGCCGAGTGATTAGACCATTTGCATTTCACCTAGGCGACCCCGGGGACAGCGTGTGGGATTTTAGTAGAAAAAGCGTCGTCATAATGCAATACATTTTCAGGATATTCCTTTTATGTAAAATATATCAAGTTTTATATCTTTAACTTCTCTCTGTTTTGTAGTACCAAGTTTTGCATTGTGTGGTTTACCTTTTTTGCAGGCTTTTATTCTAAGGATTTAATTTTAGAGGTAATTTTCTCCGGGTTCTCCGGTTTTCTGCGCTATTCATTCTGCCAAATGCTCCATAATCATATCTCCTGTCATTTCTTATCATCCACTTCCTCAATTTCATACCAGGCATCGGGTTGATCACCAATCCTGTTTTCTCTCTGAATCAGGGCCTGTTCTACTCAACAGGCGTCTGATCGCAAACGCTGGCTTGTAAGTTCTATGGGTATCAGTCTTACATAAGAGGATAAATAATAAAAGTTTGATAAAAAGCAAAAAATTACAGGAATTTGAAACACAGTACCCAATAGCATGCAACGCAGGGTTAGGGACAATGAAGCAGGCGCAAGCCACTGCGAGCAATTGTGTCTTGCAGCTTAGCAAAACCTCATTTTCAGACGAATGTTCGCATGCTTTTTGTTAGTATCTCTATACACACTCTACACATAGTAGGAGGCAGAAGGTGTATTGTATACCACCCAACATTTCGATGTCAAAATCTCACCGACAATATGATTTGAGGTTCCCTGAATCAAAAAAAAGAAACAAACAAAAAAAAACTTTTTTTTTAAAAAGGTCCGCGCGCATTTGTGTATGTCTATGGACAGCATAGCTCAAAAACGGAAAGTCCTTTAATACCAACTAAGCTTGGTATTTATGTTTAGTATCTCCAAAGACGTCACACAAAGATTTTCAAGAAAATTCCCCAACCTCAAACTAGCGTGTACATGGAAAAGGTTTCGAAAATTTAGTTTTTCTCAAAAATGCCTGTAACAATTTTGATTAAAATACCTTATATTAAGGATATTTACATGAAAAACAAAAATGCATATCTTATTTTTTTGGAAATAGCCTCCGAAGTCCACTTCCTACTAAATGAGTTTTGCATACTTAAAAAACCGTAAGAGATGACAAAAATTTACTACATAAAAGATTTAGATCTCGTTAAAATACACAATTTATATCATATACATTTTCTTGTAGAGTTATCTATTTCAGGTGCTCATTTTAGTGGAACCAACTTTAAACTACTCCAACTTTTCTACAAATGGAAGTCGTCTTTCGATTTCTCTTTTGTTTTACCCCTGACCATGCAAAGAGAATTAACCTTTTTTTCAATTTATACCCCGCCTTTAACTACATTATTATATCGGCGGCATTCTCCTTTGGAATACGTGTACTGTGCACTGTGGTTAGGCGTATAATGTTTTACGTTAAATCACACATACTTTCACACTCTCATTCATACTTCCAGACTCTGGGAGGGGCAGGGAATATTCTTGGCTAGTGAAAACTTCCCACCCCTAGCCAAAAATCGAACCCGGAATCCCTCGCAAACGAGGAAGCAGATCTACCGACTTAGCTACGGGGCCAGCCCATGAACTTGACTTGTTCACGTAGCGGCCAACTTTTAAAATAGCAAGACAATCGCTTTAGCCTAGCGTATTCCCTTATTTCCCTTCTGCTTAGAAGAAAGCAAGCAATAAGAAAATTGCTACTAATGTTTATCTCGATTAACATGTTATAGATAAAATAATCTTTTATAGGAACAGTTTATTAATAGAACAGGTAGAGAAAGTCATGCGGATCGAACACATCCAATTTGTTTACTGCTTTGATGTTGGAAAGTGGCCCCCAAGTTATCTGACATCCATAAAAGAACACCAGTATAGTAAGTAAGCTTATATAAATACCAAGCATCATAGTGAAAATTTGCTTATAGCATTCAATTACTCTCAAAATTCTGGTTCAATTTCATATTTCCACGGAACAACTTATGTTTCTTAACGTAATTCTTACATTTTCTTTCCTGAGTTTGATATAAGCTAATATTATTGTTCGCCGTGCTATTAATTGAGCACACAAATTAGATCCATAGTATTATCCATCTTGACAGAGGTTTGACAGACTACTTACGCACTCTTTTAAACATTTACGCTCCACCTATCCCAAGCACATACACAATCCTACCGTGAGAGATAATGCTTTCAATCATTGATTCGATATCATTAATACTTTTGCATTTTAATTTTTGCTTTTAATTTTCGGGCAAGGAGGTTGAATATACATTCGGGTTCATTTGTAAATTTTTAACAGCTATCATACGACCTGAAAATTAACATACTTAATGGGAAATTGGGACTGAAATTTAAAATTTCTGTGTCTCTGTATAGATATTTATGAACACTTTATTAAGCTTGCATTACTATTATATTGACACAAATAACAAATTTCATTCAAATTGGATAAGTACTTTCTAAGATATAATTTATTTCATAAATATTTTATGTAAACATATTGCATTAACAAAATGTTCCAAAAACCTCAAAATTTGAGAAAATCGTTGCTAGTTTTTGAATTGGAGCTTTGAAACACACACAAAAACTTAATGCTTTGATAGTACTTTGACACGCTTTGACTAACAAGCTAGGATCATTTTTGAAAACTTAGAAATTGAAATCTTAAAATAAATCAGTTTTTCATAAAAATATTTTTTTTAAAAAAATTACAATTGGTGTTAAGACAGTTTTGCTGTCGGTAATATTGCAATAGGTATTTCTGCATATTTTGGGAAAGTTGAGTTTATTTAAACAAAACCTGAGATTCGTTAAACAATTTTAAATTCTAAAATGTGTTTTAAGAAAAAAGTCGTTTTATAAAATAGCATTATAAGAATCAAATGTATTGTACAATCTTTAAATGACTAGAGCTGGTAGCAGCTAAATGTTCATCCTCTATGGATGTCCAAATGTTCAACAGCCATTTGCAATAAAAAGCGTTCTTTGTAAGTTTGACCGATTGTTCTAAATCTTGCACAATAATGTCGCATATACCATTGCCATCGGATTGCAATAAAAGATTAAGTACGTTATATATTCCTTTGGACATGCATGGAAAATGAAAGAAACTGTGACTTTTTCTAAATCACTGGTGTAGCTTTCGCACACGCGGAGGAAGTAAAACATTGGAATCGTTGAGCAATCCGAATTGTGACAGCTGTAGCAAGAACCTACACCACAAAACCGTTCCTATCGAAAGTTCAATCATATCGATTTTATTACAGGGCTTCTTAAACCTCAATCATCAAATTTCTGCATTACATTATACAGGACAAGAAGAACGTAAAAAACCTTCAAGATGGGTAAATTATAATAATGACAATAGTTTTATAAGTTAATGATACAGACTTATTTAATGTAAAACATAAACCCCTCCTAACATTATTATTTATTCACTCAATTTCATTCTAGAGGTGTTTGGTGTACGGCTTGGCACATTTCCATTAACTAAGTATTTATACTTTAAAGAGAATCGTATAGAATTTATCCCCAAGATGGGCTAAACTTGATTATAGCAACGTATTTAGTAAATGAAAGAACCTTTTTAATTTCGAAATTATACCCTTCCTTGAATAACTAATTACATTTACATTCAACGAGAATCGAACCAAAAACACGTCTCAAAATAGGTAAAATTCGAATGCATTTCTGAGTTAAATGTAGAACTATTTTAAATTCAACGTAATATCTTTACACTAAAATGCCATTTATGCAATTAGTGTTTCGAACAAATAAGACACAAAAACACAACATCTCGCCAAACTCACTAATATGGATGCAGAATCGATAAGGAGAAACCTTGAAAACATCAAGTTGTTCACATAGCTTAAACACTTTATTAACTTTTACAAACATAATATCTTAAACAACGATTCTCTCAAAAAGGCGCCAACGATTTTGACTGAAATATTGTATACTTTCAAGATACTTTGTTACAAATTTATTTCTAAAATTTTCTGATACTAGTTGCCACTGAAGCATTCTTGATTCTGAAACTATTTTTCACAACCGATAAACGAAAGGTGATAGGTAAAGTCTTACTATAGAAAACTTGTGTACCTCCATAAAGCGCATACTTTTATTTCTATCTTATTTTTACTTTCTCTAGCACTATGTACACTGTAGGCACAGAAGATATTGTATATTACACAAAAAAATGCAATGCCGCGATTTTACCGGAAATAACCATTTTCAGCTTTCCTGCATCCAAATAAAAGCATTTTTAGAGAGAAAAAAAAGTGTCTGTTTCTGTGTGAGTGTGTGTCTGTGCGAGTGTATCGGTGGACAGCATAACTCAAACACAAAAGTCGATTATCTTGGTATTTAAGTTTAGTACCCCCCCCCAAAGGTGTGGCACTAAGATTTTCAGAAAACTCCCCCACCCCAAACTAACCTTTACATGGTTAAAGCTTAGAACATTTTGTTTTTCTGAAAAATGGATATAGAGATTTTGATTAAAATACCCTACCTGTATTAAACATACTTACATGACATATAAAAATAATGTTTTGAATTTTCTGGGAATAGCCTCTGAAAACCTCTTCATTCTGCACAAAATTTGCGTTCTCGGTAAACCGTCAGAAACAGAAAAAACTTACAGGAAAATCTCATTAAAACACACAATTTGTCAAATCATTTGAGTGCTATTTTCCTATTATTATTTGTTTAAATTTTAAAATACTTAAAACCTTTCTCAAACGTTAAGGTCTTCTTCCGTTTCGTATCTCTTTTGTTTTAATCCATCTCATGGAAAGAGAACCGAATTTCAATAACAATCCCATACAGACAGGTTTAAAAAAAAAAAAAAAACTGAATGTCGCTTAGACTTGTATATTCCCTTATTTCCCTTCTGCTTATAAAGAACCAAGTAATAAGACCATTTCTGGTAACGTTTATCTTCATTACAATTATGTAGATAAAGTAATACTCTTTTGTAAGAATATTTTGTGTCCGATTCAGATAGAAGAAGTCATGTGAATGTAACACATAAGAGTCTTAGTTATTGATTTGTATAAAATAACCCTCTCCCAAATTTTAAACTGATATTAATTTTTTTCTTTCTCTTTCTCGTATTCATGTAGAGGATGGAGTTTCAAAAGCATCAAATGGCGACGAGTTCTTTATCAATCTGATTATTGCTTTATTTTTGTACAAAGACTATTCCTGTAGCGCTGTTGTCCGGGTTCGACTCACGGTGAGGGTATGTAGATTTCTCCCCGAACATCGTTCTTCCCTGCCGCTTCCCAGGTTCCGTTTAACTGCACCCGGCAGAAGGCATTGGCAAACCACCGTGGTATTATACCTAGTTCCCATAGTGGAGCTGGTGTCTCTCCCGTAATTCCGTCCCCATTCCAACCAACCCCCATCATAGCACGAAATTTGTGACTGCGAATTAATGATGTATATGAAGTAATAAGAAGTAGGTAGAATAATAACGTTTTGAAAGAATGTATGTAAAGGAGTGAGTAGAAATAATCTTGTGAACGCAACGAATCAGATTTCACGTTAATGTATTTCTTATAAATTATATGTCATATCATAGTAGAAGATCAAACTTAGGCATAAATATCGACCAAATTATTGTACAAAATAAGCTTGAGATTCTTAAAAAATTTAACATTCTTCAAAGCCTACTGATTACTCTGCTGTACACAAAACGCTTTTTAAATTGACGTTCCACTCCGACACTACAATTCCCTTCTATTACTCGTATTTTCAATAAACATATAGTCTAATTTTACAATGTTCTTAGTTTCTTCAGTGCAACATCACCTGAAAACCTAATGGACTAACTTTCCCTATTTGATGCGTGCAGATACCTCTTCGTGCATTAAAAGAGTTGCAAAACTCAACGGAGTTATTTCAAGTTAAAATAGTCTTGTGGAGAACTGGCGTGAGCTACCTTCGTTTTATCCCTCTTGCTTATCAGCGAAGACAGTGGTTAAGTTGTGCTCATTCAGAGGGATAAAATGAAGTTCGGTTTTAACGCACGAAGGGATATCTGTAACACGTCAACTAGAGGGGCATTTGGGCCCCTGAGTGTTAAGAGATTTGCATATTTTGTTTTTGAGAGACATATTAATATGCAGTTTCTAAATCGTGCTTTAAATTAAGGCAATAAATAAGCAAAACACGTTTAGTAACATGTTGCTCGAGCAATATAAATCCACGGAAGGAATTCAAAAATAGGATATAAGGTGACAAGTCTTTGATAATCACGATGTGAGCAACTAGGTTATTTTTGACCTAAATACTCCACATCGACAGCAAGTATACGTGTGCCAAACTGCCCTATATTACGAGTTCTGGTCACTTCGGTGAGTCTGAATTTCGACAGAGAAAACGTGCTATGACGTCAGTCGTAGTCGAGTTGAAAATCGCTAGCTGTTGTGCAGTTTCAGCAAGTTTCACCCACGTTTTCAATGCCACAAAATCATGGATACGGATTAATACTCTTCGAAGTCAGATATGCAGAATTAGTGAACGCATATTGCATTGGGTCTGAAAAGATGTACTTCCATCTGCCTGTGGGCGTTCGTGCTAACTTGTCCATAAAGTGTTCAATTTCAAAATTTTAATGGGGTTTTCCTGTCAATCACCGCAACTAGCACATGAAATGCTAAATGCCTATGGAGTCTGTATTCGTGAAAATTAAAGTATTTAAACCGGTTAAACAAGAGCATTAAATAAGCCGGTCATGCCACGTTCGCTAAAGTGCCCCGCTTTGGTACTTCGTGGTGCAGGGGATCGTGGGTTTGAGTCCCGCCTTAGGCGTGGGTGTTTGTTGTCTGTGATGTGTGTATTAGAAGCAAAAGCGGAAATCAAATACAGAAAAAAAAAAAAAAAAAAAAGGTGTAAATATTTATTACACCAGCAGGTTTTCAAAGAAAACCTAAGCTAATATATTTTTAAATATTCACTAAGTATATTCTTGTATTAAAACCTTAACAAACTACGAGAGGCAAAACACTGAGACAAAGTTCCAGCATTTCATCATAAAAATCTTGACTTACGCCTTTCGCTATCCACGTTCATGTATTTTTATATACCTCACACAAACTATTATTATGAAAGCTAATATTTCTACCGACTTTAGATTATGCATTATATCGCATCCTAGATGAACCCTTGCAGATATACTTTAATTATACCCCGTGGTCCGTGGATATCAGAATTGCAGAAATCAACAGATCTGTTTTATGTTAAAACAGGTCATTTGGGAACTGGCGTGAGCAACCTTCTTTCACCCCTCAATTAGAGCAACCCGCCAACAGAGTTGAAGTACCCGCCCACCATTTCCGTCCATAAGCAAGATATACCACTTAAAATTAATGTATTGTCATAACACTGTGATTCAACGCGATTAGTTTCTTCAGTATTATCATCTGCAAACCTGCATAACCCTAAAAAAATTTAAGAATAAAATTAGTGATATCTCTCATATATTGAAAACATTATAAGTTCCCATTATTGACAATTTAGGTACTCCATATTGCCGAAATTCAAAACAAGAAAGTTGACTATAGTTTATAAGCACAGCTTGGCAACTGTTGATAACATAAGTAACTAAAGATTTAAATTGAAGGCGTTATATTCATAACGTTTTAATATATGGTGAGAGATATCTGTAAAACCGTATCAAAGGTTTGGGTAAAATTAACAAGGAGAAAAAAAAATCGATTGCATACAAAATTACCGGACTCAAAATCTGGAAAAACATCATTATGTAGATCACAGCTATTGCATGCATAGTACTGAGAGGTGTGCGAAATCCAAAATGTTGACTGATTAATTAAACTTTTCCCCCAAAATGTTTACAAATTTATTTATTGCTGAAAATCTCAAAACATTTGACACAGTGGGTACAATGCAGTTTGCTTAAACTGCTGCGTTATCTTAGGATATTTAAATTTAGCAGGAAATAGACCTGAATCGATAGAAAATTGAAAATCACACACGCACACACACACACACACACACACACACCGATGCAATTAAAAACAAATTTAGTATTAGTTTTAGACAGCTGCTAGAAACGATTTAGATAGCTAAGAGAATACTACTCACTAGTTCATGCATTTTGTCAATTAAATATTAATTAAATGCATCAGGTTGTAGATCAGAAGTTGATATTTTGAATTTTTACTTACAAAGCTATTATGACACACTTGGAAGCTTTAGTTTTTATTTCGAGTACACATGATCAATGTACAATAACAGTTCATTTATGCGTTTCTTAAGTTTTGTGATATGATCCTTAACTGCACTAAAGCTAACCCTAGTTTATAAGATACCTAGCTTTATACGTACATACAAATTATTATATTTGTTATTCCATTTTAAGGTTTTGGAGCTCACGATTCTACTGCTTTATATGCTTGCGGCCTCTGTTATGTTCAGGTTAAACAGGATTAAAGGAAAACCACATCTCATGTGTGTATGTGTATGTGTGTGTGTGTAAGTGAAAATAGAAATAAAACAGTAAAGTTAGCATTACCAATCAATAATGTTATACATGTAACACCAGCGCATGACTTAATAAGGAGATAAAATAGCAAACACTGCAATTGTTTACAACATGCTTTAAATTCAGATTATTGGGACTGTCACTGCCATTTTTAATTGCATCTAAATTAAGTCTGTCTCTATTGAGAACAAGCTGTGTACATATTATCATAGTCAGATATGAGTTGTGGGTAAAACATATTTGAGAATAATGAATTATATGTTGTTGATCACATTATTTATAGATGCGTCAGCACATTAAGAGCGCCAGAATGTGTAGGGATGTTAATTAACTGTCCAACCCTAAAAGTGGAATACATCTGTACAGAATAAGATCAGAAATTAATATTAAAGGCACCACTGAAAATTATGTTAATTGACTTACTGAATTTTTAAAGCAAAAATGCAAAGGGATTATTAAGGTATGTAAAAGGAGTTAATTTATCATATCTCATACCCTATAAAAATGATACAAATAAAATAAATGCCACAACGAGGGTTTCCCCACTTAAGCTCGGACGACTTTGGGCCTCTCCCGCTGTTATCACAGGTCAAAACGTCTCTGCAGGGTCAGTAAGAGTAAGGTTTACTCTGTACTGGCTTCAATAATAGCTGATTTCTGGCAGGGGCACATTGTTGGACTTTCCGATGCCGGTTATCGCCTTTCACCATCATTGGATGTTGGTCATTCTCTCGTGGTAACATTATCAGTTGGTTTAAAATTTTGGTCAAGTTTGAGTTTACGTAAAACTGTGAGACAATACATTCTCCTGGCCAATGTTTTTAGTTAAGCATTTGGTCAAGCTGTTTTTTTTTCTGCACCAGTATGACTTGAAGGGCACTTATTTTGTTTTTAGCTTACTGATTTTTAGGGGGTTCAACTTAAAAATACCAAAATACTGCATTATTTTATAATCTGTGGAATCAAGTGTCAATCTACTTACGAAAATAGCCTTGGTTAACAATACTAGTTTTATGTTATTAGCAGCATTCCTTTTACACAAAACAATTTTAAGAGCCGGTTTACTTGCCGCGTTATTTGCTGTGTTTCGTTTCTTTCCATTTACTATCTCTACCTAGTGACCTGGAAACGTGTCCACTAACGCAGTATTAGTTGCACTTTGTTTCATTTCATCGTTGAATTGGTTGACAGGGATACCTACAGTACAATGGGAACCGTGATTTGTGTTTCCTGTAGGAATTCCATCAGATACCAAATTGTAATATTCACATAGTTATGTCAAATATTCAGTAATTTTATATAACAATAGTTATATTCGCCCTACTAAGGGCGTGTATTTTACTGTGAGAACCAATTTCAAAATGCAAAGCCACAGCCAGTACACTAAGTACTTACGATATGTAGAGTCCCCCATTAAGGTGTTCTCTGAAGTTATGAAGCATACCGTTTGGTTGACCGGGTAAAAATAATAATCAGTTTGAAGACTGAATGTCGTAGCGCCATGTTTTCACAGTAGCTCAATGGTTAGAACAATCGCACGCAAAGCGGGGAAACGTGTTCAGATCTCGGCTGTGGCGTAGTTTTGGCTAATTCTAACAGTAAAGCTTGGTAGGGTGCTAATAGAATAATAACCGATATAAAATATGACTAGGCAAAACAATTATGCTATACTGAATTTGAATTTAATTGAATGTTATTTATGGACGCTCTTTAACTACTGTACCTTTCAGCATCCCATAGAGCGTTTAGTTATGCTCAAAGGCCTCTTTATCAGGGCTTTGACAGGTTCCTTTGTGTGCTGTAAATCCACGACGCGGAATCAACGGATTTACTTCCCTTTCAAAGGGAGACATGCTAAATATATTTACACCCGAAAAAAATCCACCGCCCTCCACCGGGTTTTAACAGGTGATCTTGGAAACCAGAGGCTAGCATGTTACCCCTAGACCACGGAGGACACTGATTTGCTGAACAAAAAGCATAAGCAACGAATAAGGATTTCTAAAACAAAAGATTGTTAATTTGCATAGATCTACAGATATTTACCAATATTGTGACGAGGGTTAGGAGAGACAAACGGAACATATTTTTGAGACATACTGTGTATGCTCTTAAATGCTATTCATTAGTCTATTTTTACAAACTATTAAACAATAAAAATACTGCTATCAATGACTTTCAGGAAAAAGGTATTTATGTAAATTATTTCATACTTTCAAACCCATATGTTGTATTGAAAACACCCTAGTACAAAATATATAAGCCTTTTTTTTTACAAAATAAGCTGAGAAGTACTGAATTTTAAATATTGGCACTAAATAGATTCGCATTTATATCCATGTGTTGCATAAGACTGCACTGTTTTTTGCTTTTACTATTTTATCAATATTTGGTAATACTGTTTGCACACTCGGAAATCGTAAAGGAAATTTTATGCCTTGGTTTATAAGATACCTGTTTGTTTAGTCTTGCTTGTCTTCATTAAATACGTTGATCCCAAAATGTCTAAAACATTTACATAGCAGGTTTAATGAGGGAAAAGTTTCCTGTATAAAGGCGAAAAAATGATGTTCCAAGTCTGAATAGAATGGAAAAAATTCGGCAATACTATTAAATAAAGATACGATAAAATGCAATTAACCTAACGTTCACAAACTTTGTTACAGTTTACTTTTTCCACTTGATCTAATCTTTCTTCCCCTTGGTATTTTGTACTGATTGGCATGGCAAGACGAATAATGGCGCAGAGGATTGAACTTCATTTTATAGTTTTAACATCTTATTACAAACTAAACACTTAACACCATATGTTGTGCATTAATACATGTTTCCTCCCAAACAGGGTTGAAGCTAGTTGAAGTTGGTGACCGTTGCTCGAATGTACTGACTTCTATGGTGATTGAAAAGTACCCGGCATGACTGAGAGTCAGTCGCCGCTGAACTGAGGGAGAGTATAAATGACGTCCACATTTTCCCCTTTGTTCCTCTTTCAGTTGTACGGATCAGCATATGAACTGAGCATGTAATCTCCAAACCGGTCTGCTCAGTACTTGCAGATACCTGATGAAGAATGCGTTCAACAAAAAACTCATTCCACTTTACGCGATAAGCTAGTGGCATGCTAAGGGCTTCGAGTCCATGGATGTTACCGGGAGTAGATATGGATCCCTGTTTTATTACCCTTTATTGAATCGTATCTGCCAAAGAAAGAGATGAGAGTGTGGACGAGAAACCCATCATATGCAACAAACTATCAAATAAACAACCAGTAAAGAACCATGTAAACAGATTGGAAGCCTTCTTCTTTACCCTAAAGAAGATGTATGTAATGAAGAACGGACAAATCTTCCTCAGACGGAGTTTCAATTATCCAAGAAAAGGAAGAACGATAAATTTAAGCAAAGAATTAGGAAATGTTAATATAGTAATGTCTGTTTATATGTTTCAAGGAAATGGAAAATAATGTATTACGTGAATCTATGAAATACAAATTACATTAAATGAATGATCCTGAGTAATAGTTCACCCTTATATTGAATTTAGTGAACAAGCATAAAACACTAGTAGAAAATAAGTGTTGCTTTGTTTGTTTAATGTAGGACGTAAGGCTACTAATTTCAGAGTAAATCTGCAGTGTTCTGTGAGTGGTAGTAACCAAGAAAAACTTATACGTCCAAAGCTGGAATTAATCAAGTTGTAGTTCAACATAGCAATTGAAACATTATGATGCGAAAACAAAGTCTTCAAGCCAATTCGCTCTAACCTGCTATAGAATAACTGCCGATGTATTAGAAATCGCGGCGGCAGTACTAGCAGCAGTAGTAATAGTAGTTTAAATACTAGTAATGATTGGGGGTGGTGGTGTTATGCTTCATATTACATTAATTGCGTCACACGGTTCGCATGATTCAAAATACTTTACATGCTGTAGGTAAAAATACTCGATTTGTTAATCTCAACTACACCGCCTTAAATTTACAACACTGCAAGCATAAACGAAAAGTGCTCTGAATTTCATTCACACATATTCTATAACACTGACATACACGCACGCACTCACACCCATATAAATGGTCCAAAACCAATATATCTAAATGATCTTTATCCTATCTCTTGGTAAACGTACTTCCAATAAGTGTGTGTTCAAGCCAGGCCACTTTCAGCCGTTCAGAACCAAGTCCCATAATTCTGTCCTCCCCTCTGTTGGAAACCAAATATACCTTTTGTAATTCAGTCTGCATGCAAGCTCGCAAACAATGCGTCCAGTCTTCCTGTTAATGGGCACATTCTTCTGCTGGCATCCTCAAGAATCTTACGGGTATGCCCGTCTTCCACCGCAAGTCATGTGATTCCTGTCCTTGGCACTGTTTGGAAACACTTCAAATTCCGCGGGAAAACATAGCCCTATGAAATTTCTGTTAGCAAATGCCAAGATCCATATTTCCAAAATGTACAGGTGCTGAGCAACATAACGATTTATGAAGAAATTAGCAGATTAATGAAAGGTCTATAGATGGATAAAATGAAAATGGAGAGGGTTTTTAGTTTTCTCACAGAGCATTATTATTATCATAATGATGTGGATGATTATTATTACAATTATTGTTATCACTATCGTTATTATTATTACCACTACTGCTAATACTACTACTACTACTACTACTACTAATACTACTACTACTGGATGAATATGAATTACAGATGATTAAGCAATTAAAGCCTTTATATGAACTTCTCGCAAACATAAATCTAACCAAAAAAAAAAAAAAACCACCTGCGAATGCTGTTTGAGAAAATTTGAGTGAATTGCATTTTAATTTATTTGTTAAACCCTTTGTTGGAAGGTGCACGTTTATACCACGCAGCTGACAAGCTATCAGAACAAGATCCTCGGTAAGATTAACCAAAAGGAAAATTGAATTAGCAACTCCCAAGCATTTCGAGAACATGTCAAAGTAAACAGACAAGGATGGTGTGAAACTACACTACCGTGGAAGGAGTATCAGAAAACTGTGAAGAGGAATAAGAACGTAACGCTAAATAGTTTATTTCTGTTAGCAAATAAATCAAAGAAGGAAATTCTGAAGAAGAAACCTAAGGCAGTCAGAATTACATACCATACAGGGGAGCTTTCAAAGAGAGTTTGGCAACTCTTTGAAGTAGTGTTTGTTTAATCGTGTAAAGCAATGACTAAGCCGTCACTGAGTGATAACCTGGAATAGGGACCAAGTTTATTCGAGTGCTTTAAATAGGTTTAGTCTGAATATAACCTCCTTACTTGAGGCATATTGCCACAATCCAATACTTTTTGGAGTCAGTTGTCCTTTATTGCCACCACGGGCTGTACTAAACATTAATTTGAGGAACTGCCGATTTTCTGTAACTACTAAAGAGTAGATCAATTCTATGGTAAATCAGTAACCTATAGAGTCTGGACCAGAGCTCTTGAAAAAATTGAAGAGCAAATATGCAAGCTGCTAAGTTTGATCGACAAGAAAAGAAGCATATTGAGATTAAAGCTAAGCGAAGGTGAATTGCCTAAATCTGTCCCTAAATTTGATTTATTCAGCGACCCAGCCGTTATGCTTATCACGCAAAGAGAAAACGCCATCTTCTTGTTAAAAGAAGGTTAGGATAAAAGATGATCATGGATAGCGAGGCCAATGGTGACATTTTTTTTGGTAGTGTTTAACGCCCACTTTTACTGCTCTGGCACCGCAAGCATGGAGCCCCGGTGGAATGAGATGGTGGTGGAAACCGGAGAACCCGGAGAAAACCCGCCCCTGCGCCGCTTTGTCCACCACAAATCTCACATGCGGTCGATTAGTGACATGCTTCAATAAAGTGTCAAAATGGTTATACATAATTTCCGAAGAAAGGCATCCCGCAGTTTTAAAGTAATTAATGTAAACCTCCACGAACATTGTAGAGTAGTTTAGCTGTTGCATCTGTTTTCTTTATGATTTCTTAAAACATGCAAGATAAAAAGCAGTTGATGTTTTCAAAATTCAGGTCGGCCGTGCAGAAAAAGATAATACACTGGAGTGCTAGCTTTTATAATAGAACTTTGTGTTGCTGCTTCGTATTTGTCATCAACATTTCTAATTAGCTTTTGAGTGACTCTAACACTGCATTTTTTAAAATGAAAAACAACAAAGGAGGCTACGACAGGAGTAAACTGCCTAGCTGCCAGTATGTGAACCTGAAGAGAAAAAAATATTTATAGCGTCTTTGTGTGGATACAGAAGAATTAGTCTTGAAAATAAGAACGGGCATTAGCGTTACCTTATTGGCCGCGCAGAAAAGAAAAACGGCATTTACCCTGTTTCTCCACTATTTAAAAGTAGCTGAAGTAGTGAAGCTCTAATTCACAGTCTTCTCGGGCTTTGAACCAGGTAAAAACTTGGATTGATACCAACATTTCGAAGAAGTGCATCTTCCTCGTCTTCAGGGTGAACTGACGGATTGACTTGTTTTTTTTTTTTTTTTTTTTTTTTTTTTTTTTTTTTTTGTTTTTGTTTTAAAGGGCGTCCCCTTACCCGCCGCCCCCAGTGGCGATCGCCCGACATTCTCCGGCATGCATCTACATCGTCCCCCCCCCCCAAGCTTTTAGTATTACCATGCAGGGTTAGGTGTTAGTTAGGCAGATCCCGCAATAAGCACTCTGGTGATTGATGAAGGTCATACATATGACAAGAGATATGCTCGAGGAGTGGGTGAAATCCTGAGTGGCAGGCATGGCAAAATGCCCTGGCTGCCAGACAGGGCAGTGGGTGATAAGTGGTATTTAGTAGGACATGCAGTGCTCGTGCGGTGTGTTCGTGCGTCGGTGGTAAGAATGGGTGCGAATTGCGGTGCATGCACGCATGAGCTGAGAAGGTGATTAGTATGTAGGATGTTAGTCGGCAGGGGTTAGTGTGTTATATAGAATGGCATTGTTAAGGGGGAGTTGTAGGCAGAGGTAGGTTAGAGGGTTAGTGAGGTGAGGTTAGGAAGGTTAGTGTTGGGAACCGAGGTTACTAAGTTAATGTTGGCATGCAGTAATAATACTTAGTTAAGTGATCATGCAATTGGTGGTTACAGATATTAGCGTGTGTAATAGGAGGTTAGGAGCTAGCATGCAATAAGTTTGGGATGCTACGGGTGGTTTAGTTGTGATAGGGAAAGGGGGTGTTGCCTAGAGTGGAATTAGGTTTTGAAGGTGATCAAGGACGTCTTGGTGCAAGATGTTGTCGGTCGGTCTGTGAAATAGCAACAGGGGACGCTTATGCTTGACGGCTAGGGGTCGTAGTTACTGAGGCTGTCTATGAGTGGGTTTGAGTGGTCATTGGAGTTTTTGTAGAGATCGAAGGCTAGTTTTTTTATGAATTCAGGTATCGTGTGCATTCTGAGTTCTCTGTGCAGTTGTGCTACAGGGGTGGTTCTGGGGAGTTTGCATATTAGGCGTAGGATCTTGTTCTCAAATGTTTGGAGTGATTGGATATGTGTTTTGGCGGCTACGCCCCATGCAGTGGAGGCGTATGTAATGATGGGTCGTAGTAGCGTTTTGTAGATGACTAAGGCAGTTTCTATAGGCAAAAGGCTAGAATGATTTAGTAGGCGGTAGAGTTCTCTGAGGCGCCCATATGCCTTGCCCCTGATTTGTCTAATGTGGTCGCACCACGTGAGGCTGACGTCCATTGTGACTCCGAGGTATTTTACTGTGGTGTTCCATGGAATATTGTTTCCAAAGAGTTGTAGTGGTGGGAGAATGTGGCGTCTGTGGGTGTATCACTTGGTGAACACGATCGCTTGGATTTGGTTGGGTTGGGTTTTATGCGCCAGTTAGTCAGCCATTGTTCTAGGTCCGTAACATAGTTTTGGATGCGCTGGTTTATGAGGCGGAGTTTCCAGGATTGGGCCATGACCGACTACACTACACAGTGTCGTCAGCGTAGATAAAGGTTTTATCTGAGTTCGGTATGGGGATGTCATTTATGTATATGTTGAATAGTGGGGGTCCTAGGAGACTTCCCTGGGGGACGCCGGCACATAAAGGACGGAGCGTAGAGGTAACATTGTTAACTGTTGACTTAAAGGAGCGGGGAGTGAGGTAGTTTGCAATTAATTTGATGGTCGAGTCGGGAAAATTGAGTGCTATCATTTTTCGGAGTAGGCCTTGGTGCCAAACTTTGGCGAAGGCACGTTCTAGATCCAGTACCCCCCGTTGATCTGTTACTGTTAAAGCCGTTAGTTATATGTTCAGTGACTCTGATCAGTTGGAGCGTGGAGGAGTGTTGTGTGCGAAAGCCAAATAGTTCGTTAATAAGTCGTCCATTACGTTTGATGTGTGTGTTCAGGCGTTTAAGTATTATTTTTCAAGGACTTTGCTAAGGGTGCTGAGTAGGCTGATGGGTCAGTAATCGTGTGGATTGTGGAGGGGCTTATGTTGTTTTGGAAAGTGTAGTACAAGGGCGGTTTTCCAAGTGGAGGGATAGTGGCCATGTTCAAGAGAATAATTATACATGGTGGCCAGGTATTTCAGTAGCTTCAAAGGGATATGTTTTAAGACTGTATTTGGGGATTTTGTCCAGCCCCGATGCTTTCCTAAGTGGTGGATGTTGGATGATCCATGCTATTTCGGAGTGGCACGTTTTATGCAGGCGGTTGTGTGCTGATAGGTTTTGGATATCGGCAGTGATTCGCTGTGTTTCTTGAATAAATGTGGCGGCAGAGGGTTCCTGATTTGGTGTGAAGGTTTGTTCGAGGGTGTCGGCGAAGGCATCTACCTTTTGGAGGCCTGTCTCCGCTATGTCGTTGTTATGGTGCAGTGGGGGAATGTCGGTGCGCTTCTTGGTTAAGTTGCGGGTTATACGCCAGATGTCGCCTTGCTCGGTGTTAAGGTCCGCGAGTTTGTTGTTCCATTGATCGGTTATGTGCTGGGCAATGCGTGAGCGGAGTTCCGCGTTTAGTTGTTGGAGTCTGATTTGGTGTTGAGGGTGTCTGGTTGCTTGCCAGAAGCGTTTGGTTCTATTTCGTTAAGGCTGTGAGTATTTTTGTGTCCGCGGATATCTTGGTCCCGGGTGGGTTTGGTGCGACAAAGGGAGTGGAGGACGAAATTGCGTGTGAGATTGTGCTTTCAACGTGTGCGACTGCTTGGTCTAGTTCGGTGGGAGATGTTATAGGAGATTTGAGTATGTTGACGTTGTTGTAGTTCTGAAAATCATCCCAATTACTTTTATTGAAGTTAACGTGGCTGTGGAGCACTGTGGCATCAATTGTTACTATAATCGGCAGATGATCTGATGAAAGGGCATTGAGGATGGAGATTGACAGCTGATAGGTTAGGTTTCGCGAGAGTGCTATATCAAGGATGTCTGGCGAGTTATTGGCTTGCCATGGGATATACGTTGGCTCAGTGGGGGCGTGGACAATATAGTTTGAGTTGGCTTCGTTTAGGTTAAGGAGGGTGTTGATGTCATGTGTTGAGATGTCGTCTGGTGGGTTATAGGTGGATACTAATGTTACTTCTCTATTTGCTATTTTAAGGGTAATTGCTATGGCTTCTAGTCTTTGGACTGGGGGAATATACGTCTGGAGGTGGGCAACGCCCCCTCCCCGGTGGTTGCTATCTTTGCGGTAACTTTTATAGCCCGGGAAGTGTAGTCGGTCATTTGCTTCAAGATGTATTTCAGAAAGTGCAAGTATTGGGTAAGCATGTTCGTTGACGAGCTGTCTGACTTCACCTCTACGTGAACGGATCCCCTTAGCATTCCAGGTGAAAATCTTTGTCCTTGGTTCAGCCATGGTTGTCGTCTAATATTTGAGCAATAGTCCTGAAGTATTCATGATGAATAGCCAGGCTTTTTGGCAGGTCACAGTCGTCAGCGCGAATGATTTGCGCAACTATTACCGATTTTTCGACGAGTTGTCGAGCAGTCTCGTCATATGCTTGAAATGTGCGGGCTATATGCTGCCTGCGGTTTTCAGTCCCAGGAAAAGGAGATCTCATCTGAAAGAAATAATCTAAATCGCGAGTCTGGCCTACAACTAAGTTCAGCATTGACACCGATGTTAAAGAGCCTTAACACCTAATCCTCTACCAGCAGTCTTCAAAGGCTTGTCTTCTAGCAAGTCGGTGCTCAAACACAAAACATTAGCAGTATAACTGGTATAAATAGTTTTCTACGAAGTCTGTGCCCATGTCTCGGTCATCTTAAATACCAGTTACAACATGGCGGGGTAAAAGGAAGATGGCCAAGAAGAATCACCGCAGGAGGGCCAATACAGCCGCCGCATCCCATACGCCCGCCACTAATGAACTGCCGGCCTCATTTCCTGAACGCGGCAGCGCGTTCTGGACGGTCTCTCCGATGGCTGAGCCCGGGCAGCCGCAACACCAGACGTCGGCTACAGAGACCTCTGCCGCCGCATCCGCAGCACCGGAGACTCCTACCGCCTCATGTCCACTCGCCACAGACTCAGTTCCCGAGAACCCGCCGGCAGAGCCAGCAGACGGCTTAGCTGCTCCACCGCCTGCTACCGCCGCAGAAGGCCGGCAGTTGCAACCGCAGCTGCTGGCATGCCAGCCCGACTCCGCCGAAGAAGCCCGGCAACTGCAGCCGCATTTGCCGGCCTCTACCCGCGGTAGCCCAACACCACAAGTTCACTCAACCGCCATTGTCGCAGCTACTACCAGCGCAGCATGGATGCCAACACAGCCTCCGCCACCGCAGTCATCGCCGCCGCTACTTCACCGAAAGTGTTCCTAGAGACTTGACCACTAGACTCATCACCGCCGCAGCTCGCAAGTACTGGGGCCCTCAGTATTGAGGGCCACAAGGATAATGTCCACAAGAGGGATGTCTCCTCTAGTCCGGATTGAGTTCGTCGTGGCCGGGGACCTTGAGGCTGCCCTGCACAAGTGTCTGCCCATGTTTGGGCGGCGCCTAAGCATTGAGGCAAGCCGAGAACCCCGACCCTTACCATGCCGCCGCTGTTGTGCATTCGGCCACACAGCTGACACCTGCGCCGAGCCCCCGCGGTGCCACTACTGTGGGGCGCCAAGTTCGACAGCTGAATGCGCAGCCCATGATTTACGGACCCGACGCCGGTACTGCGCCACTTGTGATGGCCTTGGCCACTTCACAGGCCCTCTCTATCCTCGCAGCCGCCAACACTTTACACCAGCCTCCGCCAACACACCCTCAGCCGAAACTGCGAGGACCACAACTACCGCCACCTCTACTCAGACAGAAGTCATCATCACCATTCAACAGATGCCTTCAGCCACCACCACCCCTCAGGCACCAGTACCAGCAGCGCTATCGGACAGTACCGTGAAGGACGCCGTGCAGGACCTGCAAATCAGCGCCTGGCTGAATCTGCTGGAGGAAGCCCTGACTGCCATCACCACAGCCATTACATACTCTCACACCACTACTTCACACAAATTTCAGGACACTGAGGCCAAAGCCCAGGACCAACCGCAGGACACGTCTGAGCTCCTCCTGGAGCTCAACGTCATCTACACCTTGCTTCAGGAAACTTACGACGCTAACACCAAGATCATGGACGCCATCCAGGACCTCCATGCTGAACAACTGAATCTGCCAACACGCCTTACACAACTGGAGGACCTGCTCAAAAGAAAGCTCGACGACAACCACAACGAGATCACCAAATGCTACACTACAGTTCTTGATAACCAGGATCTGATAGTCAACAACGTAGCAGAGTGAATCGCAAACAGCCAGCGACAGATACTTCAGGACCTTTCCACCAGTAACTCATGCCCTTATACACACAACCGAAACACGCAGCACACCAGACATCACTACTAGCGCTGACGCCCCGAAGCACAAATTATTCACTTCTTAAAAGATGATTACAACTCGTCACTACCAACTCCTTAATGACTCCCTAGCGCTATACTCAGGGCCTTCGGGCCATGTTTATAGACTAGTCAAGCCACCTACCTTTCCTTGTTGCAGCCCGTCAGGTAGCAGCAATAGCAACTTCACCGCTACTCACGGAGGTGCTATTGCGGAACTCCATTATCCCCCACTCACTTTTCCTATCCTATATTCTCCCACACTTCACCCAATGGCGAAATAAGCCATTCCTTCTACCTTCCAACTCTCTTACTGTCCCCCTTTTCAAAAAAAAAAAAAAAAAAAAAACATGCCATAATATCACGCGAACCAATCAGATGTTAGCTTCATTCCAGCTCTTATAAATACCAGTCTCCGCAAGCTCAATCCATCAGTTCACCCTGAACACGAGGAAGATACACTTCTTCGAAACGTTGCTATCAAGCCAAGTTTTTACCTGATTAGAAGCCCGAGAATATTTTGAATTAATACGTCGCCAGGAAAGCTTCAGTTCTTATTTTAGTGAAGCTCTATTATATGCGGTCCCTAAATAATTTGAAAGGAGTTGCAGAATCGTATTCCTTAATGGAACTGAGCATTCAGGAAATTTTTGTGGCGAAGGAAATATCTGAAATTTAAAACTCCAAGGTACTAAACAAAGAAGATTTCAAAACACTACACAAAATTAAGGATTAAACGAAACCCTCAAGGATGAAGGCTACAGTTATCAGAAGAGAAGACTATTTATATTTTAGTACTCCCATATTGTTCATACCGTTTCATTCATTTTCTGATATGATTGGCGAAGAAGAATATTTAAAATCGTCCCATGCTGATGTTCAGATTGTACCTACAGTTTTGACAAAACGCCCATGAATCTCAAAAGTTAGGAGAGGTTACGCAGAGTTATTAAAAAAAAAGTGTTTGTGTACAATAATTTGAAGTAAATTAGTTTGAGATATAACTGCCGCTTAGTGCAGAAACATTTGAAACTACAAGCATCGCCATTGCTGTATTATCTAGAAGGAAGCATGGGTGACAGCTTCTATGAGTGCTTAATGAAGGAAATGGTAAATAGTTATTCTTGCACTTTTATGGAAAGAAAATTAGGTGTTTATAGCTTTAAAATATATTTTACACACATTTTAAGTTATATATTCTTCATTTTTCTAAAATAATAATTACAAGTAACTTAACGGTGTAACATAATAATCGTAAGTATATATGGCATACTAGAGAGCTATTAACAATATATGGAAGAAACACAACACCAAATTTGTATAACACAGCAATTGTGTTAATTATTAAAATTGGGATTTACATGAAACAAAGATAATTGTACTCTTATAGAAAGACAGAGAATGGTTTTTATAGTCACAGTGCCATAGTCCAATGATTTTTGTTTATTTACGAGCTAATTGATACAACTGCTTTTTACAGAAAAGAATTCTACAGGTATTCAGTTATTTTAAGAGATAAAACATGCATATTCCTCAATATATAATTATCTTAAAGAACAGTAGGGTACACTTTTTAAATTTTTAATATCAAAACTGTATACTAGAAAATCAGCAACTTAACAGGACCAAAGACAGAAATGGCTTAAATAAGCTGAATCATCTTGCAGAAGTTGCTCAGGTAGCGGAATTAAATATCTTTAATTCGTGAAAGAATGCACATTTTCAAAATATTCCTTGTGCATTCAGACCTGTCAGAGATCCTAGTGACACTTTCAGATATTTTAGTACAGTAAGAATAAATGTAAGTGTGATTTAAATTGAAACTATTAGTTGTGGGGAAATAACTTTATTTCTATGAAGTTGTTAGTTTTGCAAATTTCTTTGTTGTTTCTAAATAAATTATTTTTTGCTTATTTTGAGCAAACGAATATGGCAAACATAAAATCCATATTGACAAGTTTGTCATTTTCACCGAAAACCTTAGTCCCAATGGCTCATAATGCCCAAAGCACAATTTTCTGGAAATATATTTTATGGTATTTTGATGGTTCTTAAATATTTGTCTAGGAGTTGAAACGCAGCTCACTTCAAAAGATCGTAGTTTCCATTTCTGACAAATTTTCTAAAATTTAGCATTGCAAATATTTAAACCACAGTGCAGATAAGCTGTGATTACCGTATATATCAATGCGGTCTTAAACACAGAAATTGCTTCCAGTGAGTATCGCTTAAAATATTATTTATGTAGCATTAGAAATTAGAGGTAAGTCTGCCCCATGTCAATTCTACGTCGGTATATTTGGTTAAGATGTAAAAGAATCCACACAGAACAAAATTTCATCTTACTGGAGGCGTTGGCGTAGTACATCGTCGTTAACAAATAAACAGTCTACTTTGAGCTAAGCCGTTTAATTGATCCAAGTTCACAACTTCAGGCTGTCCCCTTCGTTGTATGAGACAGTGTATCCACCGCGAAGAGGGAGGGGGGAGTTCGGAGTGGCCTAACAGTCCGAAAGTCCTCAAACTGGACCTAGACTGGGTACCGGACACGTCAGCTGATGGTGGATCCCCGGAAGCTGATCAGCGGCGTTGTGTAGTCATCGGGGAGGCATATTTCCGGATAAGCAATAAGAGACCGAGAACGGACTTCCAAACCCCTAGGTGTTATGTGACGTGTCAAAGGAGTGCACGACTCTTGGGAGCAGTGTCACTAACGGAGCGTCTGAATACCTGAGCACCTTCCTAAGAGAATAACACATGACTCCGAGGAACATCCTCCTCATCCGCTTCCTCCTCCTCTTCCTCCTCCTCCTCTTCCTCCTCCTCCTCCTCCTCCTCCTCCTCAGCAGTTCCTAAATAGTGTAATAACGCAAGAGTAAAACCTTAAGCTATAGGTTGACTGTAACTACAAAGTCAACCATAGTGTTTTTGGTAGTTTAGATATGCACAGGAGGAGGGAGGAATTGCATAACTTCAGCATAAATTATCTAGAGGCCGTGGATCTGTGGCCTTTGTTAAATGTCAGAGAAAGGATAGCCTAGACTTGACTAATGTCCTTTGGGATACGAGGAATTCACGGTTGGAAGGTTAGTTTGGAACCTTTTAATATCTGATCACATACATATTCGATTTGATCTTGAGGGAAAAAGAAGGGACCACCATTACAAGAATCCTAAGCGGACTAACAGACTCATTTCGTGGGGGTCTGATGGAGGGCTTGGCAATACGCCCAGATCAGGCTTAAGAATGCGGTATACCTGGAATTGTATGTGGTTTACTGCACTGAAACCGTGGTTTACTGCTTATAAAAGGAACTGCCCCCTACCGCAGGTACGTGCAAAATAAAGGGTCATCATATTAAAGATACGTGGACCTTATAATAGCTATAAAGCTATAATTTTGAGGTAGCATGTGATTCTCAAGAAATTCTGGAGATGGTGCAAAGTTACATCAAGAGAGCAAGAGGAACCTTGGAGGCGCTTTTGTGGGAATTTTCAGCAACAATCGAGCGCTGCTAGATTGTATAGATTTCAAATCTATATATTTGCGACCAAGCTGGTCTCTTTCGAGGATCCTTCGAGGATACTTTATAATAATGACCCGTTTAGGACTTGTCTGTTAATACAAACAAGTGGACAAAATCAAGATTATAGTTTTCACGGGAGGAGGACGCAACCTATCTTAGCAGAGACTCTTCTGTTAGGGAAGACGTTGAAGTTTTCCGTTCAGGCAAAACTCTAGACATCGTATTGGATGGTGGGTTGAATTGGTGAACGCATGTGGAATGCAAAGTAAAGAAGCTAATGCCCTGAATTGGGGCCTAAGGTCGAAAGTGGTCAGTGGTTAAACTCTAAATTTCCATATCCTATACAGTGTAGACCTTTTAACCTGCCTCTGAGGTGACTACTGTGGCTCCCGGGCCAGATTTTATGCAAACGTTGATTAGCATATTAATAACCGGAGCAGTCCGGGCGTCCCAGAGTACGCCCTTGAGATTTTTATGGACTTTTCTCCTTTGCATTTATTTGTAAAGGAGGATGTAAGGCTGACTTCACAACGCCTGTGGGGAATAGGGAGTGAAGTATCCAGCTACTCTATTAGGGACACCCAATCCTTTTGAGCAGATTTTAGGAGAGGTGCCCTTTTTTCCTGATGGTGAGGAATTTTATGGTTTTAGATATAATCTGTCTAGTGTATAGAGTGATGATTTCTTGCAGGGAGATGTGGGGTCCTGAGACATGGTTCTCTCTGAAGGTTGGGAACCAGGCGAAATGTATAGGCTACTGAAGCTGTAGCCCGGGCCAGGATTGCCATCTCCTTTGAAATTTTGCCACTGACTTTCAGGCTGAGATATGCGCCACCTGAGCCTGCGTTATGTACGAGGGCTATAAAGAAAGTAGTGGCAACATGGTCCCCACATTCACAGGAGAGCGGGTATGAGCCAATAGGATATGGGAGCGATCAGGTGACCAGTGTCAATGTGTGGTGTGCATTGGTCGGGCTGCCAGTTGAGAGTGTATTGTTGCTGTGTAACGTTGAAGTGAACATTGTCAAGTGCACCGCTCTAAAGCATGTTTACCAAAGGCGATCAGCGTTCTGGATTAAAATTGAGGTTGCCCGTGGAAAAAATGCATCAGCATGTTATCTAGGATTACGTGAAGTCTGTGGCGGGAATGCATTGCCGTACAGAACGGTTGCACGATGGGTCAAGGCGTTTCGTGCAGGTCGGACTGGGACTACGGATTTGCACTGCACAGGTCGGCCGTCCATTCCGCAAGATCAGATTGACATCGTGAGTTGTCTCGTTGCTATGGACCATTGATGGACTGTCCGGGAGTTATCCGTAGAGGTTGGTCTCAGTCATCAAAATGCGTGGCATATCCTGACGAAATGTCTTCACCTGAGGCAAAATTACGTCCCGTTGGGTTCCACATCGAAGGAGATGCTTTTCTGTAGCGTATTGTTTCCATTGATGAGACGTGGGCACGAGCCTATGAGCCGGAATTGAAGCGTCAGTCGAATGAACCACGTCCACCCAGGTTCACCACGTCCACAGAAAGTTCGACAGGAACCCAGTCGGGTGAAGCTGATGCTGATTATGGCATACGACTACGAGGGGGTTATTCTTACGCATGCTGTGCCTGAGGGACAAACCGTCAACAGTGACTACTATTGCCGATTTCTGGAGCGACATCTTCATCCGGATATGCGGCGCAAACGTACACGTTTTTTGCGAGACGATCACCCCATAGAGTTGCATGACAACGCACCTTGTCATGTCGCAAACAATGTCCAGCTCTTATTGCAACGGCGGCATTGGGAAGTTTTGGAACATCCTCCGTATTCACCAGACATGATTCCTTGTGACTTTGACCTGTTTCCGAAGCTGAAGGAACCCCTCCGAGTCCGCCGATTTCCGCGACAGAGCGCCCTATTGCGCGGACTACAGATGCCACATCTGTAGTCCGCGGAGTAGGGCGCTCCGTCGCGGTCATCAACAGAGGTCCCCTTGCTAATGGTCCCCAACGGCTGCGCTACATTTGGCAAAAGGTCAGGGACTTTGCGGGTCACTACATTGAAGGAATGTAATGCAGTTGTACTTGTGAGTTCAATAAATATTGTGTTCTATCAATGTTGCCACTACTTTATTTAGAGCCCTCGTATATCCACAATATGTCAGGCAGAAGAGCGGTGGTGCCAATCTGCTCAAACAGTATGGTTGCTTTGAATGTCCTTATAACAGATGAAACGGCATTCAAATTGGTGTGGGAGTGCCATGATGTTGGATAGACTTTGTGTCTACCTTCAGGTTACAGTTTATGGGTACCTGGGCATGCCGTATAGCGGCAACGAGATGGTAGGCATGGTATTAAAGGAGCAGGTCTTGAGATTGTAGGACCCGAGCCTTTCTGTAGTTGCTTACGCCTTCCAGAAATGTCAAGTACGAGATATCCCAGCAACAGCGAGCGCTCATCTTGATTTGAGAAAACAAACTACCACCAGAAAAGCTCACGGTTTTATCCCTGGACCAAGCGGTAAATTAAATGAGGTTCCTTTGAACCTAAATCGAACCAGGCTCAAAAGTGTTGTTAGCTATGTTACTACCCACAGCACTCTAAGAAGGCATCTCTATATAAAGAGAGATTCACATACCACTTTGTGTAGGAAATTTAGTAAGCATTTTTTAACCTTGCAGTATACTGCATGTGAACGTTTAGACCCCTCTGTTTGTGACGATATAAAAGTGACTACCATTAAGGACATGGTCCGTATTATACGTATTATCAGACTTGAATAAAGCCCAGACAATGGGACACAAAGTGCTCTGAGACCCTATGCACGGTTTCTCTGAGACCACTCAGGTTACATCATCGTTGTCGTCGTCATCATGAGGCAGCGTCTCTACCTTCCCACCTAAAAGGGTCGACGTTTGCATCTTGGTTTGAGTGACCTACTTGGATAATACATTTTCCACGCGTTTCTTTTATCCTCAGAACAGAAATGGCTGGTAAGTGAAAGATTAGGTTATCCCAGGCTCAGTTGAACGTCATTCACGGATATTTTTACTAAATATAGTGACGCAGTGGTCAGGGCCCAAGATTCGGCGCCGGGCAGTCAGAACTATAAACAAAGATAAATAGCGATCTCGCTCAGCATGAACATCTTTCTATCTGTAGATAACTAGAATCTTCAGACCGTTTCAGATGGTTTTGACATATATCAGCTTCCATACAAGGGAATGTTTTCAAGTGATAGAATTAGTGAGTTAGGTAGTGAGTTTCTAATACAACATAAGATGCGTTCTCCGAGCTATTTGTGATGACTCCTGCGACGTACTGCATGCTACGACTGCGAAAGATTAAATGAGGTCTTGTGTTGTACTCCCCAGGGAGTGAAACGTCCGGAATAGAAAGCTCCGTCGTGCGTATTTTAACCAAACGGCGACATCGCGGAGGAAAATGAAGTGACAAACTGAACTAATTTTCAATGAGCAAAGTAACAATTGAACTTGGATCCAAATTGTAGCACTAAAAACTGCACAATTATATTATGTTATCAGTTCCAAAGGAACGTTATTACTTTTGTAAAGGAATGCAAACGTTAGATCTCAAGCATTTATTCCCAGCAACACCTGATCCGCAGATGCGCTGGAAATCCTCATAACTATCTAAACAAAGAAAATATTATACCCGAAACAGAATTTGAAAAGGTAACATTACTTTTGGATTTCATTTTTATACTTTAAACGCCTGCTATGCAAGGACTGATAAAAATGCTTTGTTATGCTTATGTTCCTGTGGACTGTTATTAGACGTAACTCATCAACGCTTTTAGTAATGCAGCTATCACATTCTTTTTACTATGTGTTCCGCAATGTTTAGAATATTTTATTTGTGATTGCATAAAACTGCTAACAGAACTTATAACAAAATATCTCAAAGTCTCTGAAAGCATGTCCCACGGTCGTCTCCAAACCTAAGGGGAACAATCAGGACTACCTCTTTTACGTGAAGGCCTAGACGTATCATTAGTTCTCTCAAACGGGATTTGGCGTCAGAGCATCGTTAGGCAGAGGGTAAAAATGAATGTGACCCTCCAGTGCGCTGTCAAAGGTCAAGTAGTGAAGCGTGCCAATGTAGCCCATGATTATGAATCAAAGGCTTAAGTTCTAGCCCCTCTTTAACCTTGTTTATGTTGTACCGTTTACTTCAGTTTTGATATACTGATAACTTAAAAGGGCTGCAACAACATGTGTTACAAAACGAGGTTAGGATAATTGGAATCGTTTGTAACATAGCAGCATAAAATAATATATTGCAACATTAAATTATGAATACCATTTATAAATTTACTGTATACAAATTTTTTTTCTTATAAATGAATATTCCGTTAACTTAATATACGTTCGTATATATATATATATATATAGGTAAAATGCAATACAGTTATCCAGAAATTAATTTATTGGTTGTAATTTAGATACATCAGAAATGCAAATCGTTGTTAGAGGTTTGGTCCAGTGAAAATCTGTTAACATTTGGCTGTTCAGAAAGAACAAGTGATAATATTTATTACATGCATAAGTTATATAAGTGATGTGGGATAACATTACACAGCAGAATCATTATATTGTTTTCTTAAATATATAAAAAAATTAACTTAAATGCTATAATCTAATTTTCTAGCTATAAAACAATGCTCCACTGTATATTATTATGGTTGGTGGTGGTGGTGGTGGTCGTGTTTTATTTGCTTCACAAGTAGGTATTCGATATAGAGGACATTTCTTCCAACTCAAAATTTCTCTATCTGGATTTCACCAGCAATACATATATCGACCCAGTACAATTTGTAATCCAATAAAAATTTTTCCACCATTGCAATATATTGGATAGATGTCAACATGGTGTTCAAGTTTACCTTTCAATGATGTAACAGATAAATTTTAAGGCAGGCCTTGAACTTCAAATGCTCTTTATGTGGAAATATTTTCATTAATTTTAATTTTCTCAAAATGGTTCTATCAAGCTATATTTAAGTTCCATATATTATGACATTTACACAATAAATAAACAAATTAATATTTTAATTCCTTTGCGAAGGTTTCTTCAGTCGAAAATAATTTTGTACATGTCGTATAACGTACAAACAAAAACGTACTAAAATTTCAGATTTTTTGTAACTGGTGAAATTTCAAAATGTTTTTACTTTCTCGTCTTAAAGCAATCATGTTAATCACATTGAAAACTTCATTGCATATTTGATGTTCTGAAGAGTAGATAAGCGAAGGTATGAAACCATTTACTGTGTATAGCCAATATATTTAAGCCTGGATGCTTAAACATTTAAACATTGTTCATCTACATTTGGTAAGGTATCCATGAAATTTAACTAAAAAGAGTGAAAAATGAAAAAAATATTTTTCAAAATAAATTGAAATTAATTCTAAAATTTAAAAATACATATTTTTACCCCACTGGGTAATCTGTAACTACCCTTTAACTAAAGCCATATAGGCAGACGCAAGTTTATTAATAAGCATTCCCAAATATAAGCATTATTTTCTAACAAACTTTTACCAACACGTTCCAACACTGAAAGTGTTGCACACGATGCAAATTTGTTTCAATATTCTAACTCTGTCTCTCAAAAGCACATAAAAGAAAATTATCACACTACTTTATTGAAATAATGCTCCAATTTTGATAAATAAATTATTAAATTTGCAGAAATAAAGAGTTTAGAAAAGTACGAAAAATACTTTTCTATGCTAATTAGAACTAATATAAAAATAGAATATGACGGATTTATTTTAAAGTTTTTCTGTAAAACTGGATTTTAATATAAATATTTTTAAAATATATTATCCGGCTCATTTTAATTAGAACAATGAATTTAGACAATAAACACCTATCATTTAAATAACCATGCACAGTAAAATTTTGATAGCAAAACTATCAATATTATTGTGCATAATAATTGGTTTAAATTTCAATAAGATGTCTTACATACTTTGGATTTTCCAAATTTTACAGGTTCCACATAATAAGGGACACAAGAAGTGAAATTTCAAATTTCTATATATTTGTATAGATTTAAGAAAATGTTATAGTAATTGCACTGCTGTTATGTTATTATGAATACTAAATTTCATTCAAATTGAATGAATGGTAGCAATATATAAATTATTTCATATTATTGCTATGCAAAATACTGCATAATTAAACTGTTCCATAGGCATCAAAATTTTAGAAGATTGGTTGGTGTTCTTTAATTGCAGCTTTCAACCACAAAAAAAAAAAAAAAAAAAAAAAAACTATGCCTTGATATTTCCATAAATTTTATTACTGTATTATGATGATTTTTAAAACGTTAGATACGTACTTTTGTCTAAAATAGTCTCATTTTATTTAAAAAATGATTTATTGGAAAGTGAATATTGATGGTAGAATAATTTTGTTGCCTGTAATATTAGATTAGAAACTTTCGCACATTGTAGTATATTTAATTGTATTTAAAGAAAATCTGAGAAATATGGAAGGCTTATGGATGCCCAAAGGTTCCAACATCCATTCGGTATTGCACAGCGATTTTCAATTTTTTGACCGATTGTAGTAAAAAAAAAATTTACTCCCTGTGTCCCTAAACAGATGTATGGCTCTAAACTGTCGTTCCCACGTCTGTACCTGTTCACCATTACTTTTTCTCTATAACAGGACAGCATCCTAATATTTACTCGTTATATTGAAACATTTCAAGACAGATTAAACTTAGGTGCGCTCCATTTTAAGGCTTTCTCTACCTATTCCGCAAATAAACTTCTTGTAAAAGACCATTCTTCTATCTACTTCATGTAAATCGACGTAGGCATTAGCCAAAATAAACGTATTACTTAGTCCCTTGTGACTAACAGGGAAATAAGGGAATATATTAGACTAAAGCAATAGTCCAATTGTTTAAAAGCTGTCGCTAGGCGATCGTCATTGAATTTCGGTTCCCTTTGCGTGGTCAGGAGTTAAACCAACACGGATGTCTTTTTTTGAGAGAGGTATAAGTATTTTAAAATTGAACCAAATAATAACGAATATCTCGGAAAGGATTAACTCCAAAACAATTTCTGAGGGCAACTGTGTGTTGTAATAGGATCTACATGCTTTGTGTGGTACGTTTTTGTCTATCTCTTACGGTGTACCGGTTACGTAAGAGTCATCCAGAATGAAGAGGACTTTGGAGGTTATTCCCAGAAAGTTTAAGATATACATTCTCTTTGCCACATAAATATATTTAATATGCAGTATTTTAATCAAAATCGTTACGGACATTCTTTAGAAAATCGGAAATTTGAAAAGATCTTCCATGTTAAACATGGGTGGGGACTTGTCCTAAAAATCTACGTGTCACTTCCTTGGAAGATACTAAACTTAAATACCAAGGTTGGTATTTACTTTACTTTGCGCTTTTGACATAGGCACAAACATGGACCTTTTGCTAACTTTTTTGGACGCAAGGGATCTCAAAACGTACATTTTCGGTGAAATCTCGACATCGAGTTTTTGGAAAAATACAATGTCTTTTCTACCTACTAGTACTCACATAGTACGTGTAGACAAAGTAATAATATTTATTATTGAGATTCTGAAAATTGAGCATTGTTTAGTACCGTGAAATTGAGCGGACTGTGGAAAATGTTTTGATGAGGTTTTCCGTGCTACTGGATTATATTTTGTTGGTGAACATGCAAGCTGAAGTGCAAGAACGTGCCAATCTTTCCTTCCTCTGAGGTGGCTGAGGGTTGTCGGGAAATGAAGACTTATCCAGGATGATGGGTTTGCTTACAGGGATTGGAAATTACCGAAAAAGAAAAGTGAGCAGGAAATTGAGGGCTAGATTTTCTGAGAGCAGTAACAAGGTGACAAACCTTTTTGGCTTTATTGCGTTGCTACGCAGCGCTACACAGGGAGTCAAAATCATCTTCAAGGAGAGTCAGAATACGACTACTTCATAGAGTAGATGCAACTCACTCTTACTCTCTGTTTGATGCCTCTTTTCTCTCTCCTTTCTTCTCTTCACAACATCAATTATCATATGTTTTGTTGGCTTACTACGTTGTATTCAACCGTTACTTTACAATGTGAAACATTTTTTTTTAGAATATAATTGTTGTACAACTTATACGTATTGAATGTTATTTTTCCGTTTTGTAGCCTCTTTATCTAGTTAATATAATGTCGAGGGCCTTTGATGTAAATATTAGATGATGCTTTTACTACTTGAACTTTAGCTGTAAGCTCTCGTGCTTTTAACTTATTTAACTCTCACATTCACTACCATCTAAAACTAGAGGGGGGAGCGAGTAATTCTAATTAAAGAAAAATGTCTCCCGTAGCCGAGAATGAAATCCAGGAACTCCAGGTGAGATGTCACCTGGCTGTTAACTCGACCACAGAGGCAGTCCAGTTATTTAATGAGTGTTTTGACTAACAGTGTACAAGAATCTCAAAACCACAGGAATACTACCAATTGACGAGCTAGAATATGTTGACATATTCTCATTATTTCTAGATTTAATAATATTCAAACACATCACTTATAATTAAAATTATGATTTGATTACCTATTCCAGGTATGGGCAAACTCCAAATCACTTAAAACGCAACCCGTAAAATGGGCTAACACCACATAGTTGAAAACGAACCGGTAGATGGAGAAATAAACAGACATTGGGCGCAGTAGCGATTGTTGATTCTTTGATAAATAGTAGTATCTTGTGTACACAACACAAAACCACTGTAAAATAATGTAAAAAAAAATGTATTTTGTGTTTTATTTTGTATTTATAATTATTTCGTTAACATCTTGGTTACTTCGATAGAAATGTTTTCATCTGCACCAACAGATGTGCGTCAGTCAAACGAGGTCGGATTTTAACTTCGACAATTATTTGTGAGTGTGCTACAGCATGGGGCTCTGGTTCCGGGCAACAGACTGCGCCTAGGTTCGATCCCAATCATAGAGGTACAGCTTTTATGTTATGGGTATAGAGCCAGTGTCCACTCAGCATCGTGATGGAAACGTGGAGCTGCGATAGGTAGCGATTCCGGCCATAATAGTCAACATTCGACCTGAAGAATCGTGATGGTAGCCATCACCAGTACTGGTAAGAGATCACCAAACTCTGCGGTGCCTAAGTGGACGTGAGGTCGGCTATCAGGTTAACAGCCCCAAGCTCGTAAGGACTGTAGCGGCACGGAATTCTTTTAAATTCATTTTTGAAAATAATTGCTCACCCACATATTTGCAAAACCAAACGTAGTCAGGATTAGCGGCAAAGTATCTTAATTTTAGTGCTTTGCATGTGATAACTGTTTACATCAACACCATGTTTACATTATATTCCAAAAACGTATCATTTCCACGGTTATTCTGTATCTGAAAAATCAGCTTTACCTTTTTAGGTTTGTAATGCATAGGAAAACTCAAAATAATTGCCTCTAAATTGTTTACATTTAGATACTCTAGTAGGTAAATATACTCATTAAATGTCTTATTCCCATTTATATTTTAGGAAGCATGCAATAAGGGCAAACGATACATCTGCCCCTCTTGAAAGTGTCTCTTCACTGACTCCAACTGCATAGAACAGCTTTTAGTTACATCGGACATATTTATTCATTTTCATTTTTCCCTTGATGGCTAATCTCATTTATTTATTTGTTCCCTTTCAACAGGAAATTTAGTAAATACCTAAATGTCAATGTTTGAATTCGTGATAACATCAGTCCCAAATTTTGAAAGTAATTATCAACAAGGAAGGTCAAACCTTTATATTCAGTCTTACAAGTTTTCCTTAACGATTTTCCAATAGGAGCTATGTCTTGGCCCGACACAGCTTTCTTATAGGCTACGCCATACATGGATGTGTGTGTATGTGTTCTGCATAGCACCTACTTAGTAGCAACGAAACCGAGGTTTACTCTGAAGTCTAAACTAAAGTTTAAAGATTAAAACCAACACTAAAATCTTGGCTTGTAATATAACGGAAATAAGATTCTGCGAGATCGTTACTTCTTGTGAAGTGATGGTGGTGGTGGTGGTGGTGGTGGTGGTGGTGGTGGTGGTGTCGGCGGCGGCGACCACTCTGATGAAAGAACATCATCTTTAATTGTTTTTTATTACGTGATACGCATTAAAACATAAAATGTGTTAAGTTCTTACAGAATATAACATTTTTGTCAAATTCAATTCTTTATATGGCTTGCTGAGAGTTGCCGCAACTTCACAAATTGCTTAAAAACTTTCTTCTTACACTTTTGAAAGTCTTTGAGGTAAATTAGAACATGCTCTGAACAGTCAAACATTTGACATGATTTGATGACTCTGGTTAATGAAATGGGGGGGGGGGCAAAATTGAAACTGAGTTTTAATATGGACATTATTTAATTCCTGGAGTTCTTCACGTCCAATCTACATTGGACGTGCAATGCCGCTTGATTTTCTCAGAGGCCTCTTTAACAGGCTTGAGGTTCTTTTATGTGTCGTAAATCTCCGACACGGGCCCAACTTCCCTTCCTAAGGAAGCCATGCTAAAGATTTTTACGCTGGGTTTGAACCCGCAGCCTTGGGAACCAGAAGCTAGCATGTACACCCAGACTACGAAGAACGACCAAATGCGAGTATTGACAGTATTTCACGTGATCTGCAACATGACTGAAAAGGGAAAATAAATAGAAATGTCTGAGTTTATACGAAAACTGACCATGTCTGTATATTATGGGTTTCGTGGATTACCACAACGAAATGAAAAACTGCAAGGTAATATCTCCAAAGAAAGTGTAACATAAGCATTAATGCAATGCTATATGACGAATTTAACCTATCAATTCGAGTTATTTTTATCTGTTCCTTAATCGTTGCTCGATTTCATCGCTATTTTTATAACGTGACACTAATAATAAATTACTTTGAACGTAATACATTATGTTGTTCTGAAGGGCTTGAGTTTGGCAGAAAGACAACGTGTAAATGCACATTTATGATACTGTCAATTCTAGCAAGGCCTTGCCCATTCTTGTGAAGCACTGAAAAATGTTTGATAACTTTTCCTTGCAAACTCTTTAGCTAAAAAGGTTTGATCATGTACAAGGACTTTCTTCACATGACTTTGTCTACACATTGTGGTTTATTTTTATATTCTTTCTAATAGTTATTCTTAAGAAGGATTAATATAATCATTCTTACTATTTCATATTAATCGATATCAACTTTTCCTTGTTACAAGTACAAGGGAGACACAGGAAATACAATCTATATTGAGCTGTTTAAAACAGGGTCACTATAACTTAGCCATGAAATTCCCTACTTTTTCCCTAATATCGTAAAAAACAACTGAAAGCGATTACAATTTAATAATCCCGTAAAGTTATTGAAAAGCTCAAAGCAGTAGTAATCTAAATATTGGAAACGGTTGACACCTTTATAGAAACTACTTTGAAAATTATTTGTGTAATTCGGCTTTTCTCTGCCTCTTATGGGTTACCAGTTACACAACAATATACAATCACCTTTACGAATGTGTACAACTTCACAGACTATTCTCAGAAAATTCAAGATAAATCCTCTTTCATAAAAGCATTTTAAAT
This sequence comes from Hymenopus coronatus, assembly GCA_030762935.1. Classification (NCBI taxonomy): domain Eukaryota; kingdom Metazoa; phylum Arthropoda; class Insecta; order Mantodea; family Hymenopodidae; genus Hymenopus; species Hymenopus coronatus. The sequence continues at coordinate 268,523,309 of CM060900.1, read as the reverse complement.
ACATCGTATTTTAATCAAAGGTGTTAGAGCCTTTGAGGTAAATAAAAATATTTTACAACATTTTTCATTTAAGGTTTAGTTTATTTTGCGGAGATTTTCTTGAGCATCGTAAGTGTCGCTCGCATCTTTGGAGGCTGAACTGGAAAAGAAATTGTATACTTACCCTAATTTTCGTTTTTGAGTTATACTCACTCACTCACTCACTCACTCACTCACTCACTCACTCACTCACTCACTCACTCACTCACTTTCACAAACGGATCTTTATCTAAATGCTTTTGGATTCAAGACGTATCAAACCATGTATTTGCGTAGAACTCTCGATATCGAATTTTTGGATGGAAAGCATGTTTCCTCTATTAGATAAATGGTAGAGATATTATGTAACATCTGAAAGGATCAGATTTGCATGAATTTCTCTACCCACTCTTTTACTTTATATTACAAAAATTCATCTGCTTCATCGCCATCTGCTTCCTGAAATATTTTCAGAACTGAAACTACTCATACTAGATATTTTAAGCCTTATTTCAGCCGTAATTTTTGATGCGATAATTATGATAATAACAATCTCAAAAGTTATGTTATTATTTTTTGTTTCAAACTACTAAAGCTAAAAACTATAAACCCTAAGCATACCCCTCGAAAGCTTCAAGAAAGTGTCTAAAATGGTAAATAGCGCTAAAAAGCATTTGAAGAACTGCCGTAAGTACAGAAAAGCAAAATGACAGCCACAAGGTGCATTCACTGTTACAGTTTACCTGGAACTAATGCCTTTATGTGACATTGTTGTGACGTGTGACCTACTTATTCTCTTACAGTGTTACAGAAATAAAAACACAAACTTTCAGGAGTTATACTGGAGTATTCGGCAGGAACTTTGATTAAGGATTTTATGATCCGAGTCCATGGCGGTTGCAATAGATTAACATTAACCACGGAGCACTACGGTACTGATATGTTCCCCGAGTTGCTACATTTCCGGTAATCGTGGCCATGTTATATTCCAACATTCCCGTAACATGTACTTACATTTTAAAGAAGCACAAGAAATTAAAATTTGGTTCAGTTCATACGCATGTAATTTATCTGTTTGAAAAAAAAAGGTTTAAACGCATGTTCATGGTTGTATTCCAGCACCACCAGACTGATAGCCGAGGACGCTAATGAGTACGCTAATATTACAGCTAACTGTTATTTTTCTGTCTGATATGTATGATTCTTCACATGAAAGTGGGGGTACTAGTGGTACAGTTCCTTTGCTGAAACAGCAACTATCCAGAAAAATCAAAGCTCATAATTGTGAAAATACCTCAGTGATAGCTTTTTGGCGGGCCATGGAAGAAAATCAAGTTCTTTAGAGTAGAAACCAGTAATGTATTTGTGTTTTATCTTTATTTATTTTCCAGCACGAAGATTCACATGGAAAATCATTATGTAACTTCAATAGATAATCGATGTTCTATATCAAGGTATTCGTATACCAATCTCCGTAATTCTGGTAAGTTTATCGATTGAACTTAACACGCTATATAAGCTTTTGTATACTTCAAATGGCACAACAGTTTTAAATAAGGCATTGTTCTACTAATACCCCACCATCCATTTAGGAAAGAAAGAATAGATCTGGCTGACCAATCAAACAAGCTGGATGCAAAGTGTTTTCCCTTATAAACATCCTTTTTGTTTTAAGATGTGTATTTACGGTAGCTAGTTCCAGTGTATGATGTATTACTCTAAAGAATTGGTATCTGTTACAGCGTCGTGATTACACCCATTTGTTTTGTTTCTTCTACTCCTTTCCGGTGGCACATGTAATCTTATATGTGAAAACACAATGGAGAAACTACCCCCTCTCCATCTTCTCGCCATATATGTGATACGTATTACGTGTAACACGGCTCTCAAGATTAACGACGAAAACTTTCACTTGGCACACGACAGCTGATAAATTGGAGCCACTATAGCGGCATAGCGCATATTCTTTGCTCTGATGCCAATCTACTGAAGGACGAACATTACTTTGACCTAGCGTGTTCAGTACCACGAAAACGAAACAGAACTATAAATGCACACATAGAAATAGTATGAAGTAGTAATAATTAGTAAATAAATAGAGTTTAACTAAAGAGTAAAGAATAGTGAAAATGAAAAGAGCTGCAGGAAAAAGAAAAACTGGAAACGCTCTAATTTTACTCTGATTTCTGCGCATTAAATACAGGTGTTAGGGGTAGGTATAATGATATTTTGATAAAGGTACTTCAGTGTGTATCTAGTTCGGTATGTTAGTTGTTTTATCTCTTCGTCTAACTGTTTTCCCACAAACCAATCATATACTGCACTATCTGATGGATTTGGCATCGTCTTAGCTGTGCTACGAAATGAACATCTATCAATATGGACCAACCGTTTTGGTTCTACATTATCACAGCCCTAGGTTGTATGTGATCACTGGTCTTGTATAATCTGTCCAGCCGTAGTTCACCGGTAATGTAAACAAAGTAAATGTAAAAGTTCTGATTGGTTGCTGAACGTTTTACTGATTTTCTCTATGAAAATAGTTCCTCTTAATTTTCTGAAAGAAGTACACAAATTTCATATTAAACTTTGCAATGTTGTCAAAATAATATAGAAAGAATTACTATTAAAGGAAATTGGTTGAATTTTAATCATTATTCCCTTATACAACAAAACAGGTGTGTTGTGCCACTCATGGTAACGGATGGCTTTCAGTAACCACGTGGAGAGATTAGTGTACGTTTGTAAGCAATGGCGGAAGCGTGTGCAACCAGTATAGTGAATCATAAGTGAAAAAGAAATTTAAAAAGTGGTGAGAAAACAATTATTCCTTACCTATACAATAAGTTTTGTGAAAAATATCCTACTCTTGCATTAGACAATATCCTTAGTTTAACGGCCGAATTTACTGGTGTTTTGATAGGCAGAATAAAGTGTGCAAGAAATGAGTGGTCAACTACGGGAAAAAGAGGAAATGCTGCAGACATGTTTTGGACGTACAGTGTGACGAGTTTATTCTTGGAGAAAAGAACATATTATAAAGTGGCTTCAAGACAAACATATAAATTTAGGAGAGTGTACAGTTAAATCTGAGCTGCTGGAATTAGTGTGGTCATGTAAAACTCAGCAGTTGTTTGGCCGAGAAAGCGGGTCACATAATATTGAGATTACCTCCTTATCATTGTTATCTCAATCCGATGAACTTGTTAGGAGTCAAATAAAGGGGTATATAGCTAGAAAGAACAAAACCTTTAAATTAGCGGAGGTGCGACATCTGGTGCAAACAGCATTTCAGCAAGTGACAGCCGAAAAATGGAGTGAATGTGTATTACACATTGTTCCGAAAGAGCAAACAATGCGGGATTTGGAGGGAACGGTGGACATTGTCGTTGACCGATTAATTAATTGTCAATCCCAGTGATGATTCGGACAGTTGCGTTTGCAACAGATGACTCGGATCTTGAAGGAGTGGACACACTACCCACCTCCATCTTCAGATTAACTCTTCTGGGTGAGTCATTGTATTATTGTAGTATATCAAAGTAATGTGAGGTATATAGTTATTCACACACACACAAAATGTTGGCGTTTGGAGCGATGAACGGATGCAGTACGCAAACGAATATCATGCCTGCATTTTATAATTATTCGCGAGAATTTCATCTTTCGTAGTGAATAACACATGCCTTCTTGTTTTATTTTCTTTGATTTATTATATAGCTCATAGCTTTAATTAATCTGTGTGAAGACCGCCTGCGGTGCCATTAGTAGTTAAAGCGGGCGTTAAACACTACCAAAAAAAAAAAAATCTGTGTGAAGAGTGTACATATATACGTATTTATTTCCTACCATTAGTGCGTAGAAGTGCGCTTTTGTAATTATATAGGAGACGAACACATCTAACTTCCACGTGGTCCATCCACGTGCGTTCGCGGAATAATATATTCTGGTCTGTTGTCATCGCCGGTGAACTAAGTCTGGACAGATAATAGGTAGCATTTAATTCCATTTCCGGTACAGTATTCGTTATAGCGAGGCTCGCCTACCGAAGGATACGCCTTCCGTGTCAGGGAAAATAAACATGTACATCTTGTGTGTGTCACGCCCACTTGGAGGTGCTAACCAACCTGAAAACACACAAATCTTTAAAAGTAAAATTAGAAGCTAAAGAAGCAAAATTGATATAATGTTAATTATATGCCCTTAATTACTACTAAAAATACATGCATTTATATCCCTAACACCTGCATGTATGCCTCACATAGTTTCACAACGTGTTGCTTAAAGATAAGTGAACGATCAACGGGTGGTTTGTAACCAAAAAGTTGAAACATGCAATTTCACGTTCTATACCATGCTTACTATTTTTTTGGAAACAGATGCTTCTATGCCTTACCGTGTGTATAAATCAATGCACGTTGACAGAAAGCGTCATACCTTGTAAAGTGTTTTTAAAATCTTCACATTTCTCCACATCTTACTATATTTGCAATTTTTTCGTTTTAGAACAATTTCCAATAGTAATACAGTTTGCTTTCTGCATATTCCCCTTTTGAGTAGTTTGCATATAATAAAAAATTCATACAAAATTATTTCGAGCACTAATAGGTTAAGGGACGTTTGCGATACATTTAAGAAAGCTTCTTGATAGAGATAAATAATGAGCAGGAGACCATCAGATTAATGTTTAGCTGCTTTGTGAGCAAGATCGGAATTCCGGATCACCAACGAAAGCAGCAAGGCACTTTATTCTGACACGACAGCTTAGCTATACAAAAATGCATATCGGAAAGAGTACATGATGGTTACGCAGACAGCGGCGAAGTTCTATGCGGAACAATCACTAACATTTATTCTACATTACAGTGTGGGATAATGATTGTGAGAGCTGTGTGGATGGAAATATAATGGTTTTTGAGATAGAATAAAAAAGCAGTTAGAAAATAATATATTTAATACTTATTTAATTGCATAACGGACTCTACTTTAAAATATCCCTCCTACATACCTTAATAGTACTGTTGATCTACTATGCTGTTAATGATTGATTTGCTAATTTCATAAAAATAATTGTTGATAATGTAGATATAGTTTTGAATTATTAAAGAAAAAATCATATATTCCTTAATAAATCACATTTTTACACAAAAGAAGATAAATGAGCTTAGAAGGCATGTGCCTACATCCTGTACAACTCTCAGAATTATATTTTAAATAGTTTCTAAGATGAAACTTCACTTCATGAAGTTGTTGCGGCACTAAATCCCCTATTAAATATTCGCACCAAGTAAGAAAACGAACCGATTGGAGCACTGTTGATAAAACTCCAATAGTATTCTGAGTGGGAAATTAAAAGAGTAAAATTGGTTTATATAATACAGAACATTTATTGTTTTTAGGAATGTTAACTGTTGTTTAATTCAATTATTAAAAATTTAAATTGGGTTTTAAACTTTCGGAAAACACAGTATATGACTCTTTTAGACATGATAGGAATAAAATATTAAGTAAAATAATAAATTCTAAAATGTGTTGGAGACAGTTTTCCTCTTTGCACAAATGCTGCTTTTACAAGGATGCAGCATGCCAAGAAGTATAAGATTGTTGATACACTCACCTACCACCTCCAGGTACCCCACTTGGCTCTTCATGGGATCTGTGTTAATTTGGCACATGTACCATCCCCGATCTTGCTCTCTAACATCCCTAATGTGCAGGTACCAAGTTCTGTGGTCGCTGTGCGTAACTCCGATGCGATGGTTCTTGGTGATCACGTGACTTGCAATCGTGAGAATCGTTTGCGTGTCCACTCGCAACCACGCCACCTGCCAACATAAGGAGTAGGCTAATTAAATCTCTGTGTAGTATATGTGGAAAACAATATAACATGACACGCTGCAGTGGTCTGAATTAAATATATGTGCCTTTGTTCTGTGCCCCTTATCACGAACGTAGCACATCCATTTTTTAAAAGCTCTGTAGCTCTAATTTGGTGTAAGCCAATGATTAGCAACATAACGCGGCTTTGTTTTTCCGCGCGTACACGAATGAAAGCGCCATATGGTAACCGATTTTGATACAAAATTTGTTTAACTTTATGTGCAACATGAAGCTGCAGAGAGTAAAAAAGTGACAAATGAACACACTAGTATACCTTTCATATCTGTCAGGGCAGGGATGCATTTGTGTGAACATGTTTCGCCATTTAAAGAAAAACAGTAAATTTCAATGCTCATTTTAGCCGTATAATCTATTTTTGAAAAGCATCTGTTTAGTGATAATGCAAAAATAATTAATTTGAAATAACAGAAATATACACCTGTTCATTTCAAGTAAGTCTACAGAATCACAGAGACCGATCGCATAAAATACGACGACATAAGATCATACGTTGGAGCAACAGATAGATATATCTATACGCAGATAGGTCACTTTCAAGAACCTATCAATATACTCATATTCGCAAATACATTATATTTTCCTGTGTCATTTATGTGGTATAAGAAGTTCATGCTCCAAATAAAAGCTGCTGTTTTCAACTTGAAGTGCCCTCAAATGAGCTGCAAACATCATGGAACATATGGCAAACATAACATAGCATTGCTAATATGTGAAGAAGACTGTTCATATAATGCGATTACTTATTGTACATGCTGCCGATCAAACCCGTGTTATAATCACTACATCAACAGGGGTAATTTCTGTTTCGCCTTCCTTCCTGCAAGACGCTAACCAGGACGGTCGTTTCCGCATCTGAAATGCCGACCTCCTGATTGGACCCGACAGTTTCTAGGTTCGATTTCGGATACCCGAAGTAGAGGACAGCAGCTTATAAATGGATATATGGATCTCTTATACCACATAGATGACACAATAAAACTTTTGAGTTATTTGCGATATGAGTATAGTGACATGTTCCTAGCTAGTTAATGCTGTGCAAGCCTTGCTTTGATACTATATAGCATCCACAGGAATGTCTAAGCATTAAAGTCAGAACGGAATAAAATATGGTCATTTTACACACATATTGGTTATCATAGGGGGAGAGAAAATGACTTTGACAGAACACAAACAGAGAAACACGCCAAAAACACTCATGCTCTAGGCAGCACTCGAACCCACGATCCCCTGCGCTACAAAGCACCAAAGCTAGACAGTTTAGCGCGGGCGGTCATGGGGAACGTCAGAGAAATAAGATTGAACTGTCACTAAAGTATAAGCAGGTAATCTGAAACATCAAACAATCCTAACCATCATACAGTCTTTTAATGTTTGTAGTGAGCACTCCGAACGGGTTTTGCTGCCTGTCAGTAGACTTGGTGTGTTATTTTGTATACTGTGTAGTGATATTGATTTGCAACATCAAAAGCTTGGACTCTCGATTATTTTATCATTTTACAAATATCACACAATAACTGTTTTAATGCAGAATTTATCTGGAAAGCCTTGTTATTTACACCTTTATTTAGTGAGTAGAGCGCTTGTTAGATGGCTGAGCCACAAAGTGCAGGTAACACAGATTATAGTGCTTTGTAAACTCCGCTTGAAGGTCAGGCTTTCAAAATTGAAAACAAAACTTAGGGTTGCGCTGTACAGTTGCGCTAACGATAGAATTGGGTACCTCAATAACCATTCTGGGGAAACCATGACCAGAATATCGGTGTTTATTTAATGTGTTAATATCTCTCAAACGGAAATACATTATATGAAGTGATCTACATACTGAACGCTTTTGCACACGGCTACATTTATCACATTATCAGTTGTTACTTTCTCTACACGCACTATGTACATAGTGTATAGAGAAGGTATTGTAATGCACCCAAAAATTCGATACCAAGATTTCTCCGGAAATATATGTTTTGAGACCCCCTGAATCCAAAAAGAAGCATTTTTAGAAAAATGTCCATGTATGTCTGTCTGTGTGTGTGTGTGTCTGTGGGCAGCATAACTCGAAAAGACCGTTAAAAACCAAACTTGGTATTTAATTTTGGTATCTTCCAAGGATGCGACTTGAAGATTTTCAAGAAAATCCCCCCACCCCAAACTACCCTTTACATGGAACTTTTTTCGAACATTTTTATTTTCTAAAAAATGGCTCTGGCGATTTTGATTAAAATCTTGTAAAGGTATAGAGCAGGTATTGTAATGCACCCAAAAATTCGATACCAAGATTTCTCAGGAAATATATGTTTTGAGCCCCCTGAATCCAAAAAGAAGCATTTTTAGAAAAATGCCCGTGTATGTCTGTCTGTGTGTGTGTGTGTGTGTGTGACTGTGGGCAGCATAACTCAAAAATGAAAAGACCGTTAAAAACCAAACTTGGTATTTAATTTTGGTATCTTCCAAGGATGCGACACGAAGATTTTCAAGAAGATCCCCCCACCCCAAACTACCTTTACATGGAACTTTTTTCGAAAATTTCTATTTTCTACAAAATGGCTCTAACGATTTTGATTAAAATCTTGTATCTCTAAGATATTTACTTGACAAATAAAATGTATAGCTTGAATTTTCTGGGAATAACCTCTAAAGACTACTTTATTCTGGATAAATTTTACGGATTTTTGCATAACTGCTAAACCGCAAGACATGGACAAAAACTTACCACACAGAAATTGTAGAACACATAAAAACACACAATTTACGTTATATACGTTTTTTCGTGGAGTTGATCCTTTTTAAGATATCCCTTGTTTTTGTTTCCAGCTATGAACAACTTATACTTTTCTCATACAGGAATTTGTCAACTCCTGTCCATACAAACAACGGAGCTTCAGTCACATACCAACCAGCTTTTGACTATCAGTTTAACCAATTTTACTCCCTTATTTCGCTTCTGCTTACAAGGAAGCAAGTAATAAGACTATTTCTGCTATTTTTTTCTCGATCAGCATGAAGTAAATAGAAGTAAGAGCTTTTTAACAATAATTTGTTGCAGAGATGTAGAGAAAGTCATGTGAATGGAACACATCAGATTTTTTTTCAACTTGTGCTCTATTGTTGCAAGCCTTCCTTAATGTTTCAAACCAAAATCTTCTCCTCCAGTCATCCAGAAAACATCTATGCCTAGAAAAGCAGCGTGCTAAACGATATGTCAGATGCAAAACGAAAACCACGGAGGTTTCCTGGATCAGGTAAATAATAAGATGATATGTTTCTGGATCTGTTAAGGTGGTTCTGAAAGCTTCCACTATTGTAGTTTTGTGATAAACTCGAGCTTAGCTTTTTTTTTTTTTCTGTCATTGTGTGGATAGTACTTTATGAAGTGTGCATGTTAGTTTATCGATCTGCTTAGTGTTTCAGGCATTTGCAAATAAGACGTGATATTGTTATGAACAAACATTCAATTTTTTTAATGTCAGGTTTTTTGCTAAATAATTGAATAAAACAGTGTGGCAGGAATTATTATTTCGGGACTTTGGAGGGGAATAAGGAAACAGGTTGGATCGTCGGCTAGCTAAGGAACTGTGTGTTGGTCTCAGGTTGTGCGGGGAGAAACCTAATGAAACTCTGCTACTGGTTTCTAAGTGTCCTTTACTTTCCCGCACGTAATGTTTCACTTTACCCCTGACCGTCCAAAGTACTAGAACTCATTAGTCTCCCCAAAACGAAACCGATTACAAATTATTTTAACTGTTTCACCTCCCCTTCGCGCTAATCTCCCTCTTAATTACCTTCCCCCGTGAATAAACTTTTTCACATCGTGGACTAGTAACTTCTCATTTTGCTATGAACTACGACTCGACGCGGGTACATTACACGGTGTAGGACTTAAGAGAGCCAATACTTCCGTGGCTAGACAAGAGTCTATTCGCCGCCCCTATTCTATGATTTGCATAGACTTTTGCTCCCTTCGTTACTTTCACCGATTTTATTGGCCGAGACGGTTTTGCATTTTTACATTTTATTGCGTTTTTATTGGATCTCACGATTTTAGATGCCTCGCCATGTCCTTAGCGCTATTAACATTTTAACGCGCCTGATTACACTTTCTGTATGTGAGACGGAGCATGAATTTTATTTGGGGTTTCTCCCTTCATTGTGCATAGCTGAGTTTCTGTATATCAGCTCCTTTTGTTCACGTAGCTTTTCTTTACACCTTTTCTTTCTGGACTCACGATCTTTCGTGTTTCAAAGGGATTTTATTTTATGTTTCTTTCCCCTTTTGTTTAAGTAGTTTTGATCGTGTTTTAATAGTGATTGTAATCTATTAATTATTTTATTTCTTTTGCTAAACTCTCTATATTTAATCGCGTCATTTTTCTTTTTTATTTATATATTTTTTTATATTTCATTCGTTGTTTCTCATGTTCTATTATTACGTTACTCTTATTTGTCTGTCTAGTTTTATTCACTTCAACAGGTGTTAAACATAGAATTTCTGAAAATGCGTTGTCCTCTGCTAAATTTTAGATATCTTTCCTTTTGTCGTATTGCACTTATCCATGTGTAAATCTAAGAACACAGCAACTAAGAGTAACTTGAACCTCTTTCGCTTCGCTGTGACCAGTTCAAGAGAACTGGTTCCCGAATGTTTTTAGCGCGGCAATGGACCGTACAGAAAACACCAGAGCTCTGACGTCACCGTATACTCCATATTAGGCAATGTACTTCCATTGCACACTCAATCGGGATTCCTTCTCTACTAAGAGGACACCGAAATGCTAGAAACCACTTTCTAAAGTATTAGATCAAAAACCTCTATATTTGTGCAGGCATTACTAGCAACAAAAGAAGTACTAATACCGAGTTTCAGTAAGTACGTAATGCTATTCATTAATTTATATTAATTTAATTAGCAAAAGCTATAAAACATACTCTGCAACAGATACTGTACCCTAAGTCTCATTCTTTTTCTTTTTTTAAATAAACATGGTTGAATACATGCCACAGAAGGTTAAATAAATGAGTGAATAGACAAATACATATATAATTTAAGGTTTCCAGTTTTCCCCTTTTTTTAATGGAAGGTGAATAGCAGAGAGGAAGCTCAAGTAGAAGTGGGATGGACTACGTGAATCAAGATTTTAAGAGGAAGAGTTAACAGAAAAAATATCCAAAAAGGACCGAGGTAGCTTTTGTTTTTTCTCTTGTTTTTGTATTATATTTTATTTTATTTTACTTTTTAGTTTTGTCGTCTTTCTTTTGTTGTTCCTATATTACGTTTTGGGGAATTTTGTTATTTTGTTTTCTTGCGTTTTTAATTTTGTATAATGAGTTTTCCTTGCCGCAGTAGGAAGCTTAAGCCTGGGTTCCAATATTCTTGTTCAAGAGCCAGTGGAACGTTCCCGTTACCAAGCAAATCACACAGTCTGTAGGTAGGTGTTCTGCACGCCCTAAGAGTTTCTTCAGGCTCGGTGCGGCCTCGGCTGCCACCATTTGCTTAGATAGCTTCAGATAGCCAAAAACCTGGCGACAAGTTGTAATGTGATGTTTCAAAGTATAACTTTTGGAGTAGAGTGCACAGAGGCTACGGTATGGTCTCGTTTAACACTTATTCTTTAAAATTAAATTTAATTTATTAATACCTTTGTGATAAAATATTTTATTGGATGTTTTACATATTTGATAGGCTTTTAGAAACATAATATGTAACACAAAGTGAAAAAACTGAGAAAAGCAGAATATGATTATGTTACTTTTTTTTAAACTAAACTACATTTTATTGCACTCGTTCTGAAGTACGTTGCGGTAAGTTGTTAGATCTGTAGCAGCATTCTTGTGGGAGAACATAGATTTTGAATTTAGGAAAATAACGAAAGAAAAGAAAATGAACATGAGAATAATGGCTTTAAAGTTTGATTTACAGGGTCAGCATTTAAACAGCTAAACGCTTTCAAATGGCATCTAAAACATGCTTTACATCCGTCCCAGGTGAATCAAACATTGCAAATAACCATTTTATGGATGGTGAGTGTTTTGAACCTAACATCCAAAAATCGACATTTTTGACAAAATCGCTGAAAAAAGCACTTCTGTGTCCCCTTAATGAGCATTTAAGAAGCTCGATGGACTATTATTCGTTATTATTCTGCTGTTTAGATCAATATTACCATTATTACTCTGCTTTCTTGTAGTCATACGAAATGGTATAGTAACGGAGTTCTAATTCACATAAGATTGTTGCTCCTGTCTGTGATAACTAGAGTCACAATACCACGAGTCAACATGCCGGTAGAGATATTTCATCATCTGACGAGGTATCCAGAAAATGATTATTCCATTTAAACAAAAATAATGCAAAATACATTGCGACAAATTTGTATAAAACAGTATCTGAAAATTAGAGCATTAGAAGAACTTTCAGTTTGAGAGAGCTATTTATTTATATAAAACTTAGAAGTATCCTGTATATTAAGTAAATAAACCCTGTGGTTTATAGCATTTATTTACTTTTCCCCGTGAAGTAACAGAGTATATAAGGTGTTAGGGGTATGAGTTCGCAGGCTTCAGGCAATTTAAATACGTTAAAATATAAGTTGTTATTCAATTTCCTCTATAGTGCATGATTGCAAAAATAAATTTCTTAAAATGTTTGATTGCGAGTTTGTCACCATCCCTTTGTCGTTTACCTCTGCAATTAGAATAGCGGGATAAAGCTGCATGTGATGAATTATTCTTTTTGTTGCCATTTATTGCCAAAATGAGACGTTTAGTCACAAAATGATATTAAAGAATTATATTCCAGCGTATCTGCTGGAATAAAGTCGTGGTCACATCCTTGGTAGCTACGGAAGCGGAAGGATAGGAATATGGACAGTAATGTTACGCCTGGACACCTTACACAAAAACTGGTTCTGTCAGTGCTTCAGATGCGCTAAATGCATTCATTCATACTATGGCAGTCTTTAAAAATCAAGGGTATCTAGATATGCTTCTTGCTTACGACAAAGCTCAAACCTTTAGATTATTATTTCTGGGAATATTTAAAAAATTAAGTGTACCATGACGAATTTACTACCATTGATGTCTTCGTACACGTGTGTTCAGTCCTCGAGATTGGGTAGAACGCAGAAGCTCTAACGAGGGCAGCGAAAAATTGACTAAGAAGACTGCATAGATTCCAACGGAACATATTTTGAGCATTTACTGTGAATGAACACATATTGTTGATGCTCCAGTTGTTCACATTAATAAATATCATGTATAGCAAAGATGTAGCTTTCATTTAATTATTTCACGATACATCGAAATGAGGAATTTCCATAAGTCACATTTGAATTTACTTTATCTTTGATCATCAGGTTAAACCTTTTGCGTAGGCCCCTACGCAGTAATTAATTCAGGTCTAGTGAATATGATCTGAGAGCTCCAAAGAAAATCGCCCCATCCCTCGTTAGTGGCAGTAGCTGATGATAAACACACAGGCACATGGCCAACCGAATTTCAAGAACAAACCTCTCGACTGCTGTGTTACGTGTTTTCTGTTCAAAACTAGGTTCGTATAGCTTGTGCAGTGAACTGCAGTCTTTATTTACACAAATCTGGCTCCCTAGTAATCAGTGTGAGAGTATCATACTTTTGAATTTAATCCACAATTACCTTCTGCCCCTTTATCAATAACACCGGTATGCATTATTCTGTGGTTTTCTCCAAAATAAGTCTAAACGTAACTCCATAGCAAGAGCTTAGCATGAATCTTGGCTTACCACCCGACCGCTCCAACACCCATCTCGCTCCGAAGGCGTCATTAATGTGGTGTAGTACTGGAGGATGAGACGTAATTAGCGCCTCGGGTCCCTCCCGGCCAGTTGATGCGATCTTCTCGATCAAATAGCTCCTCAATTGGCCCCCATGGACTTCACGAGGCTGAGTGCACGCCGGACCAGGTCTCCCAGTGGGGAAAATTCCCCACGCAGGTACTGGGAATCGAACCCACGTCTCTCGCTTGGCAAGCAGCCACGCTACCACCTCGGAGGAGACAACCATAAAATATGTCTACATTACTCAATTTGACGAGTTGATTCCAAAACTGTAACCAGTTATTTTCTACCACGTACCAGTATTTTAAAATTAGCACTTTTACCTAAAATGCTTTAATGTAGTTCTGTGCATAAATATTATATGGAACTGAAAAAGAAACTAGAAAACTAAGAAATACTACTAACTTCATTGTTAAAATTATTCTGTTTCACAGCAATGTAGCATATGCAACAGACAACAATACATAATTTATAAGTTAAATCCCTGCAAATTTGCTTTTCAAACAGTAAGGATTTACTTTTATGAGTGGCAGTTATGTCATACATTTGTGTAATTTGAATCAATGTTTCTTCTAGAAAGTGTAAAAATAACCCTGCTATATTTTGCCATAACTGTGGCAATTTTGTTGTACGAAAGAGAAGATAAAATATTACAAAATTTGTTAAAAATACTCACAATAAGTATTTTCATATGAAGCTTGGAGATCTTAACAAAAAAAAATGGGCTCCAAAAAAAGTATGCGCATAGAACAACTAAGATAATGGAGTAAATGATAAAAAGCTTTGCTATTCCTATTATCTGGAGTCAACCTTGCAACCATGTTGATGATTGCTGGTTTTTTTGTATGTGATACTCCAGCACAAATACATGAAAAAAAATCACTTATCCAGCTTATTGTCAGCAATAAAACCATATCGAATTGTCCTGTGCCTTCTCCATTAGAAGCATTTGAAAAGAAATCATTATAAAATTCTGAAAAAAATTCTCAAGACAGCAGCAGTGATTTAGATGTCCAAGAACAGGACTTTCATCAACCTCAACCATCAAACAGGCAGAACTCAATGATTTGCTTAGATATTTAAATCTTTCTAAGGATTCTGCTGAACTATTGAGATACAGCCTAAAACAAAAACATCTTCTCCCTCCGTCAACGTCATTTTCTTGGTGTAGACACCGTAAAGAGGAGTCCTACCATATTTCTCTCAGGAACAAAATCTTACATATGTTCAGGATGTTTCTGGTTTAATGATTGCCTTGTGAGCTGCTGAATACATTGCAGAAAAATGGATACTTCTTATGAATTCCTCTAAAATTAATCTTGAAAGGTGTACTCTTGTATAATGGAGAGAAATATGCATCAGTTAAGCCCATTCAGTTCACCTCAAGGAAACATATATCTTAAAATTCTTCTACAAAAAGTCAAATATGCAGAACATACATGTATATGGAGAAATAAAAGTTATTGGCATGATACTAGGTCAGTAATCAGGATACACTAGAGAATAGCGCCCGATCCGATCATTGGACAAAAAAAAAAAAAAAATGGAAGCAGAGAGGCTGTCTCGTGCCAGGAATGAGAAATGTAATTCGTGAGTGCCTTGTAAACCCCAAAAATGTTCTTTTACCACATTTGTACATAAAATTAGGCTTAATGAAGCAATATGTGAAGGTTTTAAATGAGGATGGCAACTGCCACAAATATATCTGCAAGAAACTCCCTGGACTATCTCATGCTAAAATTATAGAGGGAATATTTGTTGGACTACAAATTAGAAAGTTGATTTCTGATACCTCATTTGAAGAAACGATGACAGATAATGAAAAGCAGGCAAACATTGGTTTTAAGAATTTCATTGAAAACTTTCTGGGAAATTACAAGGATCTAAATTACAAAAATATTGCATAAAATAATCTTGAGAACTTTCGAAAGCTAGGTTTCAATATGAGAGTGAAAGTACATTTCATTTGGACATTTTTCCAGAAAATCTCAGCTGTGTCAGTGGGAAGCAGGGTGAAATGTTTCACCAGAACATAAAGGAATATGGAAAGATGCTACCAGGGAAAGTGGAATGTATGATAGCTGATTATTGCTGGTCACTGAAAAGAGGTGAATCAAATTATTTCCATAGTAGGACGTCTAAAAGGCGTTCATTTCAAGGCAGCATATAAAAACTGGTCTAATGTTCAATTGTAAGTGTAGATGTGTAGCATTAGTTAATTCTGAAGAGTGTTGTTTGAAAGTTAAGAATTTACTATTTTCTATTTAATAATATAATATAAATGCGATAAAGCCGAGTATAAAAATGCAGATTTTTACTATTTCTTATATTGTAAAAAATTGGTATGCGGGTATGCGATGGAGAAAAACTAAGTTCATATTCTCATTCAGCCCATTCAAAGTAGGGATAAGGACACTAAAATAAACACCCCAGACAAAAAGTTAAATTGTGCATACCAGTGTAATTCATTGAGTTTTCAAGCTGCGTTCTTTGCGCGTAAACAGGATATTATGGATATAGATTAAGATATTTTGATAAATTGTACCTTCATGTGTATCTACTTCGGTGTGTTAGTTCCATTTTCTCTTCGACCAACATGTTCACCACAAACCAATCACATAATACTACCTGACGTGTTTTGCGTGGTCTAAATTCCACTGCCAAACGAACAACTATTGCAGAAGATGTCGTTATCCAAAGCTCAAAGAACTCCACTGTAAAAATACGCATAATATATAATAGCATTTGACCAGGAGTTCTAAGGGGCTGAGAAGTTAAAGGCTTTAGGTACCATTTCTATAAATTTTCGTTTCATGCTTGGTATTTCAAAAGTGCATTGTCTTTGTTTGCGATTAAACTGTCTAGACCAATGTAACTAATGTAATTGCCTGGACTACAAACCGAAAGACTGCCTGGATACACGACAGGCTGCCACAACAGCGTTCAGTGAATGTCCAGCCTTGAAGTTCGTTCTTGATGAATGGCGTAGTAGTGTTACGTCGCATCGCCACAAACTGGTATTTCTCGATGGGGCCCGAACAGTCCCAGCTCTGCTGATAAATAGAGCTCACTTTTGGGTTCCGAAGCGCACACTGCTACGAACCCTCAGAGCAGTCAGCGGTAAAGAAAGAGTAGTGGGGAGCGATTTGTAGTGTAAACATGCACACATTGAGGTGTAATCTGTACCAAAAGTAGCTTGTATTGACATTATATGCATCCTTCTTCATAAGTAATACAATAACTCAGATATTTCATACTATGCTTAGTAAATAAAAGCGCAAAAAAAAAAACCGAGTTAGTAATGTGCACAACTTTGAAAACACAACGAACATAAATCAACCAAACTCACCCAGAATTCATTGCAATGAAATATAAGAAACATCTTTACTGATAGAAAGAAAAGGCTTTCCTCCTGTCACTCAAAGTATGTTTTAATCATCCACAAGTGTGATCAATGTCGAAGGCCTACCCTTTCGTATTTTCGATATTTATTCATGTGCGCTCTCTTTCAGTGTTCACCGGTTTATCTACAAGAAGAAACTGAAAGAGGCCAGGCAGTGAGAAATGCTAGATAGTGCAAAACGTTTCGAAAAAGGTTGTGGAGACCACATCTACTCCATCACGTCATAGTTATACTCTGTATGAACCCATCCGGTAATTTCATGACACCGGAACGAGCTCTACTGATTAATAAGTAAGTGCTGACATGCCGCTTAGTGTCAAAAGGTGTGATTCCCCTCTTCTCACCGCCTAGCTTTGTGCCTTGCTTGTTACCGGACCTTACGGCAAGTATTAACAGAATAGGAACTCCTTGCATGATTGCCAAACCGAACATCACAATAAGAGAGCGGGTTCAAACCTTTTTCCCCACCAACGGCATCCCTGGGTAAGTGTGCGTTTAAACTCGAAAAGAAGATGGAATAAGGACTGTACATATTTCATCTAAGACAGTAACGAAATGGCATATCGCATGTAAACATCGAAGATGTAATTATAGATTTACAATGCAAGTTCTTTGATGCAGTGTGAAAACTATATTTTGTTATTAATATCATCTCGTGGTGATATTTTATTAAGGCCCTAAAACAATCATTTTGCATAACAAAGTTGTACCTGTTTGAAATTTCCGGTAAACAAACATTCCCGAATATGAATTTTCTAACGAAGTTAGAATAATGCACACATTAGTACTACGCTTAAATTTGCAAATTCTTAATTGGTGTAACATGACAGGTGTAATGAATCCACAGAGCATCACAATACATGGGCGAAGGCCCACAGGATCTTCTGTCTCCTCTGCAAACCCCAGACAAAGAAGTAAGAGGCGTTAGAGCGGGTGCTTTGGCTGGCAAGGAGATTGGCTAAAGGTTAGAGCGTGTAAAACAGCGGGGAACACCTAGACAACTGCGGCCAGGTCTGATCTATTGCGGTCTACAATCCCCAGCCCCGGGGGAAGGATTGAGAGGAAGGGAAACCACAGGCCAGTACACAGTAAACGACGGAGCTAAGCGCAGAGACGCATGGAAGTCCCTAAAAGTTCACTAAATGGCAGCCCCGGTGCGCATGGTGGCCACACAGGCGCCGGGGGGACGAAAGGCGGCCTCTTCAACGGCAGCTAGCCCCAACCAGCGCAATCAGGGGGAAGAGAGTTGCACTCAGAGCAAGCAACCGTGGCATCTGCCTACAACGCCTCAAACCACACCTGCAGCGACCTGAAAATGAAGACGGAAATGAAATGAAGGAATGAAAGGGAAGATGCGCAGCACCCCAGTATTCGCCTAAGCGGCCCCAGGAAAGTCACGAAAAAACCCAAGGCCAGATTGTCAGTCCCAGACGAAATGCCTGAGCCACGTGGCTCGGTACGAGATTGATTTTTAGTCTTTCTTTCCGTTCCTTGTCTTCATATCCAAATAACCTGTACCGCATTTAGATGATTACAGACGACTCTCGACTGCAGCATCATCATGTTGAAACCACATCGTTATTCGCTGCTCAAGTGATTTATTCTCCAGCAACAGCGGAAACTCTTGAGAAGTTGTAAGTAACGAACTCCTATTAGATGCCCTCGAACAAAATTGGTCCAATAAGTTGGTCACCCAAGATTCGACACTTGACATGTACTCCCTATTGGTCTTGAAATGCTGTCCCGCTCACTCAGTGAGGATTATTAACGCTAGAGTTGGGGACGCTACGTGTAAAACAGATGAGTAACCCTGTTCTTCCGGTTCTAGTACCTTTATATGGTATAGCAATAAGATGTGGTTGTACTGAAACGAGGGAAGAAACACATGGCGCTGTTGAATTAAGAAGCTGCTTTTCGATGCTTCCTTTTTCGTTTTCTAGTTCTTCTGTTCTACTATAAGAACCTACGTCACCACACTCAGCTCTATATTGCAAAGCAGTTCTGTGAAATCTTCTGTACATAGTATGTAGTTAACGTACCTAAACATGCAAAACTATACTTTACAATCCTTATTCTTATTGGAGCATATATAATTTAGTAGGAATCCATTATACCATACTCAAAAGGTAATGTCTTTTTGTGGGAGGGGGAGATTCTACTTTTGCATACCTATTTAGTGCTTGATTTGTTTTTGAGGAGTTAATTGTTTTTGAAAAAAAAAGATCTGCTTTTGAGCTTCATTGTATCTTTCTTTGCTTTCCTAAATACTATCAAACAATACGAATAACCTTTCCAAATCTGCCGCCAAATAAGTACAGCTTGCAGGAGAAAACAAAGTGGGGTGCTCAGAAAAATCTTTCAGATGTTATAACCGGCTTCATTATTGTTATTATTATTATTATTATTATTATTATTGTTATTATTATTAATATCATTATCGTTATTATCATTATTATGAATACTAATACGACAATTGTAGTGATGTAGTTCTAAGTGCTCCATTAAATGAGCATTTAACTTTGATCTTAGTATATTAATTATGAAGTCCATATGAATGGAGTTTTGTTACAAAGAACAGCTCCAACATTTAAATATAGTGTAATACTTATACTCTAAAGAAGGGTCAAAATTGTGATATTGTAGAGAAGAATATAAAGAGACAAGTAGAAACTTTTCAGGAACGTTAATATTAAATACATGTAACACAGAAATTATAATATTATATGTTAATTGGGTGTGAAATACCTAATGCATTCAATACAACGAAAGTAACTTGATTTTTCCATCCATTGTAGTGGAGAATAGTCACAAAATTAACCAATGCTTTACGACTTTACTGCTTGCCAACTTCATGAATCATCTCATGCAACACATATACTTATACATACATACAAACATACATGCATGCATGCATAAAAACACACATGCATACATACATACATACATACATACATACATACATACATACATACATACATACATACATACATACATACATACATACATACATACATACATCCATCCATCCATCCATACATACATACATACATACATACATACATACATACGTACATACATACATACATACATACATACATACATACATACATACACACACACACCTGTATGAAGGCATAGTATTCTTAATAAGTAAAATTATAAGTTCAGAAATGAAGCAAACATTGATGAATTGTTGTTCATTACATTTTTGTTAATTACCAATGCAAACATCTGCACTTATACCTCTAACAGCTAGGATAATGGCCGATGCTACCTGGTTATGTACCCGGTGTACTGAGTTGTACAACGTCACGGGACCGCCACTTGTACCGAATCGTCCCCAACCTTAATCAACACTTCAGTGATTTATATAGTGGTTATAACTGTTGTGGATTATTGATTCACCAGAAAACCTTATTTATGATACGAACCGCAAAGCATTTGATACTTGACGTATCATCCATTCTTAGAAATTCAGCCGGCTTGGACATTTCTCCCGTGAAGTTCTTGCTGTAGGTACAAATTCGGATGAAGCTTATTAGCATGCAGTATGTGCACCATAGAAACTGGCTAATGCTGACCTCTTAGGCAACTGCCCGTTTACTAGTATGCGGATTATTCAGGATGGCATTCAAAGCAGCTTCCGCATTAACGTCGGATGTCGTTGGTGCGTCTCTTAACAGGAGACATCCTTGCAAATGGCACTGTGTAAGCAGACAACTTTCAATACTCCGGAAGGTGTTTGCTGTTGATTGTCATCTTTTTTATATTTTTCCTGACATAGATGCTGATATTGTTGTGCATTTACTTTCGCCTCTCCGATCCTAATGAGCATATCCACCTACTCGTCTGTCGAATATATATCGAAATGCTAACACAAACTGCATGAGACAACACACGCCGAAAACATTAAGACAATCGACAAACAAAATGACACTTTGCAGCACAATATTGTTGAAACGGAATAGAACGTTTATCATTTGAAAAATATCACTAAGTTTTCAGGATGTTGTGTAAAACAACTGCTTGCAAAAGAGATTATTTTCAATTATAATATATTTACACCCAAGAACTGCAAATTTTGCGATTTTTTTAATATCATCATTATTACTATTATTATCATCAAACCCCATCAGAAAAAAATATGTATAAGCATTAATGATTTACTAACGCAAAGAAAAATGCCCGAGCGATATGGATGCGCACAATATTTGCATTCGAAAGGCTCCTAGTTCGATTCCTCTCCGGCCAGTCATTCGGACCATGAGTGTTCCTCTTCTAAAACGAATTTGTTGTTCCACTGCTGTTTTTGATACTTTTAGGATTGCAGAACCAGGCACCGGCGATTGGTGTGTTACGGCAGGACGATAGAATTTGCGCTCTGCGAAATATTTCCCCCTGGCTTTTCGTGCCTGTTTGGGGTTATCTCATTGCCAAGGGACACCCAGGAGGCAGGGGAATTTGATTAGTGCTAATGACAGTTTTCTTTCCATGTGAAATCAGAAGGGACCGTGTTTGCTCATCATTCTCCGGATCTTGTCGCCCGCATATTCTCCTCATCGCTTCCTCTCAGGAGTCACGCCGGAAGTAAAAAGGGCCCAATGTGGGTGGCTATGTTCCATTATTATTATTATTATTATTATTATTATTATTGTCTACCGTTTCCCAGACGCCGGTCTAACTACGTTCATACTTTGCTTGTATGCTATAGCCCTTTAAAACACATTGAATCCCCTGCTGCACGTTTTAATATAATGATTTAGGTGAAATAGCAATTATTTGAGATGCACACTAAAATGCCTTAAAAGCGGCGCGTTCCCTCCTTAAGCTCTCCACCTTCACATAACCAATCCTTGACCTCACCTACCGGTAGAGCTGTGGCTTGCCTGAAAAAAAAAAAAATCAGAAATACAATAACGAACCAATGTACGACGTTATAATCGATGTGAAATGAAACGGTGGTTCAAATACCACTTTATGAAAGTCTTGAACTACAATTGCTACAGAATGAAAGCCTAAACCAGCCTCAATCCAATTTAACCTTCGAGAGTAGGCATGTCCAAATTGAAAGGGCAGTTACCCATTCCACTCCATGTGAAATAGTGGCGACATAATGGCAAAATTCTGCGTCCGGTGTTGTTAACTTGATAGGAGAAAGAAAAACGATTGACAATTTGAGTAAAGAATAAACATTAGAGCATTTAAATCAATAATGGAATCCTCAAAAGTTGTTTTAAAAGAATACTGTATCGGACATAAACTGTATCTTCTAACGATTTGCATTTTGTCCCCTGTATAGTAACACTCTATCTATCTCTTATGCTTTACCGGTTATGCAAAATTCATCCATAATGAAGAGGAATTTAGAGGATATTCCCAGATAAGATATACATTTTGCTTGTGATAAAGGTATTCTAAACACATGATATTTTCATCAAAATCGTTGCTGCTATCTTGGATAAAATCAAAATTTTTGAAAAAAAAAATCCTGTAAAGTGTATTTTGGGGTGCGAGATTTTCTTGCAAATCTTCGTGTCGCATATTTGAAAGAAGGTGAGCTTAGATACTAAGTTTGGTATCAAACAGACTTTTCATTTTTGAGCTATGCTATTCACGGACACACGTACAACTGTACTTATACATGACAGCATGTGTGAACTACCAGCATTTCCTATCCTTGACTGGAGTCGGGGGGAAACGACCTTCGGATGCCAATACCTTGCAAGAGTTATTTTTTTTAAATACAATTGTGGAGTCTGGTCGGGACTCCGGCGATGTATTCCCTACGCTTTTGTTTGCCTAATTTTTAATTGTTTTACCTTTGTTTGTTGTATGATTACTGAATTGCTGTTTTCTTCTTTTTCACAAACACACACACGCACACACACATATAACACCCATGCCCAAGGGGGGACTCGAACCCACGATCCCCTGCGCTACGAAGCACCAAAGCGAGACGCCTTGGCGAGCGCGTCTATGGGGACAGGCTATTCTAGAGGATGAATTATTTCCATGTGTCGTTAAACTGGATCGACATTTATATGAGAACTATTATCAGCGACATGGAGAAGAAAGCTAAGGTATGGAAGAGCAATAGGAAACGGAAATTAAGAAAAGTAGTGTGGCATAAAATTGTAAGGTCCAAGCTGTAATGTTACCTTTTGGCAGTTCGCCATGTTTTAGGACAGGTAACGTTTCCTGTCAATTAAATGGCTTGAATTATGCTCGGTAGACAGGGTAGCAGAGGGTGAAGCTATATTTTTGGTACCAACATAAAAAGTTGCGTTACTTTATGGGCCACAGTTTGTGCATTTCAGCATACCTGTCTTTGTTCATACAAAGTTTAAATTAACGGGTACTTAATAATCTCTGTGTCTTACCAATCTATAGCGTGTCCTTACTTTGTCGTCGCCTATACTGTCTCTATCACAAAATATGCCATTTTGTTTTAATTAATTTTGTAACAGCGCCCATAGCATAGATACATTTACTCAGGGAAGTTGCATGGCTATATATACTAACATAACATTTTTTTAAACTCGTCTGAAAACCGAGAATCTGATCTGAGTGTAATAGTCGTATGCTTTTGAATTGTAATATAGTGCGGAGTACCTTGTGTTTCTAAATATATTTTTCTATACATGTAGAACCTTCGTCTCTCTAAATGCCTGTTATCAGATAGCAGGTGAAGAAAATGGACTTACAGTGTATTTGTCTCCGGAATGGTGGCCTATCTTCCAGAAAAAGAAGGGACGCTTGAGTTATCTGGTACATACTGGATACACATCTTCGTTTTATACCAAGGCCCCAACCACCTAACACAGGTATAAGTATCAGCTGAGACGGCAGTGACTTCTGGGTTGTGCCACTGCGCAGAAGCAGGACGTGACAAGGGTGCGTTTATCGGCTTGAGTTGTCCCAGTCGTTGCTTTGTCTTTGTGCTTTGAAGTGTTTCGAAAATATGTGTGTTGTTAATCATTTGCTTAAGGATGTTATTCGATAATTAGTCCACCAATGCCTGCCAAATAAGTCACACCTGAACAGCCTATTTATGTGTAACACATACCTGAAAACTGAATCATTTAGAAAAGTGTAGGTATAGACGTTTCCTAGTTATCCAGTTTCGGGTAGGAAAAATCCCTACATTATAGACGAACTTAAAGATAATATAAAAACTGAAATTATGAACATTACGCAAGAAAAACTTATGTTTGTGAATGGTAATTTCATCCAAAGATGTCAAGAATGTCTTTGCGGAAATGGATACCACTTCACCACTTTATAACAAAGTTAGTATTTATTACCTATATGTTACTAACACTCCCGAGTAAGTAAGGTGAGAGTTACGGTACAGAAAACCTGTGTGTGGAGTACGCATTTGGCCGATCCGTGGTCTTGGCATAAAATGAGGGTACCGTGCATTTTGAACCTTGTTTACTTTCTCTAACAAGTGTACATTGTGCATAGTAGACAGAGAAGTAGTGTATTCCACCCAACAATTCCATACCGTGATTTTGCTGGACATACTTTTTAGGGTCCTCTGCTTCAAAAAGGATTTTATAAAAAGGTTGTGTGTCTGAAATATCGGTTAAATACAAAACTTTTTGTTTCAGTTCAGTACTTTTCAAGAATGCGACAGGAAGATTTTTAAGAAAATCCCTCAAACCCCAACTAGCCTTTACATGGGACATTTTTCGAAAGTTTTGAATTTTTCAACAATGACTCTTAGCGATTTCATTAAATTACCACATGTCTTAATATATTTTTATTGCAAACAAAATGTACATCCCGAATTTTCTCAGAAACATTCTCTGAAGACATCTTTATTCTGGACGACTTTTGTGTAACTTTTGTATAACTGGTAAACTGCAAGAGACAGACAAAAAGCTAATACACAAGAAATGTAGATCTCGTTAAAATATTATACAATACAACATGTCATATACATTTTTTGAGCCAACCATTTCTGAGATATTCGGTGTTATGGATTTCAATTTTAAGCGTCGCCCTCTAGGGGTAACATGCTAGCGTCTGGTACCAAAGGTCGCTGGTTCAAACCCGGCGAAGTGCGAAGGATTTTTTCTTGCGTAACAGCATGGCTTGTTTCAGAAGGGAAGCATAAAAGAACCTCAAGCCTGATAAAGGGGCCTCAGAGTAAATATAAGTGGTGTTTCACGCCTAGTATAGAATGGGACGCTAAGAACCGCAGCAGTTAAAGAGTTTGCTTCACATTTCATTTATTTCACTTAGCGACCGGCTTTTAAAATGTTTCACTGTCGCTGTAGCTTTGGGCATTCCCTTATTTCCCTTCTACTTAGAAAGAATTATGTAATATGATTAATTCTGCTAATGTTTGTATCGATTAGTATGATACAGATAAAATAATATTCTTCTGTAAGAAAAGTTTGTTTGCGGAACCGCTGCAGAAAGCCATGTAAATGGAACACATTAGATTTTTCTTATTTCAATATACTTGAATTTTTCGCAAGGAAGAGATTGTTGAAAGGAACATAATATATTACCCTCGTACTCAGATACTTTGACTGGTGGTTGATGGTAGCAGTGTTGAGAGGTAGAACTTAATTACCCGGAGACACAAAGGAAATAAGAACCTATTTACCATAACCAAATGTTTCGCAAGAGAATAGACAGTGCAAATGAGTAAGAATGTCATATTTTAAAGTTTTCCAAGAGAGACTCTCCCCCAGAGCTGGAAATGATTCTTCTTTGCTTTGAAGGAAAATGAAGAGTCTTCCTCGTTTCCGTATTTACTCTGAGAATGACTTAGTTACAAGTAGTGCTGTGTCAGAAATAGGAGACAAAGAAGTGACATTACGTCTCCGTTGTGCGTCTACTACAAAGGCTCCTTCTGTATTAGCACAGCTGCTGCGTTCTGCAGTTGTTTGCTAGTCTGGCGTGGATATTACTTACATTTATAATTAATATTATTCGCGTCCTTCTCAACTTTTCTCCCTTTAAGCATGTTTATATTGGGGAAAGGGATGCTTCAAAGTTTTAAACGTACGATGGACAAAGGCTCGAAATATAAAGTAATTATGCGAATAAGATTTTTGCCTGTGAGGTTACTATATTCCCCACATTTATCCCTAATTAAGTTTATAGCAATTTAAGTCTTTTTCGTTTTTATAGTTTACAAGATAACACCTGTTTCGAGATTAACATACATAGTTTTGGAATTACGCTGTTTGATTACTTATAGAAAGAGTTTGTATGTAAAGAGATTTTGTATATGCCTGTTATTTTCTTTAATATTTTCCATATATGAATCCATAGTAACTTCTGTTTTCTATAGTGGTTTACCTGCCGAGCGAGATGGCTGCGCTGTAACGTGTAAGGCTCGCACTCAGGACCTCTTGGTTCGATTCTTATTAGGCCGGCCACTCTCTCCATGGGGTTTTTCGAGTTTTCCTGGGACGAATTATAGTGTTCTACCGGTTTTCCACGAGTTTCTTATCCTCAGTATTTCGCTTTATCTGCTTCATCTCGCGTATATATTTCAGGGTTGTAGGATTAAGCTATGTGGTCGGTGTGCTGCAATGGGGCGGTGAAATTTGCTTCTTCTGTGCTTGAAAGGACTGCTGAGCCCTGCTAATTTTATGAGAGTGTGGAGTCTATTCTCGGGATTCCCAGATTGCGGTGGCTAAGGATTAGGATTTGCGTCATATTGACATTCTTTGGAAGGCATCTTGCTAGCGCAATTTCTCGTTCAGATCTGATTTCCCTTCGGAACTCACCTTCCTCCCAGGGGTCACGGAAGCACAAAGGGCTCACGTGCTGAAGGTTCTTCCTTGTGAGTAATCCTGTGGTTAAAAATGCGCGAAGTTCCTCATGGCTGGAGCCAGATACAGAATGTGCAATTTATGCTTCCAGGCCATGTCCATTGCAAATCCTTGAGCTACAAAAATTCCTATGGGCATGACGTTTAAGCCCGGAATGTACACTGCACATTTTATTGTTCTGCATAAGAAATCTTTGTTTTTTTCTAGCTGCTTTCAACTAGTAACGACAATTCTGGTAAATACATTTGGTTGTAGTTATCCAGGGGCCCATAGGAAGTTTGATATGACAGTGAACTCATTGATATATCCTACCTTAATATTAGACAATCTTTGAATAAGTTCAGGATAAACCACTACATAGTTATGTAAAACTCCAAAGCTTAAAAGAGTGTATTCGAAATACAATTGACTGCTTTAAAATTTTGTGATGACACATTTTTATTTAACTTAATTTTTTTATTTCGGCTATGTCAACAATTTTTCTGTAGCAAGATTCTGTTTCTCTCTCATGGTATTCCAATTATATAAAACTCCAATAAAATGAAAAGAGCTTCACAAACTAATCAGAATACATGAATATTTTGAACACAAGAAACTTTATTAATTGCCCTTACCGCCATTTTTGAGAAAACATATATCAATATAATAACACTTAGAGGTGAAGGTTTTCTACAAATACTTTGCGTGTCATTACTACGCACTGTCTGACTCAACTATAAGCTTTTGTACGTATGAGACCTGAGGTAGAGCGACAGACACCTGACTAACCAAACTGCACACTGACCCTTTCTTAAAACATTTCTTTTAGATTTAGATACCTTAAAAGGCTACTTTTTCCAGTAAAATCTTGCTATCCAGTTTTTTCTCTGTTATCTGCTATCTCAACCGTAATGCAAGTGAAAGGTTCATGACTGTTAAGGAGTAATTTGCTACTGTGCAATAGGTGTGCAAAGTGGTGGTGGGGGTTGAAAATCATCTCAAGCTTTCT
This sequence comes from Hymenopus coronatus, assembly GCA_030762935.1. NCBI lineage: Eukaryota > Metazoa > Arthropoda > Insecta > Mantodea > Hymenopodidae > Hymenopus > Hymenopus coronatus. The sequence goes on along the minus strand of CM060900.1, from coordinate 268,495,394 downwards.
GCAACCCCTACTTTCTTGCTCTGCTAGCCAATCTGATTCTGTTTCCTTTTCTCTTTTTGAAGCTTAGGGAATACTTAACCAAGTGTACAGCATTTGGCGATACATGAGTCTCTGATAACAGGGGGTCCAACTGCCCCGTATTTGATGTGTGCAGATATACCTTGGTGCTTTGGAAGAGTTGCACAACTCAACGGGTCTATTTCAAGCTATAACCCGCCAGGGAGAAGTAGACGAGAGCGACCTTCGTTTTACCCCGGTAATGAGTGCGGTCTGCCCAGTCTCCGCTGATAGCAAGACGTGTAAAATAGGGTTATTATTATTGGTAGGTTTGAACTTGAGTTTTGCAACTATTTTAACGCACCAAGGGGTATCTGCAGACATCAGATACGGGACACTTGAGCCACCTGGTATAGTCACCAAGATTTCCAGTATCTAAAACTCTATCTAAAACACGGCATTCGCCTCGTGGATTGAGGGGAAACCTGGATATAACAACCGGGCAACTTGGCCGACCGGAGAAATGAATCCTGATCAGCATGTTCAGAGGTGAAAAGTTTATAAATATTATGAAGCCTTGAGACCCTTGGGTTTTCCACAGTATCTGTTAAACAATATAATTTACAAACATTTATTTTTATTTATAAGCCCGAACAATTTTAATAATATATAATATAATAATATATATAATTTGTTCATTATTTATTTGTGTAACAACTTTTCTGAGATAAAATTACCCTTATTTTGTTAAGCAACTTTTTTAAAGGCTTATAGTAAGCGAAGTATATAGGATTCTCAACCGTTAGCCTATATAAACCTCCACTTCGGAAAAGTAATGATGATGCCCAATAACATGTTCTCCAAGGGGGGGCCCTAAGTAATATTGTTCCAAATATTTCATGCTGGTCGGTTAAGGAAGTTGCATGCTGTTAAGGGTATAAGTGTAAGGTGTGTATTGGTAATTAAGAAAAATATAGTTAACAACATTGAATCAACATTTGCTTCATTTATGAAACCTATAATTTTAGTGATTAAGAGTAAAGTGTTTTCAAATTAGTACCTCCAATTAGGCATGGTACACATTAGACATGCATGTTTATCTTCCTGAGATCGCAGGTCACAAGGCGTAACCTAGAGGGGGCACTCCCCGCTATAACGAATATTATACAAAGCTGAGTTTGAGTGTTTTCTGAAAGGCCAATGACACCACACTACCTAGGCCAACAAGTCGCGTATTAAGAGGTGTGAAAACGTGGAAGCTAAGCGGATATTCCGACAGGCATTGTTGATTTCGCTCCGCAGTTAAGATCATGAAAACACATCAGGTAGTAAATCATGTGACTGGTTAGTGAGAGAACTGTTAGGCGAAGAGAGAGGGAGAGAGAGAGAGAGAGAGAGAGAGAGAGAGAGAAGAACAACTCACACTCGAACTGAATACAGACTAAGGTACTATTTATTAAAATTGTACTGTTGAGTCAAAAGAATCGTACACACAAGATAATGCTTTTAAAATGCTATAATCGACTACAGTGTATGCGCAAAAATTGGTGACATGTTCAAAAACAAAGCCTAAAAAATAACATCACTTACCGTTTTATAATGCCCCAATAATATCATCTGCATTTTTTTCATATTATTTTTATATAGTTTGTCAGTTACTCTACTGCTATTACTAAATCCGTGCTCTTATTTTGAGACACCGCATAACTAGAATTGTAACTATTGTGTCCAATAACAGCTTATTGGACTTATTGCCAACTGCATGCATGTTTTTATTCTTAGAAATAATGCGCACAAGTGCCTATTTTACGTTGTGGCCAATAATAACCTTCCTCTCGCTTTACGTATCATATACAATACCTTTTATTACAAATGCGTTGTTATTTTTTCCAGACAATAGTACGGAGGAGTAGCAGTTCAAGATATCACCACTATTTTGCAACAGGGGCTAGGAACATTCAGACGGAGAGATCCTCCGTAACTGGAGCACAGCACTGCAGGTGGGCCACTGTGGGCCCTTTATACTGCCAACGTGACTCCTGGGAGGAAGGGAAATCCGAAGAACACCAGATGCAGACAATGATTTGGAATAGCAAAAACGAAGTCTCTAACTTTTTCAACATTACACTTATCTTGACGCCAACTAGTCCTGACTAAGCCATCTGCAAGATCCCGGGGATAGACCAGCTCCCAGGAAAAGAGAGTGCCCCAGTAGTTTCGTCAAGCACAAGGAAGGAAACTTTCCAAGGTTCGTGCTGCCACACACCAAACACCGTCGCCTGGTTCACCAATCCTGAGGCAAATGAGGTGAAACAGATATAGGGCATTGATGGGAACAGGAAAGGCTCGACAAGAAATTTGTGGTAGAAGAAGAATAAACTTACGTTCGCCTACCGACCTAAGGTAAATACGAAACAAACACAACAAGAGTGACTAGGCCTGCAGGAAAAGGGCTCGTTACTTTTCGAAAGCAAAATTCACCCCTTACCACAGAACCATCTCGTGGGATCTTTCCTGTAGGTAGTAGCCATTTTCGTTTGCGAAAAAGGGCTTAAGCGATAATGTAGCAGAAACGGAGAAATAATAAGCAGCGTTACAGGTTCTTTGGGGAGGGATATGTCAAAATGACAAGTTATTATTTTCAGTCTGCCTCCGTGGTCGTTTGATCAGCGTGGTAATTTCTCTTCCAGCGGTTCTAGATTAAATTTCCGACGAAGAATTGGAATTTTTGTTTAATTTGACTTATGCCCTACTCTCCATAGCTTCTGAAAGTGTGAATGTGAACGTACCTACGTAGGAAAGTAAACCTTAGCTGAAAAGTAAATCCATCATCAACTGTTACAGCCAAAGCCCAAAGAAAAAACAAACAAAAAATAAAAACAAACAAAAAACATACTTTTAGAAGATATAAATGAAACTGTGAATTCTGAATGAGATAAATTACCTGAGCTGCATCTTGTTATTGTTCAGTATGATTTGATTTTCAGAATTCATCAAAGAAACTTATTAATTATCAAGAGACTACTCGAATTGATTTTTGCCTGTATCAAGTGCTGTTATGCAGAAAAATATTAAAAAAATCTAAGTTAATGATTTCGTTTCTGTAATATTTAAAATTGTAAGTGTCAAGGCCTCAAAGTGGTTTAGTCATGCTACAGGACATTCAGTGTGGGAGGTATATAGATGCAAATAATTTAATACTTAGTAGAGAACACACAGATGTATCTCATATTGCCCGCTAGTATTGTCGTAAATGAAGCACAAATTTCAGGGTCTGTTGTATTTTGAACGACTCTGGATTAAGTCTTGCTTGTGCTTATATAATTATGTCAAGTAACGGCCAGCTCTGTGTTTAGTACAACACACACTGCCGACCTGTATTCACATGACTCCCAGTGAGGAAATGAGGAACCAATTCAGTCGCAAACTTCCCTCAACACAATGAATGTCTTTACATGTAGCAAGTTAGCAGATATTCGTTTAATTTACGGCGCAATTGGGGTATCTGCCAATGCTGAGGGGGACTGTATCGTCGGTGATTTCTAAATGCTGAGCTTTCCAAAAGACGAACGTGTATCAAAGGATCTGTGACACAAGTTATCTTATTTGCCAATTTGAATTTTTTTTTATAGTTGTGGGTTCATTTAAATTTTCCCCTTTTTTATTGCAACGAGGGTGATTTTGAGTTTAAAGAGAGAAAGTGCAAATTCTTACATATTGGCTTGAGTTACACATGTATTTGTTCAAAAAATAATATTTAAACTTAAGGTAAAATAATCCTATTGTTTCAATATTTTAAGTTGAACCCTCAATACATTGTGTATCCTAATCAGATAATTTAGTATGGAAAAAAACAACATATGGTTACGTAGGTTGAAGTTTCAGAGTGATCGGCATTCTTTCCTCACGTCACACCATCTATAGTCGATCAAGGAAAAGGGCAGAGGAGGGTCAACCGTGTGACCTGTTACGTAAAGCATCACCGAACATTTTAGTGAGTTGTGCCAAGGAGTCAAGTCACCCTGAATGTTAATTCGGGATGGTTACATTAACAGCAGAATGTAAAATGTTATCATCTTCTTATGACTAATATTGGCCACTGATTTACTATTGCAACATTTCGTTCCGCTGCCATTGCAAGGAATTGACTCTTTAAGCAATGCGTGAAAACATGATGCAACAGTGTACTAGAACTACGTGCGTGTTGATAAGCAATTATCAATTGAACTTACAGGCAACGACTGTCTACGTAAGGTATATCATAACAAGAAAACGTGTCCCATTCTGCGAGCTCAATGATATAACCGGTCATTATATCTAAAGTGTTTCCCTTTTGGTATTGTTTAACGCCCGCTTTTACTACTTGTGGCACCGCAGGCGATGACACTGGTGATACATGTCGCCCTCCGTGGCGTAAGGGTTACCATGCTAACTTCATATACCCAAGGTCGCAGGTTCAAACCCAGCGGAGGACGATGGCTTTTTTCGGGCGTAAAAATCCTTAGCATGGCTTCCTTCGGAAGGGAAGTAAAGCCTTGGGTCCCGTGTCGTCGATTTACGGCATGTAAAAGAACCTCAAGGCTACAGACGCTTCTGAGCAAAATTAAGCGATCTTTCACGCCCAGTATAGAATTGGACGCTGAGAACCACATCAGTTAAAGAGCGTCCATAAATAAAACGCTATTTTATTTACTGGTGATACATGGAATGAAGATGGAGCACCAGTGGAATGCAATGGCGGGCGGAACCGGAGAACGCGGAGAAAACCCGCCGCTGAGCCACCTTGTCTCACATGCGGTCGCTTGGGATAGAACCTGTACCATCTAGGTGCGATGCGAGTGATGCAACCACTCGGCCACGGCGAGGCCCATCTAAATTGAGCCAAATATTAATGCAGTAATGAAACTATGTATGATTCAAGTACTTGTCATTCAAGTGTTCAGTTATTGATCCTTAGCTGCATTCACTTTTTAAAAATTATTGAAATTTGCATCAGCTACAGTAATAAAGTAACATATACTCCTGGTGAACATCGATTTCATTTTAGGTCTAATACACTTAACTGATAATTATATACGGCATTCCAAAAGTCTGTTAAAAAACTAAAACGCTATAAACATTATAGAATTTTGGGAACTAAAAGTGGGAGACAAACGACGTTACCACAGCATAGTGTGTGGTTACTATGTACCTACATAGCGGTAGTATCAGTAGGAAAATAGGGCATTGGATATGAGGTAGGCTGTGATATTTTGAGTAGCATAGGAAGGCGAATGAGGCTGGGTGGGCGGGAACATAATTACTATTGATTTGCGAGAACTACAATTTTAATATTTACATAATTCATTTGCTGTTGTGCAGTTTATGTAGCATAGGAAGGCGAATGAGGCTGGGTGGGCGGGAACATAATTACTATTGATTTGCGAGAACTACAATTTTAATATTTACATAATTCATTTGCTGTTGTGCAGTTTATCGGTTTCATTTGCTCTTAAGATAAGTAGATTACAACGCCCATCAAGATTCATGCTCACGGTATCAAATGTGAATCGTCTCCGAATGACACGTGAACAATTTTTATATTGTGTAAATGTTCCCAATACATTCAGGTACGTACACGTAATAAACATTTTGTTTATCTACGACGCGTGGGGTCGTTAACTCACCTATTCAATAGATATGTAATATGTATGCGCAATCGGTATCTCTCTCGGTTCCCAATACGCTATTCCTAATTATAATAGTTGAGATTGGAAACAACTACCACTAACTTGGCAAACAATGAGGTTAAAAACAACAAAACAAAAACTATTGGGAATATGTCCGCCGTTCTCTGGTTCATGGAAACCATTCTCTCTGCAACACCGTGCACAGCGATCTGCAGATAATGTCTTAGAATATTGGCAATTTCTTGGAGATGTTCTCGTACCTTTCATCTTCAGTGGAGCTGTTGGATGTTCGGAAAAATAGGTTCTTTAAGGTAACCCCCATAACCAAACGCGGTAGGATTAAGATATGGCGATAACTGCGGCCACAATGTTCGCAACTACTTACTGATACTGTAAACACCAAAGATGGCTGTAACTAATTATCTTGCAAGGTGTAGATGTGGGGCGGAGCGCCAAGATTGTGTTCCTTATCGTGATTTCTCAGTCTAGGAATAACGAAGTTGTTTAGCGTGCGTCCTCATTTACTCTTATACCATTGCTCTCTTCATCGAAGAAATATGGTCCAGTAACGAACTTAAGTGAATCCATACCCTACAGCAACTTTAAAATAATAAACAGTCTGTTGTCTGACGAGGCATTTCTGCAATCATGAATGTTAACTCCACTATTAAGCGAGAAGTATGACTAGTCTATTTAGAAACCGTTTCTCAAACAATCACCATTACTTTGAATTTCTGCTAACCTACATAAAGAAAAATAGTATGTGTTCTGTTTGTCATTTGGAGTGCAAGCGTTGGTTTTAGATTTTACGGATACGCATTCAGCTTTTTCCTTGTTACTCTTAAAACTTGCTATTAACCATATGAAGTTGCCTGCACACCTCATCAATACCAATAATTCTATAACAACTATTTCTATTTTATATGATTATTTGCATGAAGCGCATCAGTTAATAGTGATATCATTCATTACCTTTTACCAAATTTCCTTACAAGCAACAGAATTTCTTTATTCCCCAAAATTACGATTGGAAAACTGTTTCGGTCTTAAATTGTTTCGAATTTAAAATGTTCTCAGGCCTTGAGAAAAAATGCCACTGCTTTCATAACAACATTAAACCTGCTGTATTCTAACACCTAGGGATAGAATTATGGCTTGCAACTTAAACATTTCCGTAGCAAAAGTAGTAAAATCATTAATGTTTATTCAACACATTTATAACTATAGTAACTGTGATATGCAAAAGGATATAAATGAAAGCCAAACCTCATTGTCTGTGCAATTTCCTCTTGAAATATTAAAACTTACTCTAGTACATTGCCGCCAGTCTACAACTGTTATCTTATTCATTACATCCATTGCACAGTGGCGTGAACACAGGATTATTGCGGCAAAACAGCACTAGAATGAGATTCAACTGTTAACTGTGCATTAACTGCTTTAGTGAATGTAAATGTAAGTCGTCATTGAAAGCACGATTGTTCATATATTGCAGTGTTTTGGTGTTCAGATTTAGAAATCTGGCATATTTAGTGTTTTGTATTCCTTATAACCGGAATTACGCTCTAAATAGTAATCACTGCAGTGGAAACGGGAATAAAACGACAAAATAACAGTGAAAAGCTCTCCAACTCAAAATGAAAATAATGGTCCAGTGGAGAAAGTTGATAAAGGTTGCAGCTGTTACCTTGATGCACCTTCTTTTTATACATACTGGTATGGGCTAGAAATTGTAAGCATCAGCTAGCCGAGGCCCGATAATCCTGCAATACAAACCCTTTCCAAATAAAACGCAGTTAATTGTGATTTAGAAACATTGAGTATCTCCGGATCATTACCCTGGATTTGCGGGAACGCTTGGTAGCGCTTCATTTAAATATTTGAAAATGCTCAAACTAAATCACACTCTGTCCAAAAACGCATTACATTAATTGGAGTAAATGTTTTTGAAGCAATAGAAATGATATAAGCATTTGGTGCATAGCATGTCTAGAAGTAAATTTATAGAACTTCGTTCATTTATATGATAAAAGCAAATCTTCTTGCTTCCTCTTCTTGACAGAAATACTTCCACTAAGGAATACTTAAAACATTATTTCTAGATTATGTCACTGAAATAAAATAATATACGTTATATTCACATGAATTGGTCTAACTTCTGGAGTTTATTATTGTGTATACTAACTATTCCAATGGAAACTTATTAGTTTCTCCCCAAGTAATATGCACAAAATAGGTGGAGGTACTGTAATCAACCCAAAAACTTTATGTCGAGATTTCACCACAAATATATGTATGGAGGTTCCCTGAATCCAAAATAAAAGTAGTTTTAGAAAAAGGCCCAAGTGTGTGTGGAGGAGGGGGGAGGGACAGCACAGCTAAAACGAAAAGAAAATTGTACACCAAACTTGGTATTTAAGTTTAGTATCTTTGAAGGATGCGACACGAGGATTTAGAAAAAAAAAACCCAACCACAATCTAAGCTTTATATGGAAACATTTTCGAACCTTTTTGTTATTCTCAAAAATGGCTCTAACATTGTTTATTAAGATACGGTCAACATGACAAATAGTTTTACTATTGTGAATTTTCTAGAAATAACCTTTGAAGACTTCTTCATTCTGTATAAATGTTGCATAACTGGTCAACCGTAAGAGATAGACAAAACGTTACCATCAAAAAATGTGGATCTCGTTAAACGCACAATTTATATACCTTTTTTGTAGAATTAAGCATTTCCAAGATATTCGATGTTATTGATTTTAATTTTAAACGTCTTAAACTTTTTTTCTATCTTTCGTATCATCTCTCTTTCGTTTCACCTCTTACCGTGTAAAGCAAACCGTACTTGAATTGTTTCACAGAGCGACCGGCTTTTTAAAAGATTTGGCTATCGCTTTAAGCACGTGTGTATTACGTTATCTCCCTTCTACATAGAAGGAGCTAATACAGGCATTTCTGCTAATGTTTATCTCGAGTACCAGGTTGGAAATAAAGGAATAATCTTTTGTAACAATGGTTGATCAGAAAGTTATGCAATTGAAGCACATCATATTTCCTTCTGTCTACTTCATTTTAATCCAGATAGACCTTTAGAGGAATGGCTACCTTACATATTTCCTTACGGAGAAAAGGTTGAAACTGGTAGTCAGGGTTTTGAGATCTACACACTGTATGCTGGCCATAAAATGGCTTACCCTTTGTTAGCAACCACGGCCAATAATTGAAAATTGACGGGACTTGAAAACAGTCACAAAGTACTGACAGTTAGAAAATCAATAACCGTTATCTAAAATAGCTTATGTCAAAAATAGGTGGTTCCAATAAATTATGTGTTTTAAAAACATCAATATATTTGTGATGCACTTTTTCGTCTATGGTCTAATGTACGCCAGTTAATCGAGATTTTACAATATTCCATTCGAACGAAGAGGACTGAAAGTAGTCTAAGAAGGTACCTTCTAGGACAAATTTGCATAACAATTGGAGCAATTAATTCCCATAATTAAATAATTTGCATAATTAAATACTTTGCATATCAAAAAATTTCCATATAAAAATTTGAATAATAATTAGAGCAATTTATTTGCATTTCAGACAGCTATCAATCATTGATGCATATTAAATAGACCTCGGACCACGCCCCCCCCGCGAGCCACGCCCCCCGCGGGCCACGCCCATCCTCGCGGAAAAACGGCTATTATTGAGCTACATGGGAGTTTGAGGGGTCATTTCCAATTGAAATTTAATGAGGATCCTAATTATGCAATCGGATTTTACCTATCATTGCACAAACAAAAACTTTATACATTACCCGTTTTGAAAATTTATTATAATTAATTTATTGGTGAATGAATTGGTATTTCCAGGTATACGAGCACACAAGATAGCATTACATTTTACCTGTTTGGACATGCAAATGTTTAGAAATATTTAATACCAACACTTAGTAATACAAAAACCAAATTTCAGCACTTTATTTAGCAAAATCCGCTTAAAAATCGCAAAAATCCCAAAATGGTGAGCAATATAAGCAGAACAGATCTTCAAATATATAACTCTTAAGTGAATTAATGCAACTTATAACTAATAAAGGAAGTACATGACTCAGGGTAAACGGAGAACAGGAATTATTTATTTAATGTGTTTATTTTTATTTCATTGCAGAGCTGAGTATAAGCTCGGAAAATGGACTTGTTGTGGGGGTGTGCAATCATCAAATACTTTGAGAACGAAATGTCTATGATCCATCAGTAGGACGAAAATCAAATGAAATGCAATAGCGTTACGATGAGAAAACACAGTACCAGCGGGAATCGAACCCTGATCATCAGAACACACATACACAGATACGCATACAGACACATACATACGTAAATTCATATATTCAGTAAAAAATCACGAATTCAAGTGCAATGCAATAGCGCTATGATTAACAAACATCGCACAAGCGATAATTGAACCCTGGACATCAGAACTTACATGCATACTTGCACGCACACTTACACGAACACACATACACACACGCACACACTTGCAAGCATTCACACATAAAAAGGGACAAATCTCATACATACACATACATACTTGCACGCACAAAGTCCTTGAATTTATATATGAATGCTACCACGGCAGCAGAGGCGCCTGAACTCCAAGTTGTCCCAGCAACGGTCGAAGCTAGACTAACACCGCAAAAAAAAACGTCTTCCCACGCTTAAAGCGAGACGACCGTCAACCCGCCCAAGCAGGTGTAGAGGTGCGCTCACAAGCGCGACCACCCTCAGGATGTCCAGGTAAAGCAGGGTGTCTCCCCCTAAATTCAGACCATGGCATTTCGCTTCGCATTCGTTATAATGAAAGAAAAACCTTACTGTCAAACCTTTTCCCTGGACTAAAACGTGAGAGCGGGGAACTGCGAGCTAAACCTACAGCTATTGTTAACTATTAAGAACCGAAATGGAGCTGCTCCACAATCTATTTGAGATGCTTTTCGACTATACTTTAAAAACAAACACTTCCAAAACCCAACACCAGCTGCCTTTAAGAGGGGGTGGGGTAAGAGACGCATTCGTTCGTGAGAAAAACATCTTAGGATCTATTCTCCTTTTACCTATACAAGAACGAAATAAAATGGTCCTAACCAACCACTCACGCACATAAATTATTTGAGATGGCTTACGATATATGTTAAAAGTGAAACCATTTGTGAACTGGCAGAACAAAACAAATGAATACGCACTCGTGAGAAAACACCTAACGAATCGCACAATGTCGTCTCAAGAATCAACAGGTTGCACTAAAAAAAAGACGCTAACAAAAAGCCTCAGTCCATCCGACAAAGGAATGTAAAATACGAAATTATCACCGAAAATATATGCGAACTCCAAAGAGAAAAATGGACTGCATTCGTTCATGAGAAGAATGACTTATAGTCTATTTTTCTTTAACCTTACAACCCCCCCACCATCCCCCCACCCACCACCTCATAAATTATTTGAGATGGGTTACGGTAATATGTTAAAAGCGAAATCATTTGTGAACTGACAGAACAAAATAAATGAATACCTACTCGTGAGAAAATTCCTAACGAATCGCACAATGGTGTTTCAAGAATCAACAAGTTCCACTAAGAAAAAAAGCCTCAAGTCATCCGACAGGGTATAAATACAGACGAAAAATCGTGCTTTCACCAGACGCGTGTTTGAAGCAGTAGTGAGAGTGAAAAATTCGTATCAGCCTCACTTTGCAAGGAGCTATACATTCCAGCTTTATTCAAGTAAGAACTTGTATTTTTTAGATTCAATGTAATTTACAGTGATTTTTAGCATAAAACACGCTATGTTTTCACTGTTATTTAAGCTTGTGAATCAACGCTTACAGATGCAAAGTGCAAAAACCATGCATGCATATATACACGCGAATGCAATTACAAGTGGTAAAAAACCCACAAACACACAAAACCACCCACCCATACCCATAGCAACACATCTTAATATAAGTCCGTTAATATCTTTCTGCTATGCACACGGGCTCTTTTACTAGCAACGCCATTTATGTAGCATAAAACGCAGTGCATTTCACTATATTTGCGGTTTATTAAGAATATCATAATGGAAATCTAGACAAAAACATTTTTCCTCTAAGAGGCTTTCAACAAACTCGCACATACGCTTACACCCACCCACAAGTGCATACACAATAGAAATAGGCAAGCGCATACATGCATACACACATGTATAACAAGCAATCACACACACTTGCACGCATACACATGCATACACACAAGCACATGCAAGCACACGCATGCACATACATGCATACGCTCATTCACACACATATCCATACACACATTCACACTTATACATGCATAACAATCAACCACAGACACATGCTCACATACACATACACACATACGCCCACACACGCCAGCTCATACTCGCATACACATGTATGCATACGCACATTCACACACATACATGATAACAAGCAATCACTCACACTTGCACGCATACACAGGCATACACCCAAGCACATGTATGCACACACGTATGCACGCACACACGGAAGCACGCACATACATGTTTGCGAACATTCACACATACATTCATACACACATGCACACACATACATGCATAACAAGCATCACACACACATGCCTGCATACACATACACCCCACACACGCACGCACACACATGCACGCACACGGATACGCTTATGCACACACTTGCACCAACATGAGCGCACGCGCATACGCGAATGCACATACATGCACGAACACGTATACACTCATACACTCATATATATGCATACACACATTCACACATGCACACATTCGTATACACGAATGCACACGCATACGAGCTCCTACACTTATACACATATATATGCACACACATGGAGACCTTCTCATGCACACATATGTATACCACATGCTAGCATACACGCATGCACGCACACGTGTACACTTATGCACACATATATGCATACACACATGCACGCACATGCTTACACACATGCATACACACATGCACACAGACAAGCTACCAGATTTACACCTGATGACTTATAAAAATATGTATATAAACAGGCTTTTAGAAAAAGAACAATGAGCTTACTATTATGATTTTTTAAACTTTCAGAAGCAATGAGTTATACAATGAACACACCAATGTGATGGTTGGGGAACAGCAGTAGGGGCTAATCAAGCGGCACAGGCTTATGCTGACTGCGGCTGCAGCATCCTGCTGCACGATTCGCTTCTTCCCTTAACAGGTAAGATATCCAATCTTTATTTCATAAAATATATAAGCCTTGCATACTGCATCACCTTGTACATAGATAAAAACTTGATTTGTTTTGTATATTTTGCAGAAAACGATGGTCCACTTGACTTGAAAAAGAGAGGTCCTAACCAGCCTGCACTCCCTCTTGATCTGGTAACATGCAGGACACCTGATGAAGCCCAGGAACTGCTAGATCTTTCTATCAGAAGAGGAGTGCAGGCAATCGCAGAGGGCGAGGAGACAGCAACTAGATTCCCTCCTCCTAAAAACATCCCGGCGGAGGACGCCCTTTGGGAGGAGTCGTCGGGGGAGGAGATGTGGAGTGCAGCAATTGCTCCATTGATATATGACGATGCTGTGTCAGCGAAACTACGAGATGTGGAGTGCAGCAATTGCTCCACTGATATATGACGATGCTGTGTCAGCGAAACTACCTCGACAGGCACAAACGGAGCTTCTAGGTTCTCCAGTTCCAGGTCCCTCCTGCAGACCCGACCATTTTGGGATTGCTTTGAAGGACGACATCAAACCAACCACCTCAGGGATCGCCACAGGAGCAGAGCTTCAGGTTGAGTTTCCATCTATGATAAATGGACACAAGAGGGCCCATAACGAGCCATCATCATCCTCCGATGAGGACGAATGCGTACCCTCATCACCTAAAATTCTAAAGGTCAGTCATAGCCATCTCCAATGTAATACAATAGAAAAGACATTCAAACGGCGAATTTTTAATACTAAAATAGAAAAAAAACTCTAAAATAACAGACCCCCAGGCATTCCTAGAGGGATGAAGGCCTCTAGTTATCAATGACATGAGCTCAATACTGGACAAAAATCAATCGGGATTTAAGATAATTTGCTCTTTGCAAGTTACATATATCATCCAAGCCCCTGATTCTGACAATATTGAGAATATCCATTTTAATAGAACACTAAATTGGGTCTACAATCTTCCGACTTAGATTCTTTATTCTCCACTAGGCGAATGAAATGCTTGTAAACATTTCAAATTTCCAAGGACAAGCCAGTTCAAAATCTTTACTGTCTGTAAACTCCCTAGTTAACAGTGCAAGCTATTATACACCTCTCAAGGCATCACGCTACATAGAACTTCCTGCTGTAATTAGCAATAAAAAGGCTGTTATAAACATTCATAATGATGATGAATAGTGCTTTGCCTGGTGTATGCAGGCTTCAAGATATAGTGTAGAGATTCATGCAGAAAGAACAAGCAAATTCTCCAAACATCTATTATTCAGCGAATTCAATTACACAGACATCGAATTCCCTGTCAGCCTACATCAGGTAAATCAGTTTGAAAAACAAAACCTAGGGACAACGGTCACTGTATTTGGCTTAGATGACAAATTTGTAATCCCTTTATACCAACCAAAAAGAAAGCATGAATTTCATGTTAATTTGCTATTAATCTCAGAGGGGGGAAACTCGCACTATTGCATAATAAAGAACTTGCAAAATCTTGTAAAAAGACAATTCACGAAGAATCATAACAAACACTGGATCTGCGAACCCTGCATGAGACACTTTAAAATAGAAGAAATGTTCAAGAAACACCAGCTGAGATGTTCCAAGGCACAAATTCTAAAAATGCCTACAAACGACGATGACATCCGGTTTTCATCCTACTCAAAGGGTACACCTGTAAGCTTTGTTATCTACGCTGACATTGAGAGTGCGCTATCAAAGGTCCACTCTTGTGAGTCCCCTACTAATGAGAGCTGGACCCGAGCTATCCAGCATCACAATGCCATGTCAATATCGCTCAAGCTAGTATGTCGTCATGACAATATGCTATATAAATTTATGCTCTTTAGAGGTCCTGATGCTATTAAACATTTCTTTGTCTAGCTTAAAGGGATAGCCGACATGGTAATCTCACATTACAGCAAGGCAGAGGAAATGAATTTAACAGCTCGGGATTGGGCTGATTTTCATAGCGCTCGCCATTGTCACATATGTAGGAAGGGGCTTGAGGAACATGATCTGAAAGTTAGGGACCATGATCATTTATCAGGGGCATTCCTTGGAGCCGCTCATTCTGCCTGCAATTTAAATAGAAAGGTACCGAATTTCATACCAATCTTTTTTCATTGCCTGGGAAATTATGACAGCCACTTTTTAATAGAGCACATGGCATTCAATAATAATCCAATTTCATGTATCGCAACCACTTCTGAGCGGTATATATCGTTTTCAAAGCGATACTTGAACATAGATTTCAGGTTCTAGATAGCTTCAGGTTCCTAGACGATAAGCTATCTAGCCTAGCCAACATGCTTGAAAAGGATGAATTCCGGATGACAAATGCAGAGTATAAAGATCCTGAACACCAAGAGCTCATGAGAGCAAAAGGGATATTTCCCTACTCCTATGTTGATAATGAAGAGAAACTGGAAGAAACTCAATTACCTGACATTGAACAGTTTGATGGTATATCTCAAGATGAGTATCAACATGCCCAAAATGTTTGGAAAACATTCAAAATTAAGAATCCAGGCCAATACAGTGATCTATACCTGATAACAGACATGTTATTACTAGCTGATGTCTTTGAGAGGTTTAGGGACCTCTGTCTGGAAGTATACAATTTAGATCCGTGCTGGTATTATACATTGCCAAATCTTGCCTTCAATGCTACGCATAATATGACGAAAGTAAGGCTTGACCTCATTTCCGACCAACAAATGTTGGAATTTTTTGAGGGAGCAACCAGAGGCAAAATGAGTAGCGTATCTAAGCGATACATAAACGCTCAAAATAAATACATACCAGATTACCAGCCTGAAGAAAAGACTGTATGTGCCTCCTATTGGGATTTAAATAACTTCTCCTGAAGTTAGATGATTAATTACCTTATTAAGAGAAACCTAAGATGGCAGACCAAAGATGAAATCAGTTTGATCGATTTCGCCTCTGTACCTTTTGATTCACCCATTGGATATGTGCTCGAAGTTGATTTGGAGTATCCTAGCCATATCCATGATGAGCACAACGAGCTTCCTCTCTGTCCACAAAGTCAAATACCACCACATGGTCAGTAACAAAAGTGCTGGAAACTTTGGACAATAAAGAAAAGTACACCTTGCACTATAGAAATCTCCAGCAGTGTATTGATTTATGTCTCAAATTGCAAAAAAATACATCGTGTGACGGCATATGATCAGTCGGATTGGCTGAAGACTTATATTAATGTGAATACGGAAAGACGTGCAAGGCAGACGTCCAAATTTGGACAAAATCTGTGGGAAAAATGAATAATTCTGTTCATGGAAAATTCATTGAAAATGTGAGAAAATATACTAACCTCCGAATTGTATCGTCTTGGAAGCAGGCCAGGAAACTGACTGGCAGACCGACGTACATTAGGAACATTATATTTAAGGAAAATCTTGTAGGGATAGAGTTGATCAGAGAGGAAGTTCTCATGAATAAGCCTATCTACATAGGGCAGGCAATTTTGGATATTTCAAAATTGATAATGTATGATTTTTTCTATAGAGTCATGAAACCAAATTTAAAAGATCTAGTCCTGGCCTACATGGATACCGACTCCTTCATATTTGAAATGTCAACAGATATTTATCAGTTTATGAAGCGGTACCCACACCTTTTCGACACATCAAATTTTGCAGTAGACAACGCATATAGAATAAAACAACATAACAAAAAAGTGATAGGTTTCTTTAAAGATGAGCTTGGAGGTATGCCCTTGTATGAATATGTCGGGCTCAGATCTAAACTGTATAGTTATTTGTATGAGGGACAGACAGTAAAAAAGGCAAAAGGAATAAACAAAACTGGTATGATAAATCTAAATCTTGATAACTATTTTGAATGTTTAAATGATATTAGAAAAAATACTTTGGTAGAAGGAAATTATATTTCGGAGCTACAAGCTTTCAATTCATACGATAGAGCAGAATAAATTCACTCTCCATGGCAGAGACGACAAAAGAAATTGATTGAAGGCTCAGATTACACTCTTGCCTGGGGTCATTATTCGCTGGCTATGGCTGACACTTACCTGGGAAAAAATGCTCTCTCTGACACCTGCATTGTCTTGTATATAAGTAAATAAATATGTATATATTAATTAATATCTTAATTTATTCTTGTATATATTTGTTTAAATGCTGTATAATTATATATATTATCCCTCTATTATGTTCAAAGCCTGCATTTAAATTCTATTTGCATAGGCGTTTTTTGTACATATATTTTTTGATTTTCTAACTTATCAATAATTTAATGTTTGTAGGAATTATAATTTGTAAACAAACTTACGGGAAAGGGTAAATGAATGATGTTTTTGATAATAAAAACTGATTAGATGAAAGTCAAATGTTTCTTTATTTCAATTCCTTTTAGAATATATCTTTCCTGTAAATCCTCTGCGGTTTAGGGAAACCGTACCATTTTACAAGGATCCTATTTCCTTGCCTGCACAAGATTTTCTCAATTAGGTATGTGCTAGGATAAAGTGTTGATTTACGTTCGTGACCATAGAAAGCTCCTTTAATCTCCTCTCCATCATTATCTTTGAGAATGTATGTAGTAGGGTTGGTTCTTTTTACTGCGCCGACTTTGAAGATTTCAACACTCCAATTAGCTTCATATCCCTTCTTAAAATGTCCTTTACGTTTAGATATCCTCACATAGTCACCTCACATAGTCTTGCACTCCTCTTCTCTTTTCGATGATGGTCATAGTTGTATACTGACAGAAGAAGGCTGTTATCCTTCACTTCACTAGGCTTAATACGTATAGTTGAATGGTAAGAATTGTACATTGAGATGATTCGTGGTAGAAGATATAGACACTTGTATGATCCTTGAGCTAAGAATTCTCGATACCTCATATTCTTCAAATTTTTTATTAGCCGTTCCACGGCAGCAGCGTTCACGTTGCTATAAGTGCTGTAGTGATTAATGTTGTTGCTCTTCATCAGATTTTTAAAATGTTTATTATGAAACTCTTTTCCGTTATCACTTTGTATATTCCGAGGTGATTTCTGCATCTCATGTAAAATCTCTTCCATAGCCTTTGAAACTTGAATGCCAGTCTTATCCTTTAATGCTCTTGCATATGCCATTTTAGAGTACAAGTTGACGGCGATAAGTATATACTTGAAGTTTTCGTTCAGTTTAGCATGGGGGATCATTTCAACCAGGTCAATCTGTACAAGATCGTCTAGGCCTTTGCTGCCAATCTTTCTACGTAAGAAATTCCTTCTTGCAGGTGCATAAAGCTCTGCTGCTATATTTTTCTACGCCTCTGTTATGCTATGATCCTAGATGACTTTAGTTCTTGAATTATTTCGTTGATTTCCTGGTTGTGATGGTTATTTCCAGCGTCTCTGGATGGGATGAGTAGTCTCAGTCGATTCACTAGTGTATTTGAGTGGTTCCAATAGATGTAATCTTGCTCTTTCTCGGGATGATGTCCTTTCCATTCCAATCCCAATCCTTTGTGCTTATTGATTAGTGGGCTTATAATGCTTTTATACTTGTAAGCTTTGCTCCTTCTCACCCGTCCTTGCCAGACAAACTTTTGTCTGTGCACTTGTGTTGATTCTAGAATCCTTCTATAAACTTCCAGATCCTCCTCGGTGTAGACATGCATTTGAGGAAATTTCTTAAAGATGAGCTCGTTCAATCCTGGTGTAACATCGAATTTTTCTTGTCCTACTCTAATCTGAATTTTAATGAAATCAATCATTTTGCTTCCTAGCATGTACATTCCATCCTAGTATCGCACTCCGTACAGTGTATCTATTTCATCCTTCTCTTTCTTTCGACCTCGTTTCAGGTAGCTAGAAATGTTCTCGACTTTCACGTCTTTAGCCGATATAGAAGGAAGAGAGTTGTCCTTATTCTGAATATCTAGTATATCTCGAAGCGGTTCTGTTACAGGTTGAAGTGCTTCACTCATAACTCTCTGAGTTTCGAATTTCGGTCCCTTGAGCTCTCGCAGCTCTTCCCTGACTGCTTTTGTATGTTTAGCTATAGATTCTTTAAGCCTTATACTTTGGCTATCCATCTTGAAGCGGAATGGTTTGTCCAGCTCTCTCCTATTTACATTTGGCTTTGTCTAATCGGATCATGTCAATTTATATGCAATTTTAAGAGTGATATTTAGAATGTGATCCTCTTTGGCCCTTGTAGCATAAGCAGTGAAGGTTAAGGCGTCACCTACTTTAATTGCTGTAGGATACCTCTCAATTCTATTATTATTTATTTTAATCATCGTAATTGTCTGTGGAGGAGAAGGCGGATGCGACAAAATACTACATTCTATCAGTTCCCCATCTACAGCAAATCTATAGGAATCGAAACCCGACACTAAAACATATCTTAGCGAAGCGCCATTGTATAGTTTTGTTTGTAGTGAAACAATTAGCTTGCCTCGCATTTGATCCAGTAAAGCATTTCTGACATTGACTTGCGTTTAAAGAATGCTGACACTATCCATTGATGTGGTTAGGTGTTTATCCATAGAGCTTTGCCTATTTCCTATGGTCTCCAGATGTTTGCCTACAGTGTCAACAATATCTTTAGTTGCTGCACCTAGAAATTTGTTTAAGCTTGATTGTGCTTCATTTTGTTTCCTTGTGATGAGATGTCTTAACATATTTCTTACTTGCTGCATCTCCGTCGTGTACAGGATACTTCCGTCATTCTTCTCTTTTTAAATGAAGAATCGCCATTAGAATCAATTAAAGGTGCTTTAGAATTGATGTAGTCTGACATAAACTTCCTGTTAGGAACAACAGTATCATTTTCAGGAGGTAACAAGGCTTTCAGTCTTATAGTATCCAGTATGATATTGTTTTCAGCATCCCTCTTCAAGGCATTTTTAGCAAGGTATGACATCAGACCTTCATACTGAGTTTCTAGAGATTTTTTAATGTGATTCCTAAGCAAAACTTCAAATTCTCTCATTCGTTGATATGTTTTTTTTTTTCAGCAAACTCTTGCAAACGTTCTTCTGTGGATGTCGAAAGCGTATCAGTGTACCGTTTAGTTGCTATATCGCATTCATCTTCAGGATCTTGAACATTGCATAATCTCCTTTTCTTGAATTGGAAGTTGCCTTTTCCGTCTCTGCTTATGATAAAGTGATTAAGAACGCGTTTAACAGAGACGTCTCTCTACGATCCGAACCTGTCACTACTCATTCTGAGATATGAATGAAATTATTCTTTCTTATCTATCTTAATATAAACATCAAACCCCTTTCTATACCGACCCTCGTTCATGGGGAATTCTGGAACTATAACTACAAGGGGTCTTCCTTCTGCTGAACTCTCCCAAACACTTTTGCACAAATCTTTATATCCTTTGAATGTCATATCAGTGTTTACATAGTCTTCATATATATATACTTCAAGTTTAAATCGTCTTGTCTGAAGAGGATGATCGTGTTTGTATTATCTAGAATTAAATGTTTCGGTACCTTGGCATAGGATTGTGCTAAATATAAGCAGTCTACATTTCGTTGTCTATCCATGCTGTAAAATGATGCAATCTTCCCCTGTTTTTCAGTTATGACGTCATCAAATATAAAAATTGAATTTTCCTTAACTTCTGATGGGTGTAGGACACTTTCTCCATCTTCAAAGGTATTCACTTCTATACCTTCAATGTTTTCCAGTAGTTTAATCAGATATTGATACTTTGGCTGATAGAGAGACTTTGAGTAGATGTACAAGTTTTCAAAACGAAGACCATTCTCGTGTAGAATCATATTGAGTAATACATTCGTTTTTCCTGCACTTGCACTTCCTAAGATAAGAGCTCTAACGTTGGATGGAAACAACTTTCCGTGGCGATCGCATCTTAGATCACTTTCAAAATCTAGAACTTGTATCGGTAGTGAGCACTCTTGTTTGATAAGTTCCATCTCATAAAATAATCTATAAATTGAATAGTTAATGAATATATACGCCCTCCCCACCCTCTCTTTACCCCTTGATATGAATGCCACTATAAATCCTCGTGTATAAAAGGATGTGTCAATGAGAAGTGACATTAGTATACATTGAGAGCTAGAAGTGCTAAGATCAAAACAGGATCTGGTATAATTAACAAACTCATTAATTTGCTACCATTTGAAGCGCATTTACCCGGTTATAGATATTGTGGTCCTGGAACAAAACGGGAAAAGCGTCTAAAGAGAGCAGATCCGGGCATTAATCCCTTAGATGAAGCCTGCAAACTTCACGATATACCCTACGCTGAGCACACAGACGCTGCTTCAAAAAATATTGCAGATAGGATATTGGCAGAGAAGGCTTGGAGCAGAGTACAATCATCTGATTCGAGCATAGGAGAAAAGCTAGCTGCAAGACTTGTAACTAGCATTATGAAAGGAAAAGTTTCACTTGGTGCTGGCTATAAGAAGAAGAAGCACTGTGGATTTTTACCGCTTATTCCTATTATCGCCGCGCTGGGAGCCGCTGCAGGAGGTGCAGCCCAAATTGCATCTACAGTATATATATATATATATATAAAAAAAAAAAGCTGCAGACCGTCAAATCGCAGAAATGTCAAGACATAACAAAGCTATGGTAGCAAAAGGAATAGGTCTTCCCAAGAAAAAGAGGAGAGGAGGTTTATTGACAATGCAGCCTCTGGCTATCGCTTCTAAAATTTCCAGAAGCTTAAAAAGAAATAATAATGTTAAAGGAAACGGTACAGGAAAGCGGAAGAATCGCAAGATCAGCAAGAATGAGTCTAAAAATTCGGGCAGAGGGTCATACTTGTACCCGAAAGAGCCTTAGCAATATTGATATAGAGATATATGCTAAACGCTTGAAGATCCCTTATTTTAGAGGTGTATATATGATAGAAAATCTACCTTCAAACACTCATTTTAATGAGAGGATTATTGTGAATTTAGATTCAATTCATAATGAGGGCACTCATTGGGTTGCTGTAAAAAATTTGGAAGGACAGCATTTTATTTTGATAGTTTCGGCAATCTGAAGCCTCCAAAAGAGATAGAGAGATACCTCAGTAGAGTTAAGATAATGTATAATAGGAATAGGCTGCAGGATTTTAGCTCAGTCATCTGCGGACACTTGTGCTTGCAATTTCTCTTGCAATGAGTTATACTATTGCTGCTAGAGGCACCGATTCAGTGCTCACCACATATCTAAATCCTCCTCTGCAGCTGGATCCTGAAGGATATTATGTGATTGCCGTTTTGAACTTTGACACCTTCTATTCCATTCCAAACGTTGACGATGGTAATAATCGTTTTCATTACATTTTAAATGATGAGCTAAAGTTATTCGAAATTCCTTCTGGAACATATGAGATTGCTGATATCAATAAATTCCTGAATATTAAACAGGGATTGGAAAGTGATGTCTTCTTTATTAGACCGAATAATAATACCATGAAGGCCGAAGTGAAATGCCCCTACACAGTTGATTTCTCAAAAAAGCATTCTATTGGTTCACTTTTAGGTTTTTCAAAAACTACTGTTATTCCTCCTGAAAAGGTGGTTGAATCGATTTAAGGTCAGCATCATTCGAGTTGAGTGCAGTATTGCAATAGGCTCCATCATTAATGGTAGGAGCGGACACTCAATATAGGAGTTCTTTCCTTCTGTTGCACCTGGATATCATATTTCTCAAGAACCATCAAATCCGATATACCTGCCAATCATAAATTCTAACTTTATTGATCAAACCACTCTTCGAGTCGTCGATCAAGACGGACACCTCATCAACTTTAGGAACGAGGATATGAGCATAAGGCTTCATCTCCGACGAAATGGGAATCGATTTTAATCGCCGTCATCAAATATATTATAAGCGTGGGATTCAACATACTCAACGTATTCTGCCTACAACCATCAGACTGTTAACATCGAGCAATCACAAGTTCCTCGAAGCACTGGGATATAGAATCTTATGATGGATATCTTCAATGTGACAGACACGCCTATCTTTGACGACAAGATTACCAAAGAAGAGGAGCATGTGTTTCTACTGTATAATTCATCGGCACTTGGTGCTAATGATGCGATTAGGATCCCTTGCCAAGCTGAAGATTTATATACATTGTCTAGCAAGGGTTTTCTCTACATTGAAGGATCGATTGCTAAAGCTGATGGAAGTGTAACTGCTGCAAAACTTAGCAATAATGCTATTGTATTCATGTTTGAGGAAATTCGACTGGATATGAATGGTACGACTATAGATAGAACCAGAAACGCTGGTATCTCAACATCGATGCGCAACTATGCAGCTCTCAACTCAATGGAATCAAGACGATTGCTAAATTCCGGATGGGCTTACCCTGGGAATGATGTTGACATTGTGCATCAATGCTATAGTCCCGCTATCGATGCTCCTGGGATTCGCTGATAATCACAAGGAACTAATCCCGAATAGCAAGTTTGAGCTGGTGCTTATTCGAAGCAAGGACTCTAGAAACTGTATTGTAGCTCTTACTGGAGCAGAAGACGCAGTTGTTAAACTAACACGAATTGAATGGAGAATGCCCGTAATGCGACTTTCTGATAGTGAAAAAGTGGAGTTTCTCAAGATAGTTAAGGCAGATAGGACCCTACACGTCGCTTTTCGAACAGTGGATCTTCATCCGCAACCTGCTGTTCCCCAAACAAAATCATTTACATAGAACGTTGCGACAACATCTAAGCCTAAAAAGCCTAGATTTGTTATAGTAGGTTCTCAAACATCCAGAATAAACAAAGCAAAAAAGAACTGCTCCCAGTTTGATCATTGTAATATAACTAATCTGAGACTTTGTCTCAATAGCGAATGTTATCCTTGTCATGACATCAATTTTGACTTTGGTAACTCTAGATTCGCTTCTTCGTATGAAATGTACTCTAGGTTTCAGAGCTCGTATTACAATAGAGAGAATTACCCCTTATTGCAGAGAAAACATTTTCTCCCATATGCTCCGTTATTCATTATCGACTGCTCTCACCAACCGTAGGAGACAGTCAACGGAGCTGTAAATATTAGACTCGAAATTCAAGCGAGTGCTAAGATCCCCCCTCAGACGTCTTTATATTGTCTGATTATTCATGATAAAGTATTTACCTACAAGCCCTTAACACATGTCATGCAATCTCTGATTTAGTGGTATAATTATAAGGAATTGGACGTGAAAGTTTTGTAGGGTTCTCCTTTTGTGAAATAAAAAACATAATTATGAAAGTGTATGTTCATGTCTTTTTATTTTTTGAGTGATTCCAGTACATGCCTTCTCCATGTCCTTGTTCCTACATAGAGTTCATTATTTACACTAGACAGATTGCGTAGATTCCTCTCAATAAAGGAACAGCTTCTTATTAACCATATGTCTTCGTTTTTTAAGAATGTCTTGCCATCATTTAGAGCTGTATTGAAAAGGCTAATGCACTCATTTTCCATAGTTGCAATAACATTAAATGATAACACTATATATTCACTGTATTCTCGATACGCGCACTTTTGTCCTCCCAGTCTAGCAGAGTCATATACACAAATTTATTATTTTCACTTACGATGAAAGGTACTGGAATGTCGTAATAAAATCCTACACTCGACCTATGCACTTTAGAGATTGAGACGTCTTGGAGCCCGTTTCGATGTATTAACGCAGTCTCCATTGTTCTCTGGACTAGGCTGTTGCTCTGTAATATTCAGGATTCGAGCTCAAGTGCTCTCAGTTTCCTGAGATGAGTTGGAAATGAATTCTTCTCCTTTTTGCACGTACGTATTTGCTTTGGGGATCTGAAACATAATTGTTCTTGTTAGAAGCAATGCATTTAGATTCATGTGGGATAGTATACTCAAAGCCCTTCTTAACGTATTAATGCCTTCTTTAATTAATGTTATGAAATGTTCTACACACCTTGTGTGTTTTGGAGTATTCTCGGCTAATTGATTATCATGTCTTTGGTCTGCATTGACATCATCATGTAAAATGCAATCGTGCCACGGATCTGTAACGCAGACGTCCACTTCATCCACATCAGTCCTCTCAGTATCTAGATATTCCGGAGGCACTGGAGTTACGTCCCAAATTCTGAAAGCATGAAAAATTGATATTTACATTTATACTAAATGTGAATTTGCTTGTTCGGCTGCCATATTTTCACGTTGCACTTACTTCTGTTTCATCTGTCTTCAACGATACACACTGCAGTCGAGATTGCATATATAATATGACGTTATTCTGTGATGCTCTGCAGGGTTTGAACATAACACCACATGAATGTGTCCATTGCACAACTCAGAATGGAGCTGAGTGTCGTGTATGGTTCTGAAGACATCCATTACATCTGCGTCGTCTCCATAAAATGCTGGTGTGAGACGTTTCCTGAAAAAATAATTGTTTTGAATTAGTTATTATTAATAGATTTTTATGCGGGATTTTTTCTTAAAAAATAACCTATACTTACAAAATCTTCTTTTCGTACACAGGGCAGTTCTCTGTGCAAACATGTCGCGAAGACATTTGATCGTGATACGATGGATTGGCACACGCAATTGTATGCATTAGACCATTGCACGATTCAGTGTGGTAGTAGGCGTAATGGTGGGTTTCTAACCCGCACACACTCCAGATTTCATCCATATCCTCAAATGTTTTCACGTTACTTTTAGTGAAACCTTTAAAAGTAGACATAGTTGAATGTTGGCTGTTGTGCTGATGTGTTGCTTATATAGGTACACGTCAACCCCATTTTTCCCCTTAATATCGAAAAGTTTGGGATGGCGTCCTATCCTGATTTAGCGGTGTGGGGAGGCAGGTGCATTCCCACGCTTGGATTGGTAAAGGCTGCTGGCTCGAACTTGTCATTGATGTAGACATATTAGAAAGGTAAAGAATGCAACCCTATGCTAAATTCTTAATGTCAAAGATTTTCTAAAGAGCTGGTTGGCATTGGAATGCTGTTATTATTTGCATTGTGACTGTTATCGATTGTGGCTACAGGAGGAGAGAAGATTTATAATGCTATTTCTTTGTTGGTATTCCTTGGACCGCTATTGTAAGTCTAAAGGAAAGAAGGAGGGCGTATAGTTAAATTGCGCTTGCACGTCTTTGGTGTCACGTGACCTCTAACATGTCCAAACAGGTAAAGTATGATGCCATCTTGTGATCATATACTTGGAAATGCCAATTCATTCACCATTAAGTTAATTAAAGTAAACATTCCAATCGGGCAATGTGTAAGGTTTTTATTGTGTAACGATAGGTAAAATCGGATTGCACAATTAGAACCTTCATTAAATTTCAATTGGAAATGACGCCTTAAACTCCTATATAGCTCAATAATAGCCAATTTTTTTCCTCGACGGTGGGCGTGGCCCGCCGGGGGCGTGGTCCGCGAACTCATTAATATGCATAAATGATTGATAACAGTCTGATATGGAAATAAATTGCTCTAATTGTTATTCAAAATTTTTATATGGAAATTTTTTGATATGTAAATTATTTAACTATGCAAATTAATTTCTCCAATTATTATGCAAATTTGTCCTAGAAGGTACCTTCTTAGACTACTACTGAATATGCTTTTTCCAGAAAATTCCAGATAGGTTTTAATTGTCGTGTAAATATCTTGAATATGCTGTTTTAATTGAACTTGTTATACACATTTCTTAGAAACACAAAAGCTTAGAAAGATGTTGCAATAAGGTGTAGTTAGCGGTGGGGAGATTTTCTAGAAAGTATTTGTGTCACATCTTCGGAGGCTATTTAAAGCATATTAGGTATGAACAACAACCAATTTGGATTTAGAACAGCAAAATCAGCTGAAGATAGATTAAATTACTGATGGAAATCATCAAATTGTCAAACTCAAAGACAAACACATATGCGCGCGCCCGCGTGTTCCATTTACAGGATTTGTTTACCGGTTCTGCAAACAAATTATTTTCTTACAAAAGATTATTTTCTCATCAGGCTAATTGAGATGAATATTACCATATATGGCTTAATACCGGCTTCCTTGTAAGTAGAAGGGACCTAAGGGAATGCACTAGGTTAAAGTTGTAAAATCTTTGAAAAATTTATGTTCTGCGATGAACTCGGTTGTCTTTACATGGCCACGAGTTAAACAGAGGAGATATGAAACGAATGACGTTTTCCGTCTGAGAAAATTTTAATTATAAAATTGAAACATATAACAGGGAATATCTCGATATTCGTTGACTCTACAATAAATGTATATGACATAAATTGTGTGCTTAATGGGATCTACATATTGTCTGTCTCTTATAGTTTACCAGTTATACAAAAGGCATTCAGCATAAAGAGGTCTTCTGAAGCCATTCCTGTGAAATTCAGAGTATTTCATTTTCCGTAACACTATCTCAAACATGTGGTATTTTAATCCAACTCGTTAGAGCCATTTTTGAGAAAATCAAAATATTTGATAGATGTTCCATGAAAAGGAAAGTTGGGGTGTGGGGAATATTTTTGGAAAATCAAAATGTCGTACTCTTTGGAAAATGCTTATATTAAATACCTAGTTTAGTATTTAACGGACATCTCGTTATTGGGTTATACCGCCCACAGACACACACACACACATACACACACAGATGTTTTTGTAAAAATGTTTTATATTTGGATTTATGGGGCTTCAAAACATATATTTACGTAGAAATATCGCCATAGAATGTTTGGCTGGAATACGATACCTTCTCCTGCTACGTATATATATATATATATATACGTGATCGAGAGAGTAAAACTGCTTTTCTTTGGATTTGGGAAAACTCATAATACGCGTTTTTGTTGAAATCTCGGTATCGAACTGTTTTGTCAGAATTCAATACGCCCTCTAACTTAAGTATGTAGGAGAGAAACTGAAGAGGTAATGAATACTTAAGAGAAAATTTCAGAACTAAGCGTAGTGTTAAATTGAGACCTGTTTTTTGGGAAACAGAAGGCCGAGTTTAGAAGAAATTAAACCTGGAGTGAGGGAAGGAAAGCACTGCGTTGAAAGTGGAAAAATTAACGTGAAATGTGACCGGATCGCATGACTGCAAGATCGGGAAATTATTGTATAGCAGACAATTATTCCCCGGAAGAAGTTCAGTTGACTAACGGCCATGTTGTCTACACATACCCTCCTTCCGTATACGTGCCATGGACGTGCGAATTGGTCGTTTTCTGTTTAAAAAGTCCAGATTATTCAGGTTTGAAAATACATTTAAATTGAGTTTTATTTATGGAGGTCGTTTAACTGCCATGATTCTCCCCGTCCCATTCTATGCTGGACGTGAAAGACCGCTTAATTTTGCTTAGTGGCTTTCTTTGTCAGAATTGAGGTTCTTTTGCGTGCCATATATCTTGAGAAGGTACGAAGGGTTTTTACTTACCTTCCAAAGGAAGCCATGCTGAGGATTTTTACGCTCGATCATTGCCCGCCGCCGGGTTTGAATCCGTAACCTTGGGTATTAAAAACTTCCTTCGTAACCACTACACCACGATAGACGACATTCAGGTTTGAAATGTGTCCATCCGCACACACGTATTTTGATTCGGAGTCGAGTTCCTGGGTAACTGAATACCTCGACTGAGTAGAAGCAGAAAGTAAATGTTCGAAACAGCACGGATTTATTCCAATAAACAGCACATTTAACAGCACCCACTATGAAGCTAAAAGCATTATTATGAAAAACAACGAAGTAATTGTTTAATAGCAATATCACATTATATATACCTTAGTAATTAAAATAATAATAATAGTTCTAATAATAATTATAATAATAATAATATACTGGTAGAAATTTCACAATAGGAAATTTCGACAGTAGGAAAGAAACGTTTAATCGAGCGTAAAACGGCAAAAGGTAAAAGTAAAACAAAGAACAAACTCTCCCTTCATTTAGATTTGAAGAAGATTTATCAATGTAAACGAGTGTGTACAAAAACAATAATATATTATTAATTTACCCACGTCATATACTTCCTGTTTTCTTCCAAAGTAAGGCTTAAAAAGGCGTGATATTTAATTTTGTTTCATATCTACCATTCTTCAATATCTTATACGAAATTTCAAATGCTAGTCACACCTAAATAGTGAATTAATATGTCTTGGAATGTGAAACAGGAACTAGTATTTTTTCACATTGAAAAAACATGTATTACATACATCCTTTCCGTCTCGTTGCTTACAGCGAGGCTGATTCAATTCTTCAGCGCATTTCGATTGCTCCTTTAAATTGCATAGCTATATACGAGGGCCGTTCAGAAAGTAGCCTCCGGTTGATTGCAAGAAATTCACCAAGTTAAATAAAAATATTTTAATATATACATCTTACAACTACATCTTTGCACTATTTTTCTACATAGTTTCCATAACGATTGAGGCACTTATCGTATCTGTTCACAAGCTTTGAAATTCCTTCTGCATAAAAATCACCCGCTTGTGCCTGGAGCCAGCCTGTGACCGCATCTTTGAGCTCTTCGTCGTCATCAAACCGCTGGGACCCGAGCCATTTCTTCATATGCATGAAGAGGTGATAATCGCTCGGCGCCAGATCTGGGCTGTAAGGTGGATGGTTGACAACGTCCCACTTGAAGGACTCAAGAAGGGCTGTTGTTCTGCGAGCAGAGTGAGGACGGGCGTTATCGTGCAAAAAAACGATACCGGAAGTCAGCATACCACGGCGTTTGTTCTGTATAGCCCGTCGTAATTGTTTTAGTGTTTCACAGTACACGTCTTGATTAATGGTCGTCCCACGTTCCATGAATTCAACCAACAACACCCCTTTTGCATCCCAAAACACCGTTGTCATCAATTTTCGGGCAGAAAAATCTTGCCGGGCTTTTATTGGTTTGGTAGGCGAATTTGAATGTGCCCACATCTTTGATTGTTCTTTTGCCTCAGGGTTCACGTACTTAATCCAGGTTTCGTCCCCGGTCACGATTCTGTTTAACAATGGTTCACCTTCGGCCTCATAACGTGACAGAAAGTCTAATGCAGAGGCCATTCTTTGAGTTTTGTGGTGGTCGGTAAGAATTTTGGGCACCCATCGTGCACAGAACTTACGGTAACCCAATCTTGCTGTCACTATCTCGTACAAGAGAGTCTTAGAAATCTGTGGAAAATCAGTAGACAACTCCGACATTGTGAAACGTCGGTTTTCACGAACTTTTGCATCAACTGTCTGAACGAGTTCGTCCGTGACCAATGATGGTCTACCACTCCTCTCTTCATCATGAACGTTTTCTCGTCCACTTTTAAATAAACGTACCCATTCACGGACCACTCCTTCACTCATAACTCTTGGTCCGTACACGGCACAAAGCTCACGATGAATAGCTGCTGCAGAATATCCTTTGGCTGTAAAAAACCTTATAACAGCACGCACTTCATATTTGGCGGGGTTTTCTATTGCAGTACACATTTCAAACGGCCACAAACACTAAACTAGCGCAGGTACGACTTTCACTCGACCACGGCTTGATGCCGACTGACCTGCTGAGTGCGTGAATGCACAGATGGCGTCGCTACTCCCCCCACTACCCGCACTGTGACCGATCGGAGGCTACTTTCTGAACGGCCCTTAGAACATTGTTTCTGTACCATGCTACAAAAAGATTTGTAAAGCTTCATTTGAAGAAGAAAGACTTCAAGATGTATTTGCGTACTCGCCGAGTGTGTTCCGCCACTGATGTAATTTGCATGGTGAGCGACAGTCCTAGTATCTCCAGGTGGAATGGGGAGATGTAACGTTCCCCTCAGTTTAGCAGCTCCCCAGGGCTGGGCTACACATATCTCATCTGAATAAACCAGACCCTGGAAGATAACAGGAATACAATCCAACATTTTCGCTCTCCACTATCATCATCACCAAACACTGACCACCTCTCTTTTCCGCTTCTCTTTGTTTATATATACATGTACACGTCTTTAAAAGGTGAGCCTCAAGGCTTGCAGTGGCGGAACCGAATAGGAACTTGATTTATTGATTTTGTGGTACTTTTTAAAGTTAAATCATTGCTTAAAAGATACACAGTTTACTATTTAAAATGTTTTTATATAAAAAACTTTATATTATTTTAATTAGTAATGAAACCCATTGAGGGTCGCGTCGTGGCCGAGTGGTTAGATCACTCGCCTCTTACCCAAACGGCCAGGGTTCGCTCCCAGGCGAACGTATGTTCTATTTGTGATGGCTTGGGGCGGCTTTTCTCCGGTTTTCACCGCCTTCGCATTTCACCGGTGCTCCATGTTCATTCCATGTATCATCATTGCCATCGCCTGCGCTGGCGTATGTAGTAAAAGAGGGTGTTTAACCCTATCAAAAAAGAAAAAGGTGGAATCAATGACGAAAAAAATACATACAAGGCGAATAGTTTTCCTATATCAAATAAATCGAAAACAAATTTAGAAAATAAACCTAAAGACTCAAGAATAACGAGTATTGCAGAATGTTTTATATGCAAGTATGAGTTTTCTTCGAAATTATTTTGCCTGTTTTAGGAGTCAAATTTGTGGAACTAAGTCATAGCACAGATGTAAGACGCACTTTTTTTATTCATAATCCTTTCCCTGATTTCACAGTATTCGTTTTTGAAAACATCTTTTCATGTACTCTGACAGTGGCGTATGCGGCCGCTCTCACGTACACCTTATTATGTGACGGTAGGGCTGGAATGTAGAAATCACGGAAATACGCGCCGATAACCAAGAAGCCTTGGAACGCGAGACATCAGCCGGCACATGCTAGAAGCGCCCAGAAGTTCGGCTTCCACAATTTCCAGAAAGTTTTGTGACGTCATTTCTAGCTATAAAAGTAAGGAAGAGCTGCGAGCCTTGTGAATTGTGTCGTTATGAGTGAGACTTCGACTTAGTGTTAGTTGGCAGTGAGGTACACGCAATGACATGAGAAAGCCGTCAAATGTCTGTGCGCTGAAGAGTCGAGTGAATTGATTGCAGCAATGAATTAAATACTTTATATGTAAGAAGAAATTTTTTGGTCAATAAAGACATTTGTTTCAAGATATACTTCCTCTTCTTTTGTGGCTCTACTGTCCTTGGCGAGCTTTGGCTTCCTGCAAAATCCTCCTTCACATATCCCTCTTTTCTGCTTTACTTTTCCACCCTCTGATTCCGGTCTTTCTTAGGTCTTCCATCACATTATCTATCCATATTGTTTTTGGTTTTCCTTTTTTTTTTTTTTTCTTCTAGCGTACAGTCTTCCTTTCAATATTCTTTTTGGCAATTTATCATCCGTCATTCCCTATATGTGCCCTAGCCATCTTATTCTTTGTGCCTTTATATATTTCACAATTTTGCTGGTTAATTATTTCTTCTATCTTCAAGTTATATATTATTTTCCACTGATCTTTATCCTTTACAGGTCCAAAGATTAGTATAAGTATTTTTCTTTCAAATTTTCGTAGTATTTCTTCATCTACAATGTTTAGGGTCCAGGTTTCTGCAGCATAAATTACTATTGCCCTTATTAATGTTTTATTTATCTTGTATTTTGTCCCTGGACTTATAAGCCTATTTTTTAATATTTTTAAATTCGCATAATAGGCTATTTTTCCACTTTGAATTCCTTCTTTTATGCACTCGTTTAAATTATTATCACTATTTACAAGTGCTCCTAATTATCTAAATTTGGATAACCCTTCAAATGTTTTGTCTCCAACTACTAGATTTGAAATTACTCTTTTCCTTATGTCTGCTGTCATTTTCAGGTATTTAGTTTTTTTCCGTTTACTTCCAATCTTATTTCTTTAGACCTTCATTCTAATTCTTCATTAACTTCAACTAACATTTTTTGTCGCTTACCACAATAAATATGTCATCTGCATATACACATATCAGGCTAGATTAAAAATATTGTTCCTTTAGTATCTGTTTTTTCTTCTGCTCTGTACAGGCTAGTTTGAGTAGAGTCTTACTCTTGCCTTATAATTAAAATCCGGACTTAATTTATTGAGTACTTTCACTTTGGCTTTTGTATTTTACATTGTCATTTTTATTAGCCTTATTATTTTTGGTTGCACTTTAAATCATTGTAAGGTTTTATAGAGAACTTCTCTAGCGACTGAGTCAAATGCATACTTAAAGTCAATAAAGAAAAGCATAAGCCTATGCCATGCTCATAGAATTTTTCTATTATTTATTGTACTACAAATATCTGATTTGTTGTACCCTTGTCACTTCTAAATTCACATTGATATTCGCCTAATACGTTTTCAGCATACCTTTTACCTCTATTATTTAAAATACTTGAAAATATTTTATGTACTACATTTAGCAATGTACTTCCCCTATAATTATGGCATTGATATTTAATAGCCTTTTTATATATTGGGCATATTATGTCTGTCTTCCAGCTCTCAGGCATCTGTTCCTTCCTCCATATTTCTATTATTTACTAATGTATTGCTTTCATAGTCCCATTTCCACCATATTTAAAAAGCTCAGCAATTATGTCGTCTTTTCCTGGTGTTTTATTATTATTCAGATTCTGTATTGCTATTTTAGCACACCAAATATCCGGTACTTCTTCTTCTTCCATTCTTTCTTCTTTTCCATTTTTATTCTGTCCTTGTTCCTGATTATTTATTGTTTGTTATTTATTTAACAATTCTTTGTAGTATTCAGCCCATCTTTCCAGTATATCTTTATCTTCTCCAAGAATTTTACCCTCCTTGCTTAAACATTCTCTCATTCTATTCTGTTTCCCTTGTTTCATTTGCTTTAATACCGTATAGAATTTCTTTATCTCACTCTATTGATTCAATGTTTCTATTTCTTGGATTCGCGTTTTCCAATATTCTCTTTTCCTTTTCTTACATATATTATTAGTATCTCTTCTTCTTTGGCGGTATTCTTCATAGTTATTTCTAATGTGTTTCTGGAGCATTTCTTTTCTAGCCATATTATTTTTTTCTATAACTTGCTCACACTCTTTATCATACCATTCTATATTTATTTCTAGTTTCTTTTCACCGATGCTTATTTTTGCTATTTCCTTTAGTGTCTCCTTTATTATTTCCATTTGCTCTTCATTAACTTTTGATATTTCTTTTTTTCTTCGTTTGTCATTTAGATTGCTCTTCATTTACTTTTGATATTTCTTTTTTTTTCTTCTTTTCTTCTATTTTTTCATCGTATATATTTGTTCTCTTGAACTCTCTCCATTTTCTTTATTCTTAATTAAATTCTCACTTTAACCAAAAAGTGATCCAAATCACAATTTGGACGTCTAGAACTTCTTACATCTACAATTGATGGTGCATATCTTGCCTTAATTATCACATGATCAATTTGATTTACTATATCTGAACCTGATATTTTCCATGTTCTTTTATGTATTTCTTTGTGGGAGAAGCAGGTACTTTTAATATAATCATATTATTTCTAACTGCAAAGTGTACAAATAGATTACCATTTTCATCATTTATTTTATGTAATATATGTTTTCCTGCCATTCCATTTAAATAGTCTTCTTTCCCCATTTGTGTATTAAAATCTCCTAGTATCATCAATGTATCCTAAGTTCCTACTAAATTACATGTCATGTATTTTCTAAACTTTCATAAAACTCTTCCTCTTCCATCTCTTCTTTCTCTTCTGTAGGTGCATATATGATTAATAGAGTTATATTTCTGAATTTACCTTTAAGGCGTATTTTACAGATTCGTTCACTAATTGATTTAAATTCTATTGGGCTCTTTTTGAGTTCCTTTGAAATAATAAATCCTGTACCTTTAAGTTCAGCTTTTTTAGGTCCACTATATAACACTGTACATTCTTTCTCATTTATTCAACTTTCCCCTGCCCAACTTATTTCTTGAAGCGCTACCACATCTAATTTATATTTTAATATTTCATTTGCTGTTTCTTTCATTTTCCCAGGTTTCAGCATTGTCCTTACGTTACAAGTCGCCAACATTAAATCATTCCGAGGCTTTTTGCAGTTTTCAAGATATACAGAGCTCCAAATAGTGCTAATAACCGACTGATAAAATTGCGCAGGTTAGGACACTTATTTTTGGGGATTCCTTTACAGTCCTTTGACTTTGTAATGTGAAATGATTCCGGCGTTGGCAGGAGGAGGGTTATTTTGAGCGGCTGACCAGTTCTCTGAAGTACAAAATACAGGAGGTAGAGCCTGATAGCTAACCGTGTACTGGGTTGAAATGGAAAAACCTACGATTTAATGTGAGTGAAATTTGGAAAATCCACACCATGTAAAATAACTTATTGTAGTTTATACTAGCTATTGTATACAGTAAAAGCGATATTTTTGCTATGTATCAAAATCTTATTCTTTATGGTTATTTAAATAATAGCTTACTGTCTAAATCTATTGCTATAATAACAAATGAGCTAAGTGGTGCATTTTTAAAACTATTTGCATAAAAACATCAAGCTTTACACTAGATAAGATTACAAATATATCTGTTTTTATATGTTTATATTACCACTAATTAGTATAGAAAAATTATTACGTTTCGTATTCACAAAAACTCTTGATTTTCAAAAGCTTACCAATTTATTTCTCACAACTAAGTATTATTTCAAATGTACATTACCATTTTCTTTGATGTACAGTTGAAAGGCAGTGTAATAATTTTGAAACAAATCAGTGAAAATTTGCATCGTTTGGAGCACTTTGAGTATCGAAAAGTGTTGGACAAAAATTGCGAGAAAATAAGGTTTAAAGTTGGTAGTGCCTATTAATGAGCATGCATATGTACAAGGTGGTTCACCTGTCCCTTATGGTTTTATGCAACCCGCAGATTACAGTATAACCTGAAAACATCTTTCTTGAGACACATCTTCTCATAGTAACATTATAGACTTTGGCGCTACAAGTTATAACTGAATAGTAGCGTATTTGATTAATACGCGGTGTTAGAATGAGATATAAGATGCTCGATTCTGGTTCGAATCATACCCTAAACGTTGACAATTTTTTTTACCCGCTTTCTTTCTTCCGGATTTGGCACAAAACTAGATGGGAACATTTTTAACTTGCTTATTTGTTTCTTTTATTTTGTGTTTATTCTAACTTAATCAGTCCAGTTACAGGAAACAGATATGAAAATGAACATTTTGGGGCATATTCATTCATTTTCTTCTAAATATGCAGGTATTATTAAAATGTTACACAAATACCTAGGCTGACACTCACAAAATGTGCCAAAAATACCAATACTTTCAGTTGAAAAGAACATTAGCTTTAATCCCCATAACTTAACAAACTTCTTAAAATACACTAGATAGAGTATTTTCGACATGAAACTAAGCGATGAAACTTTCTTATTTAGCGCAGCAGCTGTTCGAAATTATGACCTTCTTTGTTTATTCAGAGTTGTATGCGATGCTGAAATAACAACCAGGCAAATAGTAACATCTGGGATGTGACCGACATCCAGGCCTCCCTGATAAGTTGCTAAAGAGGAATAAGATTATGCGGCCGTTGGCTGTACACTATTTTAAGTGACCCTATAGCAAATAATCAAGTGGCGTAAGATCTGGAGATCTGGCAGGCCACGAGACAGGTCCTCGCCTACCTATCCATCTTTGAGGATGTGTGCGAACCTGGACTGGTGCGGTGAAGCATGGAAGGTTGAATAATGCGGTAGGTATCACCAGCTAGATGCGCAGTAAACTTCTGTGTTGATGACGTCAGCTGGTGTAGCGGTTGCTAGCCGGTTAGCTGGTTGCTCTCATTACAATGACAGTGTTTATGAGGATTTTGATTGTTCAAGCTTCTGGTGAGTGTTGCAGTGATGGATTCAGTTAAGTGCAAGGAATGATCGTTTCTCTCCAGATAATTCCAGCATTCGGTCCATACATTTTGACGAGAAAGATAATGAAGCGGAACTGCTGAAACTTGCTCCTAAATATATTAAAAAGTATTGCTGTACAACATTTAAATTTAAAGTTGTGTAATGACTTGTATCAGAAAGCTAATAGTCCTAATAAAAGAAGACAAAACGGCTTCTAAACAGAGATGCAAACCAATAGTAAATGCTCTGTTAGAAGAAACAAACAGAAATTCTGAAGTAAATATAGTAAATATCTCCGAAAATCCTGTTTCCTCTCCCTCGTCATATAACACAGCATCTACAAATACAGAGTACTTTAAATATGAAGTTGAAACACTTAGAAATCACAATTTAAGATTTGAGAAGAAAGTAATACGTTTAGAAAATGAACTGCAAAAAGTACAATCCCAAATGTATAAGTTAAGATGCGTTGAACGTGAATTCCAGCAAATGTTCTCATTTTGTCAGCAGCAAATTTTACTTACAGGTAGATATAAAATTGGGACTCTGATGACATTTCAAAGGAAATTATTTTGAGATGCGTGTATAAGAATGTCTTAAATATTCAGTACCAAGTTCTAGAGCCATCAAAAAACGCTTGGCTCAATTCATCATATCACAGGAATCATTAAATTAAATGTGTACCTATTACAACAGAAAGCAAGTTATGTTATAGAGTTTGAGAAAGATCTTGTTCTGAGCTCTTATGAGATGAAACTGAAACCCGATTTTTGCTATCACAATATAGAAGACACAATTCGCGGTCCGCAAAATTATCTGCAGTTACTGGTACTACGCAGCTTAACAGGAAAATGGAAACAACCAATATACTACAATTTTTATTAGGCAGTAACAAAAGAATTACTAACAGACATTGCTCAAATGGTCGAAAGGCAGGTTTCAAAATCCGTGCCTTACTCTGTGATATGGGAGGATCAAATAGGAAATTACTCTCTAACCTTGGAATTATAAGAGAAAATCCTACATCACGCATCCTGCTATAGAAGCTGAAAATAGCCACTTACGGGCTTTCTGCGACTTCTCACGTGTTGAAATTATTCAGAAACCATTTATTGGACGAAGGATTTGTTTTACATAATGGTAAGGAAATCACAAAATAGGTTTCTGAAAAGCACGTTGATGCTCAGAAATGCTATGACTTTCGCCACAATCTTATGTTACTTACAGGCACTAAAAGCCAAGAAGTTTGTCTTGCCATTTATCAGGCTGAAAATTATGAACAAGAGAAAATCAGAAAAACCGAAAATACCCGGAAACAAACGCACTGATTTGGCGAGAAAGAAAATGAGAAAAGGTGCTACAACTGAAAAATAATTGCATATGTAAATGAAGCAGGAAACACTACATCGGGTAATATATTTTATTGCATACCTACCGTTTTTCCCAATACTTACTAATATGTTGAGTTATTTATTAATTTAGATTTAAACTCTGAAGAACAGAAGAATTCCAACAAGATATCTAAACAACTGGGAGCAACATTTAACGAGCATGAGATTTAGGGGCATATGGTGAGCCTTTATATTTAATATTTTAAACAATTGCTTCGTTAGCTTTAATAATTTAAATCTAATGGTTAGAGCTGAACAAGTTATCTATTTTATTTGCAATTTGATAGGGAACATCTGAATGTGTATCTTTACACAGCACCATAGTTGTTAATTTGTTAACAATGACCACAGCAGTAAGCACAGCGTGGCTGAGTATATACACTGCATGACGTCATGGTCAGCGTGTACGAGTGAGAAACATGCTCGTGATACCTACCGTATACTCAAATTACCGTGCGGTGGAGCATCACCATGAGGGAACCACATTCATAATCTTTCATTTAATGGTACGTGCTCCAGCAATGGAGGGAGATCGTTTTGGAGGAAGTGAAGGTAGCGTGTTACCGTAAGGTGATCTTCGAAAAAATTTGGCCCGGTTAGATAATCACCCAAAATGCCACACCATATATTAATTCCCCACTGGTTTTGAAACCCTGCCTGTCTTACCCAATAAGGGTAAGGACACTCCAGTAGTGCATATTGTTGCGATTCACAGTGCCATTTTGTGAAACTGCGATTCATCTGAAAACAGAACTTTGGATAATAAGACAGCATCACGATTCAAACTGCATAATACCCACGTAGTCACGACCATGGGGTTCCTGGTGCAGCTGCAAGTGGTAAGGTTGAAATGTATTGTAATGGAGAATTCGCATAACTCATTACCCACTGATATCTGTGTCTTGTGCCAGTGCCCGCGCGCTAAATGTGAGGATTATTTAAGACAGCGTCTAAAATTATATCTTCATTGTGCCCAGAGGTAACTGGTAAACGTCGTTCAGCATTGCGAAAAGTGTTGTGCATAGGTTTTCGTCTTTCTTGAAATCGATTTCCACACAGGCGGACGTATAATTTAAATTAAATTAGTGTCTATTCAAGTTGGCTAGTCCCTCCAAGTGGACGAGCACACACGACGTACGTGTTTATTTACCCTGCGACCTTGAGTGGACCGGCCTCCCTATAATGAATGCTGTATCGAAATTAAGTTTGAACGCTTTCTGAAAGGTCAATGACCTATCTAGGCCAGCTGGTCACGTATTGAGATGTGAAAACGTTGTAGCAAAAAGACAGTCTATTTTGACAGGCGTTGTTCTATTCGCCGCGTAGTTAAGACCATGAAAACTCATTAGGTAATAAACTATCTGATTGGTTTGTGGGAAAACATTTATACGAAGAGAAAAGAGTTAACATGGCAAAATGGATACAATTAAGGTACCTTTTATCAAAATACCAATATCTATACTTCTAAAAGCTAGCTCCTAGAAGAACTAGCTGGATAGCCTAACCTTCCAAAACTCTCATTTCCAATTCTTTGTTTTGAGGATTCCTATTCTCGGTTACCTAGTTTTTTAATTATATACCTGTTTACTCTTTCGAGTGGATGTCAGCTATTTTTGCACTCACCTTTAATATACTATGACTTATAAAGTGCTTAATAGCTCAACCTACGACTTTGTTACAAAATGTGGTTGCCTTTCTAAATTACATTCTGGATATGGAAAATTACTTTGTATTTCCAGTTAATCTATCATAACTGCCGACTGATTATTGGTCTCGTCATAGACGTTTCTAAACACGAGGAGAAAGGAAAATATTAATTATGTACACTGACAATGGAAGTGTATTTTA
Source organism: Hymenopus coronatus (assembly GCA_030762935.1). Classification (NCBI taxonomy): domain Eukaryota; kingdom Metazoa; phylum Arthropoda; class Insecta; order Mantodea; family Hymenopodidae; genus Hymenopus; species Hymenopus coronatus. Next base: position 268,455,425 of record CM060900.1, on the reverse strand, counting down.
CAGCATATTACACATACATGAACAATTACTACTAATGCCTGTATTGTCGGGTTGATAGGCGATTGCGGGTGTAGTTCTCCTTCTACCACCAATTTGCTGTCCCCATAATATATTTTTGCCTGCTTCACCTCATCTGTTATATGGATGCAGAAACAGGCGACAGGGATTACGTGTTACGGCAGTACGGTAAAATTTGCGTTATGAAAAGATTTTTCCCTGGCGCTTGGCAGGACTGGCGGGGGCTCCTTCCTTCTTTCATTCGTCTATTCCAAGGACCCCTAGTTTGTGGGAGACTAAGACAGTGTTAGCGGATGTATGGATTGGTTTCATACTGGAATCGTTAGGGATTCCGTTTTTGCAGTGCGGGGGTCAGCATTTGATCGACCTACGGATCCCCCATTCATTCCTTCCCTTTCAGACGCGTCACATTGGAAGTATAAAGGACCTATTATGGCCTACATCCGGTGCTGTCTTCCAGTAACTAGAGACTTCTAACTACGCCTAACGCTTAGCTCTTAATAATTTATAATAGTACCTATGTTTCAAATTTTCCTACATTTTGTACCTTTTTTGCCAAATTTCTGCCTTTCTCTAGGTTAGATACATGTCCCTACAATTGGCAAAACTGAGTGGCTGATGTCAATATCCTTGGATTTATGATCTAGTTTTTGGTTGTTTTATTAATAATGTAACTTAACAATATTCATCAGGAATTTGTTTACAATTTGTCTGTTACCTGGTCACTTTTATATGGCCTCAACTGTACGCTATATGTATTGCTGTAATAAGTTCTTGTTAGTTAGAAGAAAGAGGATGTTGAAGATGAAATGAAGATACAGCAGTTATCCAGGGGATGCGTACATTGGAGCATTTAGCAAACACATTTCTGTTTGTTACGCTGAGATCTTGATTAAAATGCAGAAGTGTGAGGTGCTCTAAGATGTACGCTGTGATGAGTTTACCTTGGGGTTTGGTTAAGGCAAAGCAACTCTGCTGGAATTTCGCATTCCGGATTCCTATCTGCTTACTTGTCCATTAGAGTCCACAGAGACAATTTTCTCAGCCACTCGCATTCAACCTATAGGCATTACACTCACTAACGCATATTCCTATACTCGTACTGAAGGGAGAAGTCATGTTGAAAGGAAACACCGATAAGATTTACTTCGCAAAACTTTGCAGTGTTAGTGCGACTGCACCCAGACCATCAATGTGTTTTTGGATAGAGTTTTGGACAAAAAGCGGATTAAATCTTCTTAAAATGCTTTAAGATATCTGCTTGAATTTACAGTTTAGTAACTCAGAAAAATCTACACCTTCTATTTATTTTACTGCATTCATTTATTTAGAGTACCTTAATACAATATAACCCCAAAAGTTAAACTTCCTTGGCACTCAAAGTTTCTTTGCGAAATTGGAAACTCAAACGCAACAACTGAAGAGCATACAACAACGTTTGAAAATAAGTTGTATATTAGGGCTTTGCGGTAGCTTCTGCGACCTTAAATTCATTTTGCATGTTTCACACTCACACATGTAAGATAATATCGGCTGAACGGAGAGTGAACCTTTAAGTAAGTGTTATTTCAAAGAGTGTCGTGACGTCATTTCTTCAAGTGAACCGAGGGTCAGTTCTAATTCCGGGATTACGATGATTAGTTAACGTGATGGGACGTAACGTGAAGTTAACAAAATGCTCCTAAGCTGTAGACCTATTAGTATGCACATGAGCTTTAAGTTACAGACGGGAATGGATCTTCTTTGATAGTTTTTATTACTTCATGCTACTACTTCACCCCTTTGGATATAATTACCATGTAGTATCAGTTCACGTAATGCAAAGGAAACGTTTGACATTGCCAAATTCTTAAGTTAGGTCGCGTTAATTCAAGTCAAGCTATTTTAACGCTAAATAGCTCTTTAAGACAACGGGTTAGACTTTCACGTTCCGTTGCGTTAAGTCAAATCACGTTACATTAAATTCATTGTAATCCCAGCATAGTACTCACGTTGCGGATAAATTGTCTATCAAGCACCCATCAGTCTGAACAGTACTAATAACGCGACGACATCAATTATGCAACAAAGTGTCTCACAGTTTCCCACGCAAACGCATAAAATAAGGTAAATAATTACCTATGTTAATCTTCCTTGCTTAATCCAACCAGCGTCCATTCACACAATAGAGAGAATGTTTTTGCACACATTCGCTAAAGGGAACAACACGCTCAGCAGAGTAATTCATGTTCCCATAATTAGCAATGATATCAAGTAAATCGCCGAGGGCTATCAATACTCTTCGATATCGAGTAAAGAAGAAACAGTGCAAAAGGGGTTGTGGTGTTGCTACACGCCGAAGGTTCTCACGTTTGGAGAAAACGTCTTGCCTTATAGACAACTTTTGCGAAACTAATAGTCCAGTTGAATTCGAGGCTCAGTGGATAACAAGTGACGTCGAATAACATAACATGGTACATTTTGAAACTAACATCAACTGTATGTCTTGGGACAAACACCAAAATGAACTTGTACTTCAATTGCCTTTATAGTTTAATTATTTTCTCTAAAAGCAACGTTATAAAACAACTGCGTTATTAAGACCTGCCTACCATAAAGTTTCCTTGGACTAAGACTAGTACTTATATTTCAGGGAAAGCAACGATCTGTCTTTTATCAGTGCGGTTCATACTTAGTCACCTCACTGCTGCATATACAACATTAATCTTATGTATGCAAAGAGTGTGCTGCTGAACAGTATGATCAAGCCATTACATTACCACACCCGTCCAGCAATTTGAGTTAACTATCAGCATAAATACTACGATTACACTTTCACAAGATGCAAGCGAATTTTCCAAATGTAACTATTGAAAAGGCACGATACCAGTTCACTAAGGTGATATAGGGTGATATATATATATATATATATATATATATATAGATTACGAGACAATGTACATGGAAAACAAGACAGAGCTTCTAAAGCTATGGCATATCTGAATAATAAGCTATAGGGTGGATTTCAAAAAATATAAGGAATATAATGTCATATAAGGAACTATATAACGCAGAATTAGGAAACGTTCTCTTTAACAAATAGCGATCCCAATGTTGATCCTGGGCCGCGCCGTGGCAGAGTGGTTAGACTATCGCACTCAAGCGGCGCAAGTTGGATGCCAAGTGACTGCATGTGGGATTTGTGGTGGACAAAGCGGCGCAGGGGCGGGTTCTGCACTTCCACCACCACATTCCGTCTATGTTTCGCCTTCATCCCATGTATTACAGTCATCGCCTGCGGTGTCATAATAGTAAAAGCGGGCGTTAAACACAATAAAAAATGTTGATTCAGCTACGGAAGAATTCAAAAGATTGGAAACCGTCAGGAGCTTACATTAAATATAGAACCTAAATATATGGCCCAGCACCTCTACATAAAGTTTAAAAGGATGTCAACAATTACATGGAAATTACTCTATTAAACTCATCCTATAACATATTCTAGCTGGCCCAAAATCGCCGAATTTCAGCTTAGCAGATAATCATTGGTGTGGTTAAAGAATTGCACGGTTCTACGGGGAAAATCCAAGTAAACACCAGCAGTGGTGGTGCTAGCGCAAGCGATCGGTGTTGTATTCCTTTTGCATATCAGCGGAAACGGTTAGGCAAGGAATTCCGTGGTTTGTATTAGCGTCCGTGATTTCGTACACAGGAACACTGCAAACAGTTCGAAAATGTCAACATGTTTTCCACTTCTTTTAATTTTAAGAGAATAAGGTCACCCGTTAGACCAGGGATATAATTATAAAGTCTTTATTTCACCGATAAATATCCGGCAATAACCAGTTTTGTAACTGTGTATATGCTGTCTTATTTATCATTACAGGCTGGATCCACTGTAGGATTAAATCAAAACACTAAGCTGCGGTAAGAAAAAAAAAAACATACATGAGAGTAGGAAAAATGTGCAAATGTGACAGTACGTAGTGTTTTACTGTATTATTATTGCTGTCATCATCTTCATCATCCTTATTTTTATTATTATTATTACTGCTATTATTATTATTATTATTATTATTATTATTATTACGCACTATACGCATAAGCAAGTAAAACAAACACGAAATCCCTGACTCTGATACAAACCTAGGAACTCCTCTCATTGAAGGAGATTGCTTCACCGTTTCCGCTAATGTGCAACAGGAGTAGAACCAGATCGCTAGCTCTAAAACCACCACTGACCGGTGTTTCCTTGGATTTTCCTCATTGAGCACTACAGTTCTTAAAGCGCACGAAGGGTTATCAGCTAACTTGAAATATCACATCGTGGGCCACTTCGTATACACAAATTGTCACAAACAGAATTAATAATATATTACAATTTTTCTTAGAACCACAACACAGATTCGGAAAAGGCAGACTATGCTATGAGCGCAACTTTACTATGGTACATTGCTCGAGTAAAGGAATTTAACTTGACACTAAACAGAGTACTTGTTGACTAAATTAAAGCCTTCGATAAAGTAAGAAGAAATATAATATGAAATATAGTCAAACAATGAGGCTTTCCAAATGATAGAATAACAGTAATCCAAAATATATTAGATGGATCAACGGTAAAAATTTAAAATGAAAATCATCTACTAGCAATATAAAGATAAACAACGGAGTGAGACAATGATATTCTTTATCAACTTTTCAATTTATATACGATCACGTAATAAGAAAGTGGTAATACGTTTTATAAAAAATAAAAATAAATATCTTGTTTGTTAACGGTGCTATCAACCGCCAGGATTATATCAGTACTGTCGGTGTGCCGGAATTTCGTCCCGCAGGAGTTCTTTTACCTGCCAATAAGTCTATTGACATGGGATGCTGCCGCGACCTTGAGATCAGTATGCCAGCGGCTAACTAACTGAGCTACTCAGACCAACTACTTTTTAGATGATAATATTAGAGCTGATAATAGAAAATGATGCACATTCCCCTACAGATAGTCAAGCAGGGCTTAAATTGGACGAGGATAGCTTACAAACAGTCATTTTTACTTTTTCACCACGTATATACAATGTATATAGATAGAGAGGGTGTTGTATTCCATTACAAAAATCGACCAATACTTCACCGGGAATACAAGTTTTCAAAACATCTGCTTAAAAAAGCAACTTTTAGAAGAAGGTCTTTATGTGTCTGAACTGTATACTTCAAAAACGAAAAGTTGTTAAAATAGCAAACTTCATATTTAAGGGGACAAGGTAGTCTGAACATATCGAGATTACACCTTATCTGAGTTAAATTACCACTGCTGTTTAAGTTCTCAATGGTTTTTCCGAAAAATTTACGAGTTATTCTACAAATCCTGAAAATTATTTCAAGTGGTTGTTTGTATTGATAAGTTATGTGGTTGAGTCTGTAAAAGGTATTTCAGTCAGCAGAAAAATAATAAAATTTGCTCTTAAACCATGTTAATTTATGTACTCTTTTCTCTGATATTACTGGGAATATAGAATCACACATTTGCATGCTTGTTTTTAGTATAATCGGCTATCTTCTGAGCCTCAATTATCTGTTATATATCATGTCACTACAAATTGAAAAAAAAAATATTTGCAAGATCAAAAATGTAAAAATATATGGATTATTTGCAAAGTTATTGTTTTTTTAATGTCACTAATACATATCATAAAATTATGATTGTGGTTCAGAAAGTTCAACTATGTGTTGTATACACGTACAGAAAATTTTGGCTCTCTATCGCTTATACTTTCTAAGAAAAAGATACGCAAGTATTAAAAAATGTTGTTTTGAGAAAACTGAACTAAAAGATACACATATTCTACAAAATACCATTGTACAACAGCTTTAAAGGAATGCAGGCTAGTACTTAAATGCTGTTTAAATGCTTTAAAATCCTGTTAATCCTCAAAGTATATATTTTCTGAAACTGAAGAATAATAGAGGTTTTATTAGTGTCTAAAACAAAACAAAAAATTATTTTGACCATTTCAGAATACCTTAAGTTCAGCATCCAAGGATGCGACACTAACATTTTCAAGAAAATCCTCCACCCTAAACTACCCTTTATATGAAACAGTTGTCAAAAGGTTTTATTTTCTCAAAAATGGATCTAAGGATTTTGATTAAAATGCCACATATTCAATGTATACATTATATTTGTTATAAAGATGTCTAAAATTTTCTGGGAATAGTATCTGTAGTACTCTGGACGTCTTTTCCATACTAGTAAACCGTAAAAGATAAGACTGAAACTTACAAAACAAATATTGCAGGTCTCGTTAAAAAACACAATTTGTGTGATAAATATTTTTTCGTAGAGTTAACCATTTTGGAGATATTCCTTCTTATTGGTTTCAATTTTATAATATTCGAACTATTCTGAAACTGAATGACATCATTCGATCCATCTCTCTTTTATTTTACTCCGGGCCATACAAAAATAACAGAATTTAAATTGTGTCATATAGCGTCCAGCCTTTAAGAGATTTGATTATCGCTTTAGCATAGTGTATTCCTTTGTTTTCCTTCTGCTTATAAGGGAACAAGTAATACTACTATTTCTGCTATTGTTTTTCTCGATCAGCAAGATGCAACAGATAAAAGATATTAAATAGGAACAAGTGTATAACTTAGTTAAGTTTTTTTTTAATTACACTTTTATCTAATTTCGCCTAACTACACAGGTCTTATAGCGACAACAATGAGAGATTTTATAATACAATATTTACACATTAAATTAATAATTATATCTAGATTGTAACATTAATTATTGGAATTCTAACAATAATACTTATATATGTAGTGTATCATACAACAGAGTATTAAAAGTATACAATATTTTACAGTGCAGTAGTCAGTTTACAATCTTTTATGTATTTAAACAATGATAATAATTTGGTTGGTTTGTCGAGTGCTGCCTGAAGATCTGGAGAAATTTGATGGCTGGTTCTGTACTTAGAATAGTGAGCACATTCCGTTATGATGTGCTTGACTGATAGTCTCTGGCTACAATGTTCACAGGATAGAGGTTGCCGTTTGGTGAATACATAGTCATGAGTTAGCTTAGTATGTCCAATTCTTAGTCTGATGAGTATCATCTGTTGATGCTGGTTGAGAGTTTTGTATACTTTAATAAATTATGTGTTACTTTCACTTCATGCAGTTTACTGTTGCGATTATTCTCAATCCAGTTATTCCTCCATTTTTTGTATCAGCTTCTTCTCAACATACTGTATAGCATCTTCATGTGGAATAGGGATAGGGGGATAAACTGGTGGTTGTTTTGTTGCTTCTTTTGCTGCTTTATCTGCTTTTTCGTTCCCTTCTATCCCCTGATGGGAAGGTATCCACATTAAAGTTACTTCTTTATTTTCAAGCAAAATTTGGTTGTATAAACATTGGATTTCTTTGGTTAGTGAATTATCTGACGACAGATTCTGAAGGGAAATTAAAGCACTGTAGGAATCTGAAAAAAACTACATAATTCCTGTTTGAGTTTATTGCTTCTAAAGGTTTTTTAATTGCAAATTGTTCACTGGAGAAGATGGAGTAAGAATCCGGTAATTTGTATATCAGTGTGCATTCTGGAAATACAACAGCGCATCCGTTTCCATACTTGGACTGGGAACCATCAGTGTATATTTCTAAGCAGCCTTGGTTGTGTATATTTATCTCTTTGAAAAGTCTTTGCTGTGTGATTCTATGAACTTCATTCTTGGCATATCGGGACATTTCTAAATTTATTTCTGGAGTTTTTATTCTCCAAGGTGGAATGTCATGGTTTACGTTCCTGCATATTAACATCGGAAGAGATAATACAAGTTCTTGTAGGTAGCAATATGAACTTTGTAGATAGTCTTTTTTCATGTATAAAATGTCAGGTATTTTGTTTGGAGCTTTTGACGAAATTGATCTAGTCATATAGGTAAGGGATAGTTGTTTTCTTATTACTTGGAGTGCTGGTTCTTCTGATTCTATCTGTAAACTTTCGTTAGGGCTTGAGCGGTGAGCTCCAAGAATTATCCGCAGTGCTGTAGTATGGATGGCATCAAGCAATTTTAAAGTAGAGGGATTGGCGGAGTTGTAGATTATAGAACCATAATCTATTTTCGTACGAATCAAGGTTTTGTAAGTCATACTAAGAACAGAGTAGCCAGCTCCCCAATTGTTGGCCGATGATATCTTTAAGATATTTAAATGTCTTCTGCTGTCGTCTCGCAGTTGCTTTATATGAGAAGCCCATGTCAATTTCCGGTCAAATGTGATACCAAGTAACTTGATTGTGTTTACTATTTCAATTTTATGGCCATTGACATACTATTCAGGTTGTGTGTATTGCTGTCTAGTTTTTTAAAATATTATACATTTACTTTTACTTTCAGAGAGTTTTAACCCAGTATTTTGCAACCAATTTTCTATATTTAATATTGCTTCTTGAGGTATCTTTTCTGTTGTACTAATGTTTTTACCTTGACAGAATGTTGTGAAATCATCGGCAAATAATGTTGATTGAACAGGAGCTTTAATAGTAGATGCTATATCATTAATGGCAATTAGGAAAAGTATCACCCATAAGACTGATCCTTGTGGTACACCATTTGCTATAGAAACGGATTTAGAGAGATGGCTGTTCAATCTTACTTGTATGTTTCTATGCTTCAGAAAATTATCTATGAAGTATATCATATTTCCATTTATGTTGTTCTCCAACAGCACTTTTATTATATACTCTCTGCATACTGTGTCGTAAGCCTTTTCAATGTCCAGACTCACTGTAACTAGATGGTGAGAAGAATTATTAAAGGTTTTCAAAATTGCAGTTTCTAGAGCAACAAGATTGTCTGTTGTGGAGTGAAATTTACGAAAACCATTTTGAATATCACTGATGATTTTTTTTTCTAAAGTCAATTGTAAGCGATTATTGACAACTTTTTCTATAAGTTTACAAAATCAGCATGTTAATGCTATAGGTCTATAACTTTGAGGTAAACACTTGTCTTTATTAGGTTTAAGAACAGGTATCACAACGCTATTAAGCCATTGCAACGGAAATACTTTAGTTGTCCAAATATAATTATATCTGTCACACAGGTATACTGGTCCCTCGTCTGGCAGTTGTTTTAATATTTCATACGGTATACAATCAGCTCCAGGAGCGGAGTTGCTAACATTTATAACAGTATCTTTTAACTCTTGAATTTGTATGTTATCGTTATGCTGTTGGGTACTATTGTTCATCATTGTTTGTGCTATAAATGACCTATATTCATTTTTAAGTTTCAAAAATTCTGGTTTCTTATCATTTGCATTAGATGCCTTTGCAAATGATTCAAATAGGACATCAGAAATTTCTTTATAGATTGCTATGTGGATCACGAAGCATTTGAATTTGGAATGAATGTGTGATACCTTTGATTTTTTTTTTAAGTTTGTACCAGATATCTTGTTGAGTTGCTTTGTGATTAAGAGACGAAACAAAGGATATCCAGCATTCCTTTTTGCTCTCTTTAATTATCCTTCGTGCCTTAGCACGGAGTCTAAGATAGTTTAGCTTATTATCTATAGTAGGTTGCTTTTTATATTTAAAAAATCTCTATTTTTCTCTCTTGTAGCTACTTTGCATGAATTATTCCACCACGGAACGGCTTTTGTTCTTGGAATATTAAAAGTTCTAGGAATATGACATTTAGCTGCTTGAGACAATAGAGTACTGAATTGTTTTATTATCTCGTTTATATCCCAGTTGTTGAAGTCATTGGCAAGGGGTAGATCCTTAGTAAGTCAATAACACATTGTCTAAATTTATTCCAGTCACATTTATTTAGTATCCATTTCTATGGTTTTTGATAATCATCAATATAGAAAGAATCAGTGTTAATAACAATTGGAAAATGGTCGCTCCCATATAGGGTAGGAGAGACCGACCAGTTAAAAATATGTGCTATATCGGGTGTACACATAGCTAGATCAATACTAGTTGGTGTACTCTGTGCAATACTAAAATAGGTTGCTTGACCTTGATTTAAGAGAACTGGATCCTTCATATCTAGGAATTGTTCTATCAGTTTGCCCATTTGGTCAGTATACTTGGAACCCCATAAGCTGCTATGGGTATTGAAATCGCCCAATAAAACAAAAGGCTTTGGTAATTGATCTGTTAAGTGCAGGAGAATATTTAAGTCTAAGTTAGCACTGTTTGGAAGATAGATATTACAAATACAAATTTCTTGGGTTATATGCACCTTAATTGCAATTGCTTCAAGTGTAGTTTTAAGTAATATAGGTTTTTGGAGTTAAGCTGTTACTAATATAAACTGCCACTCCCCCACTTGCATAAGAAGTATTGACTCGGTTCTTATTATACACAGAATAATGTCGATTTTGATGCACATAACTTTCCTTGAAATTTGTCTCCTGAAGACATAATATTAGGTTTACGTTGGTTAATTAAGCACTGTAGTTCTCCTAGGTGGGGTTTTAGTCCATTAATATTCCATTGCATAATTATTAAACCCATAATAATAGTGAAATATATAAATGGATGAAGATTTCTGGGGGAAGGTGGTGTACCAGTTTTCATAGCCAATAGCAATTTTTTTGTACTCCTACTGGAATTAATCACCCTTAGTTATGATATTTTTTTCCTCAGTTAAGGCAGCCATTAGTTCCTTTTCAATTCTAGTGGTTCTGTTCTTTAAGCTCCGATTAGGGAGGTATTGACGAACATATTTCAGGGTATCCACTAACTCCTCTACACTAATTTCATAATTCTCTGTCATTTTAACTATATCTTGGTTATCTACAGCATTTTCATAAAAGCTCAGAAGCTGCAGATAATTCAGAGAAAATTCTTGTGGCGATTCCTCCATGATTTTCCTTAAAGGTTCGAGTAAATCATTCATGCTAGTTTTGACTTTCTTTACAGGAGGTTTATTCCTGTTGGTTTTCTCTACAGACACTTCTTCCTCTAAGAGATCTTCATCTGCAACAGAGGACACACTGTCTGATACAGATTCTATAGTGGAATCGTTAGCATCTGAAGTGGTAGATTGGGAAATGTGTCTTTTGCAGCTAGTCGTTTGTTTGGCATGTTTTATTTCAAGGATGGGCGTGGAAAGACTAATTTCTGAATTTTCTTGCTGACTAGCATCACTTACTTTATGTATTGTTAAATCAATGGCCACATTTCCTGCTTCAGATATTTTTGTTTCTTTGCCATCTTTTGTTTTCTTAATAGGCAATGACCTATAGGTTTTACTTTTTTCTGTAAGTTGGTAACGGTTAAAGCCCCTGCAACATTGTTGATAGATGCATTGGATTGTTGTACTTGTTATTAACTGATCGCTTATTTGCGGTAACTTTAGGGGGAGTATTAATTGGTGGAAAGTCAGTTTCAGAGGGAAACTTTGGATTTTGTTCTTTGAGATGAGATTCTCCTGTTATTTTATCCTGGTCAGTTTGTGTGCACTGCCAGGCTATATGTCCTTCTTGTTTGCACAAGAAGCACACGGGTGAATCAGTTGACAAATACATCCAGTGTTTGTGTTTTCATACTGAATTTGCATATTATCTGGTAACCTCTTACGTCCTCAGGATGTATAAATGTTTGGCGTCAGAAGCTAAGAATGTGGGAGAAGCCAGGAAGAGGAATACCAGCTTTTATATACTCTATGGATGAAAGAGGCTGTATTCCTAATTTCAACAGGTTTTCTTCTAGTACATAGTTTAGGATCACTGGGCATACATTAGATGTAATTATTCTCTTGTTTTTCTCCAGGAGGGGTCTCATTTGGAGTGAAACATTATTTATCATTATTTTGGGATGCTTTGTGCTTAATTCAGTTACGATTTGTGTGTTTGCTAAGTACATGCAAATCCTATTATTGGATACGTAGGAAACGAATCGGATGTTGGTTGGGTCAGTAAGTTTCCCAATAGCAATGACATAATCTTTAACTGTAATGTTTTCTTGAGCTTCTATTACTATTGCTTGCTCTTTATTTGGTTGTAGAGCTCTAGAGTAGGATATCTTGCTAGTATTTACACTCTTATTATTAACATCTTTAGGTTTGGTTTGCTGGCAGCTATTAGCTGCAGCCATTTGTTTGGTTAGGTTCTCGCACAGCTTAATGTGCGTGAACTATACTAGTAAGATGATTAGTACTGACTCAAAATTATTTCAACAGTCTCAAACTAGCTAGAAGTTGAATGTGTCACCTCAGACGATGCGAATAGTAAACCTTTTTCTCAGTTAAGTTGCAAGGGGGAAAAGAGAGAAAAAGCAGAAAGTGATGGTATTCTTGGAGCTTATACTATTGAGGGCAATTTTCCTTGGAATATGTGCTGCTTCAGGATGAATTCTGAATGCACTGTCAGGTGGCGAAACTGCCCCGTATTTGACTTTTGCAGATACCCCTTCATGCGTTAAAAGAGTTGCAGAGCCCAATGGAGCCATTTCAAGTTAAAACAGAAACTGGAAGCGATTCGTTTTACCCCTTTCAATAAATGTGATCCTGGACTCTTCTAACGTCTCCGCTGATAAGCAAGAGAAATAAAATAAAGGCCGCTCATGTAAATTACCCCAATGACCGGTTTTAACTTGAGCTCTGCAACTGCTTTTAACGCACGAAGGGATATCTGCACACGAAATACGGGGCAGATGGGCCACCTAGTGTAACTAAATTGTACTAACATATAGTAATAATATAAGTGGAATTATTCAAATAAAAATGGTATCAAACTTTGCATCATATTGCCATTACTTTCATTTCGTGCTTTAGTCTTTAAGAAAATATTCTTGTTCTTCCTAATATGTTTAATAGCAGGTCATCTAATGACATGAAATAGAAACCATTACACACCAAGGGGACCGAAGTCATAATTTAAGGCAAAATTATTTTTACTGTATTTGTTTCTATTGAAGTTCTTTTAAAAAGTGAGCATTAGCTTGAGGCAAAAATGTCCAAGTCACTTTTTCCCTTCTTTCATGGAACGACAAATGTTTCATACCGTGAGTTTTACCCAGTGTCCCTCATTACATGAACACAGTAGTAAGTATTCAAAGAAATAACTTTCTAAGTAAATATCAACTTTTATGATGACAACCTTCATAAACGTCTAAAAATAACTAAAATATGCTTTAAACAATTAATAGGTATATAATGAAGGACCAAAGTAATGGTATACCTAGATTTCCAATGTTTTTCTGTAATATAAACGTAGAGCATGGCGCTGGCCTACCACCTGGCCGGCCCGAATTCGAGCCCAAGCGCCCGCATGTGGGATTTGAGGATAGACAAAAAGGTGTCTGAGTGGGTTTTCTCCGGGTCCTCCGGTTTCCCCCACCATTCATTTCAACAGTTGCTCCATCAGCAACTTTCCTATCATCCATTTCGCTTGCATTTCATATCATCCACTTCCTCACGCTCATGTCTGGCTATGATTTGATCACTCGTTCCAGGCTCTCCATTCTTTGGTTTCGTGCCGTTGACTCCCCGATAGGCTTCTGACCCCTAGGCATCTTCTTATAAGTCCTAGGAGGTGTCAGTCCTAAATACGTGGAGAGTAAGCCGACTACGAAAATATAAATGTAACATTATTTTTCTTTCTGTGAGTGTTTGCGTGTGTGGGTTTAGTGTATTGTTTAAGTGATTCCTTTCTATGCTGAATGCTTGGCAGTACTTAAAACTGAAGTAATATACTGATATACAAATGCACAATTTAGCACTTTCATACTAGGATGTCTTTAAAATAATTATCCTCACCTTTAAAATAAATGTTAACAGTACTGTTAACCAAATGATAATCTTATCACTTTAGTACTGCAGCGATCAAATTCTATAATTTTCGTTAAAATGGTCGTGAAGGCTTTTACCCCCGAGATAGACCTTATTCTTAATGTTGTTTATCTGATAATTTTGGATGTGTGTGTCTGAATAAAATACGAAGATTTGTACTACTTTATTCAGTTTAATAATACAATGAAACAAAAGTTACTCGGCGCTTTCATACCATGGCCAATTAGAAATGTCTGGTTATAAAGCTTCAAAGTAAAAACAAAAGGCTCTATATCACATTTAATTGTAAGTATGACAAAGGGTAGACAGTATGTGAGGAAAGGAAGCTGCAGCAATAAATTTGACCAGTGCCACATTTACATGCAAATTAAGAGAATATGTCGCTCACAAATGCAACGTCTATTCACTGCTTAGTTGTATTTTGAACTAATGGCACTCTTCAGGGACGCAATTTTGCTGAGGAGACACGAGAAGATATTTCGTATCCTCTGGTGGGAACCTGGGAACTTATGATAGATACCAGAACAGAGGCTTGCTATCTATCTCTAAACATTCCAACACACTAGACGTTATACAACAACACCAGAATTGCCTCGATAACATCTTTGAGTTGTCTCCACAGAGCGATTCGCAAATATACCTCTTCCCTGTATTGCCGAAGTCTACACTGCTTTATAACTAATTTTAAAATTAAACTGCTGGTGTATTACGTTTATTTTTCCGGTTAAGATCAAAAGCGTTCATATCTATTTTACCCCCATAAGCCAAAAAGTGGGGTACAATAGTTTCTCTTTTTTTAAACAGTTAAATAGTACAATCCTTTCTGAATATTTTTCGGTATCAGTTACTATATTATTCAGATTATAAGTATCTTCAATATTGTTTTGAAATGTTATTGGCAGGGATAATTTTTTTGTTCCATTTATATTCGTTTTTAACTGCATGATCCTATCTGCGGAGTTGCCCTCCGTGGTGTAATGGTTACCATGTTGACTTCATATACCGAAGGCTGCGGGTTCAAACCCGGCTTGAAGGATTCCTTCGGAAGGAAAGTACAGCCGTTGGTCCCGTGACGCACTAAGATCTGTGCAGATATACCAGGTGGCCCAACAGTCCCGAATTGCGTGTGCAGATATTTCCTCGGGCGTTAAAAATGTTCCAAACTAAACGGGGTTACTTCAAGTTAAAACCGGTAAGTGGAGATTTGGTTGAGAGATTTTCGTTTTACCCCTTTTGTGTATCGCGAAGACAGTGAGAGGGGTAAAAGGAAGGTGTCTATCGCTAGCTCCCCTCTAGCCTTTTTTAACTTGAAATAACCCTTTTGGTTGTGCAACTCTTTTAATACAAGGAAGGATATCTGCACGTGCCAAACTTGGGGAAGAGAGCAGGATCCCCAGGAGTATGAGCTGAGGTGAGGGTCTCATTGGAGGCCTTAGGACGCAGGAAGACAGGCCATCTGAGACGAACAGAAGTCCCTAACGTTTCCAAGCACGATCATACGCCGCAGTGATGGGTCGCTAGAGAGATTGCAAACGCCCCGTAAACAACGTGGCAGTCACCTAGTGTCCACAAGGACAAATGTTTCCCTTGAGCATGCAACAACGCCATCTACACGCTGTGTCAACAACTCCTGAAGGCATATCTAAAAATGAGAGACATACGTTATGAAAGGGGAATGATAGAAAGGGTATTGTGGAATATGTGAAACTACCTCAAAATTCGCTGGGGAAACACTAAAAAACCTATAGGCCAGAGTTGGCGCTCGCCGGGAATTGAAACCGAAACCTCCGGAACCAGAGCCGAACACTTTGCCGTGTTACCTCATTTGTTTTCGTTTTTTTTTTTTTTTTTAATATATAAATATAGAAAAACTTGACACCTCGTTTTATCGGAGTTGCATATTTATACATTTACCCCGACTTCTTAGAAACTGTTACAGATATTTCAATGCAACTTTTACAGGTGGTAGTGTTAGGTATCTAGTACTAGCTCTTACAGTTTGGGTACGCGCCAACATGATATACGTCGCAATATTGAGGTCAAACGTGCTGTCGTCACGGCTGAATCAAGCGCTGGAAATGAAGTAGCAGGACACAGTTATTGTGGCAAAACCTTTGCCCAGTCAATTATTATTGGCTACCACGCTCCCCCAGCTTTACTCCTGCAACCAAGATTTATATAGTAAGATTTATTGAAATACTTAAGCAAATTTATCTGGACATTAAACTTCAGTCAAAATTTAAAAACAAAAAAAAAAAAAAAAAAAAAAAGGGGGTTAGTTCACACTAGAAACTCATGATGTAGGAAATGTAAACTTACATAACTGGAACAATTTCTTATAATGTCAAACCTGGAAGGTCATGAATTAAAGGTTAAAACGAAAAATATTGGTAATTTTAGAACCATATTGGAGTAAATATATTTGTAAACACACACATGTTTAAAAATGGATAAAAAGGAAGCAAGAGAGCAAGAAAGTTAATTACACAAAAGAAACAAAAACATAGAAACAAACATTGACGAAGCTAATAATGTGGAATCTTTATGGGGTGTAACCTAGTCCGCATCCTCGTGCCGTAACTTGTGTAACGCTAACGAGTCGGTCTGGGTGGGTCAGCTGGTTAGGCGCTGGCCTACTCATCACAAGGCAATGGGTTCAAACCCGGCCCTGGCCAATGATTTGTAAATTGTACTAAAAGCAACACTTAAAAATCATCTAAAGCAACCGACAATGTTGTAGATTTACTGGAAAGTTAAAAGAACTCCGTCGGGACATAATTCCGGTACGTTGGTGTCGCCGATATGATCCTGGTAGTTGACAGCGTTGCTAACACACAAAATATGTATTTATAGTACCAAAGAATTGAGAAAAAAAGCACTGCTTTAAATTCAAGAATTAGAATAGGCTTTTCTTGCTATATTGAGCGACAAAGAGCAGTGAGTTGCTCACATGCTCATAGGGATATGCCAGCAGTATGCAATACCCCGCATCACTGATGGCAATCTATCGTCACGGCTGAATCAAGTATTGAAATACAAGCGCAAACATTGTTCTATGGCCTTTGCTCAGTGACATATTGGCTGCTATTATAGCCTAGCTCAGTCGTTTGGGGTTAAGTACGCAAGAATAATCCGAGAAGTAGATTTGGAACAGTCTGAATTAGAAGTTCATTTTTTTTTTTTTTTGCTATCAGCATGTCTATAGCAATCAGAGCTGTGTTTCTTTATGATGAAGCATAAACGCAAAAATGTTAACATTTTTCCACTAGAACTTTCACAAACGTAATCGATTTAAGCCCATGCATTTCCCATCTCATTATGAAAGTCTAGTCGCGCCATAGATACGGAAAATGTCATGCTTTAAAAATGCACTATCTGGCGTAATATACCGCATACTACATCACAAGAAAGAGTAGATTTTAAAATGTTATTCTTTCAGCTCCAGTCTTTTGTCGCTTGCCATCATTAGTCTTTAATGCGAATTTGTAGCGAGAAATGGACCAAACTAGTGACAGGAGTGCAGTGTCTTGCGTAGCCCAAAACTTATATTATACAATTTGATGACTGCAAGAAACAAAAGGAATAAATAATATTTAATTTAATAATTCCTACTGTGGATATGCAGCGAATGTCATACTTCAAAGATAAATAAATTTTCTGTTATATTTCGCAAAAACTCAATTGGTAATACTAGTAATTCAATTTACCATATGAATATTATTTAAAGGGTAAGTGTATTAACTTTAGAAAGATAAGTTAATTGTCACTTTCTTCACAGACTACCATGGAAGATGGATTAGAAATGAATTGTATTGCACCGAAAAAAATTTACTGAATTTTCATTGTAAATACAATTTAAATGGAATTGAGATCCCTGATTCAAAGAATATTTCATTTCCAGGAACGGCCTGAATATTACAAAACTTTATAAGCTCTGCACATTTCAGGGATACAGTTTCTTAATTTCCTTATTGTCGCACAGTTACCGTGAACATTTATTGAGAACATTAAAGGCTTAAGTTTCAATTGAAACGCCAAATCGTATAACGATTATTCCTAATATAACATGCCAGTACTTATAATGCATGTGGATTAATGAGTTCAACTACTACCCACAGAAGAATTCAGGAAATCAAGAACTGGAGGAATTGGTCCTGCATCCGGTGCGGTAGTCATTTGTGAAGGTTATTTTTGTAGATCCTTTTTATGACAGTTTTTATTAGTTTTAAAATAAATATTTAGGAATTCTCAAAAAATTAATGCAATAATAATTGAAATACAAAGTGTGGATCACTTGACAAATACTGTAACCTGGATAAAAACCGTTAAGTAGTTCCAGAGCATGATGTCCACATTAAGGTATTAACAACAGAAAAGTCAGTTTTTAACTAAGCTTTTTTTTTTTAATTTTTTCTACCATTTTGCGAGCCATAGTAGTTATTAAGTTATAAGATTCTTTAAATCAAGTTTGTCTATTTACCAAAGTAGTATATAATAGTCAAACAATGGAAATTTTTGAAAAACCCAACAAATACAAAAAAGCATTTTACTAAACTATTTTTTCTCAAAGCTGGTAAGCATTAAAAGTCGTCTACTTAGCACGGTGGTAGAGCGGCTGCTTACCAAGCCCGGATTCGATTCCCAGTACGGATGTGTGGATTTTCTTCCACTGGGAGACCTGCTCTGGGGTGCACTCAGCCTCGTGAGGTTCCTTGGGGGAGGCCAATTGAGGAAAAATTAGTGACCCCTTGTTGCGTAGACCGCATTAAGCGACCGGGAGGGACTCGGGACGCTAACCACGTCCCCCCTGCAATGGGCTCAGATGAAGGAGGCAGTGGTCGGTCGGTAAATCTTGGCCCGTCTTCGGGCTGTTGTGAGACGGAATTGAGCTGGATAAGCATTAAGGGAGTATGGTTCTGAAGAAAATGTGTACGCAATTAAACTGTTCTAGTAGCTACAATTTGTTTTCAAAGTTGTTATTAATAAAGCACGAAACAATATTTCCTTTCCCTCCCACTTAAAAGGTTTCAAATAAATGTTGGTAGTTTTGCTTCAAAATACTATTTAAAGTTTTTTAATTTGACATAGGAACGCATTTCTTAATGCTAAGTGTACTATATATTTTTTCAGGTGAATAAAGTGTGGAGAATTCTTGGTTTTGAGTAATCAAGCAGTGAAGGCTCACAGTAATGTGTATAATCCATTATTTATACCTACCACTTTTAAAACTCCCTGCACCATATTCTAGACCCTCTTTTTGAAGAATTTTATCCTCTTTAAACCTTTCTTTCTTCCCCCGAGATATCCTTCCTCGTTGTTGTTTTGTTTTAGGTGTGCTGTGGATTTAACCATGCTGTATGCAAAATACGTCTGTCTCCAATACTTCTGCTCTAGCAAATTTTCCAAGAGCAATCTTCATCCTATTCATAAAATACATTTCAATTCTTTTGCTGCAATTGGAATCAGGAAGCATCCATAACACCCAACTTCAGCGTGTCGAGCCCGAAATCAGGATTTTTTCTACATCACCCCAGTGAATGAGTCATTGTAATAGTGTGTAAGCCAAAGCAGACAGTATACTTGTATCAGAAAGTCACTCATAAGTCCTCTTTCTATACAAGATAGACAAATTTGGTGGCAATATTTTCGAAAATCGAGAAAAATAAGGAACAATTCTTATTGCGCTCGCAACGCTCCCACTTCAATTCATAAGAACACACGCGCTTGTCCCTTTAAATCCACTAGTAATTGTCGTAGGCATATAAAAATCAGTTTTAAAACTGCAAATACAAGTGCACTTCTTATGGTGCTAAACAGAAAATGAAAATGCGGCCAAAATGTTATTTTAAACATATATACATACTCTAACATTGCTGAGATATGGATTACCGCCCCCCCCTAATATGTACACTCGAATATATGGAAGCGTGCCGATATAATACGCCGTGATATATGTTGGTAAGTAAATAATAAATCGCCTGTACCAAGCCCAGTTCATGAATTTTACTTCATCGTAGAACTCCAAATACCCCATTTTTCCTCTCTCCTGAGCGTGGAACCGACCAGTATTCATAGACCAACGTCTACGTATAAGACTTTCGTTGAGAAGCATGCCTTCCAGCCACTCAGGTAAAATGCTTCAGTACATCCTCCTTTTTTGCCTCTCACCTAGGGTTGATCTTTATTCATAGGCTAATGTTGTCGTCAGACTTTAAAGTTTTGCATCTGTAAAAGTTGACCCAAATTTTTGAAGAAAAAAAGTTTTACAAAATAAAATAACATAAATTCTAAAATAAAGGAAATATATATTTTTTTCAACTTAGCGCACTTGAACTACCAATATAATGAAGCCATAAATAGACAGGTGTATACCTTGTTTTTTCATAAACATTTTTTTACATCTTTTTATAGCCAAAGTGCTCCACGCGATGTAATTTTTACTACTTTCTTTTAAAAGCTGTTCTACCTCTCAAAGGCATACAAAAGAAAATGACCTTATACTCTGTGGTATAATTTTGAGAAATAAATTATACATTTTGAAAAATCATGGGTTTTTATATTTGAGGGCTTATTTGCTGTAAAGCTTGGAATTTTGAGTGTACATTTTTAAAAATACCATCGAGCATTTTAGTAGATTAATGGATTGTTCACAGAAGACTGATGCGGAACATAGAGGAGTACTTGCGTCAATCTTCAATAAAATAAATTTAATAATTTTAACGTATTGATGAGGTAGCGTTAATGGAGCGCTACGGGTGAAATAGTTCGATCATGGAATATTTTGCTTTATTTCTGGTTGTATGAAAGAGCACCGTAACAGACTGATTTAGGAGCATAGTCAATATATTCGGTCAAGGACATCATTAGATACAGATACCTTAACAGAAAGCGAGTTAATTGGGAGACATCGTTTCAAGTAGGGTGTCTGATAGAAAATCTACTTCCTTTTCTTTTTCTGGTTAAACGGCTGGAGAGAAATTACGTGGTTGTTATTTTGGAATGATTCCTTAAGTGTAGCAATTCCAAAATAAATAACCATAGATCTAATTACAAGTACAAAAACAATACTTACACATATTTCCGTTAACGCAATCATGCTACTATGAAATATGCCCTTTTATGAAATTTACAAAGTAGAGATACTGTTACTTATAACATTTTTATATAGAATAAACTATACGAAACCTTGGAATTGCCACTGTTTTAGTGTCTCCAAGTTTCAATAGAGGACCCCTTCGCAGTATGTAATGATATTAACAAATACCATGCCTTCGTTTTATGTTCAGACTACAACCGCCTAATATGCTGAAACGGTGTAGAACCTGCCAAGGGTACGTTTATCAGTTGTGGGCTGTCTTCGTGTTGGAAGTCTTTCGACAACAATGTGTTGTGTGTGATATCCTTAGGAATGCGATTCCGTTATTGGTTCACGGAAATGCCTGCCAACAAGTTCACGTTTTAACAGCACATGCTTATGTAAGATACAGATGTGAAAACTGAATATTATATAGACCGGTATGCAGACAATTTCAGCAACATTTTCCTGGTTATCTAGTTACGAGTAGGAACAATACTCATACCATAGACCTACTTGAGGACAATATCATATCAGAAATTATGAATATTGCGCAAAAAGAACTTATGCGTGTAAATAGTCATTTCATTCTACGATGTCAGGAATGTCTTCGGGCAGATGGACACTATTTTCAACAATACTTATTATCAGGTTAGTACCTAATCTATATTTATATATGTGTGTGTGTGTTTTACAATTACTCATGAGTAAGTAACGCGGCAGTTGCGGAAATGAAAACCTCGCAGTGCAGTAGACTGTGTGCGAAGCATGCATTCGCGCGATTAAGGACTTGGCATAAAACAAAGGAAACTTATAAAGTAACACATGTGGCGCTCAATCAATAGCACTTTAATACGATTTAAAGACATAACTAAACATTTTGGTTCCTTCAGAATTCGTGACTAAATTCGTGACACTGACTAAATTTCAAATATTGAGGAAGTTGATAGGTAACATTCTTGGAATAGAGATTTATCAAAATAATCCGCATCAGGGAAGTAACACGACCACAGAATATTTTATATTGCGGTTGTGTGTAGGTAAAAATGATCTGGACATTGTTGACATGCACATTTTATAATGTTTATTCAAAATCTGGTATTTTTAAAACTAGAACGATCATACCTGTTATTGAAGGGCCATCTCCACTGTATATCACAGGCCCTTCGCCATGGCGGGTCAAGTTGGAGCTTGGTGGTGCGAATTGATTCCCCTTCCTCCGTAATCTAAAAGGGTCCGAGCCTACCCTTGGGGGAGCTGATTTTTCGACCCATTTATAGGACCGATGCCCACTCAGTATCGTCATGCAATTGAGAAGCTACGCTAGGTCAATCGAGAAAACTAATTTTTTACTAGGAGATGTATAGTGTTGACTAAGTCATCTTCCCGCATCGACTTCTAATTTGAGCAGGTGGACAAGAGATCGGAAATCGGATCTGTAGCTTTAGGACAGGGGTGTACTCTTACGACTTAAAGTATGGCAATCAGTGGTTAAAGAACACGTTGTGAGGATTGGATATGTCAGCACAATGTTGCGAGTGGTGAAGTTCAGTAGGCAGTCGCAACCTCATGCTATTATTATCGGCTGATGTCTTGAAAACCTATTTCTTCATTATTTGATATTGTTAACAAATGATCACTGCTCAACGAGATCTATGTTTTCAGTTTACATATTTCATTAAGAAGTACGGTTGAACCCGTAGCTTGGTTGGTAGAGCATCTGTCTTCTGTGCGAAGGGTCCCCGATTCAATTCCCCATTAGGGGGTGGGAATTTTGTTCTAGCCAACAGCATTCCCTACCCTCTTCGGAGTCTGATAGCATGAATGAGAGTGTGAATGTGTGTGTGTGTATGAGAGAGATCTAACATACAAAAAACTCAAAGAAATAAATTCCAATGGGAACTGTACAGAAGTTAACACCAATGCCAAAGGCTGTAATGTTTTAAGGTAAACGACGGCGGGATATATATATATGAAATAATTAAAAAAAGAAACATGACCAACATTTTAACCAAGTTAACGAATATTCTCGTATTTGAGTTTTACAGTATTTGAAAAATGCTTGTGTTTTATTAACCTTGACAGTAAATTTTAGCAAACATATCACTTTACATTTCCTAAACTCCCATTTGATTGCACATTTTGCACATCAGCAACCATAAGATTAGGAAACGATAAACATTTTCAAACTATTGCAAATCTCTAAATCGCTGACAGTTAAATTCTCTTTGAATATACCCTAATGTATTACTATAGCGTTGTAGTTTTTGTCCTCTTTGAGTTTCTACGTGAGAGTTGAACCTAGAAAATTGCTAGTTAATTTTGTCAAAACTGAGAGTTCCACAGATCTAGTTTTAAAATGAACCCTTTCACGTTATAATGTGCATCCACTGTGTTTTATTGTTTTTCTTGCAAACGAGTATTTAACTCATTTAAATGTTAATAGATATCAACCAGAAATGCCAGGACTCTTAACCAATCTGAGTCATGGAACTCATGAGTTTTCGCAATAATTCACCGATTTTTGCATGAAGTTCAAGGATTTCGGTAGCATCTAGCCATGACTGAGCCATCTCACTGCAGTATAGTAGTTTAAATTAACGTGATGTTAACCTGTACTTTTCAGAATTATAGGAACTGGCGGTGTTTCAGTACCCAAGATTTTATTTTATTCATTGTCTTTAAAATTGTGTCATACAAAACACACTCAGTGTTTGATTCCGTTCATGTTTGTCGAGTAAGGCTGCTACCGAAATTTGCTTCTTGGAGTGGGAACAAGACGCGTTATGTTCGACTTTGCCCCTTTTATATTGGATGGCCTCTCCCTGTCGTTTAGTTGCCCTCCATGATGTAATTGTTACCATGATAACTTCATATACCCAAGGTCGCGGGTTCAAACCCGGCGGAGCACGATGGATTTTTTCGGGTGTAAAATTCCATGGCATGGCTTCCTTCGGAAGGGAAGTAAAGCCATTGGTCCCATGTCGTAGATTTACGGCACGTAAAAGAACCTCAAGCCTGATAGGGAGGTCTCTTAGTAAAATTAAGCGGTCTTTCACGCCCAGTATAGAATGGGTCGCTGAGAACCACAGCAGTTAAAGAGCGTCCATAAGTAACACACTATTTCCATTTTCCTGTCATTTACATGGTAACTCAGAGTTAGTGAAAGAGGAAATTAAGCTCATGGATTGCCGTGCATATTTTTGCTACCTGACGAACTTGATTGCTGCTATGTAGGGAAAATAAGAACAATTTACTTGTTTGAAAATTTGAATTGGGTTTTGTTTATTTACGCTCTTTAACTGTTTCACAGCGTCCCATTACATATTGGGCGTGAAAGACCGCTTAATTTTGCTCTGAGGTATCTTTATCAGACCTAAGGCTATTTTACGTGCCGTAAATCAACAACACGGGACCAACGGCTGTACTTGCGTTTCAACGGAAACCATTCTAAGAATTTTGCGCCCGAAAAAGACAATCGCCCTCCGCCGGATTTGAATCCGTGACCTTGGAAGCCAAAGGCTAGCATGTTATCCTCAGCCACGGAGGAAGACAACTTATTTGGTTGTTCTCATAAGCTCTACTGGTCATACAAAAAATGTGTTTTATATAAACACACTCTTAAATCAATGAAACTACGTTTATAAAAAATAACCGCTATTTATGAAACCTGAAATAATCACGGTACGAATTATTAAGCCGTTACAACACACAATTTTAAATAAATAACTTAAAAATAATACACCATTTCCTGCTTGCTCAGTATCACAAGCAAGGGAACATAAGTAGAGTAGAGAAGCTACCTCCAAACGGGAACGGATTACGAATTAATTACTCATTATCACAATGTTATGAATTAACAGAAAAGTCTTTGACTTGGCCTGGCTTAAACCACCCTATTATTCTTATATGCCAAAAAATTCCTTACCTTTGCTATACTTTGTAAACAAGGGTTTGCTCAGCCCTGAATGAACTGCATTGCTTGGAACGTCAGTAAATCAAACAATGATATCTCTTCCAGTCAGCAAGTATCGCATAGAACAAGCCCCTTTGAATTAATTTGATCGCCCTCTGATATTCTAGATTACACGTTTTGATGGTTGCAGATACAACAAGGCTCACGTTGCCCAGTCTAGGTTTGCCGTCTCAAGCTAGAAATTTCATAATACTACTTTACAACCGTGTCCATGCCGATTTTCATATCAGAACTTCTGTACACAAAACCTTGTGCTGAATAATGCAATGAAAGTAATACACTGCCTCATTTAGGTTCATCTCTTTAAAATATTCCCTCAGTCTATCAACAAAACCTCTGGATTCAACAATAATCACTGTCTGTTACAACACATACTAATTTTAACCAATCTTTACTGTCAAAACACGAAGAGCCACAACATATCCTCCCTTGCTGTGTGCCTGGACAGCGGTAATTAAACCCACAAACTTCTCATGTACTTTAACTCCTGAATGTCGACCTCCCTCGCGTGGGTCCTTGGCGATGACCACAGAGTGGTCCATAGAGTTTTTACTTTCTTATCGAATTTGGCATGTCCGATAAGGACTTAGTTTTAGTTTTCGCTTTTTATCAGTGGCTGAGGTTCATGGGTTTTAATGCTTTTTACTGTTTTCTCACGAGTTAATTTTAACCCGTTGACAGAGTTTTAGAGTTATGTTGTGTCCTTTTCGCTCCTTTTTTAAAATATTGTAGACTCATCTGTGGCGTTTACCACTAGTTGTTTTATTCTCTGGTATTCTAATTGACACTTCGTTTATATTTAATTTATCTTTTATTTTACCTTTGGTGTTTTTATTCATCTTTGTTTCATAAGGGCGCTAATGATCTTAGAAGTTGATCGCCCTTAAACACCAACCATCATCATCATCATCATCATCATCATCATCATCACTACATCCTGAATAAACATGACTAATTGCGGCGCATTATATGTATCACACATTTCGTACAACGCCATTGAATAATGCTTAAATTCCTTTAATTGCATTTACAACATTGTATTAATATATATTCTATGTCCTTTACTCATCTTACTATGGCACGTCCAGAATAGACATATTTTCTCAAAATGTATTATGGGGCATATTATGCCAGTTTTCTGTAAGACACTTTTTTCGCAACAGAACTTTTTTGGCTTTACAAATCTCGCTTCCGCACAAAAATTTGCTATTATCATTTTACCATTTCATCTTCAACTGCTTCGGTCTGTTGTTCACTTACTTTATGTTTAGCACATTCTTGTAGCCTTAAACACCTTTCCATCCACCTAATCCGATGATAAACGTTATCGTTTGTTTCATATTTCCGTTTAATGTTTTCGTTTGATAGCTCTGATAGCGTTTTGAAACACAGCAAACAGCTGTCTTCAATTTTCTAACACAAAAGCTCGTTTTCCCCTTTTGCTTTGAATTTTCGTATCGTTGAGTTTTAATTTCTGAGTGTGACATTGTCCACCACTGCTTTTTGATTGTTTCAAGTAGAGACCTGCTTGGTTGTGTCCGCACGTGACACTACTTCGACACTGGGACCCAAATTGAGTCGCGACACAAATTACCCATGAGTGGCCTAGGCTCATGAAGGCGGTCATGCCACAAACAATACTGCTGCTACTGCTTCTGCTTCTGCTACTGCTACTGCTTCTGCTTCTGCTACTGCTACTGCTTCTGTTTCTGCTACTGCTTCTGCTTCTGCTACTGCTTCTGCTTCTGTTACTGCTACTGCTACTGCTTTTGCTTCTGCTACTGCTTCTGCTACTGCTTCTGCTTCTGCCACTGCTACTGCTTCTGCTTCTGCTACCGCTACTGCTACTGCTAATGCTTCTGCTATTGCTTCTGCTTCTGCTACTGCTTCTGCTACTGCTTCTGCTTCTGCTAATGCTTCTACTTCTGCTACTGCTACTGCTCCTGCTTCTGCCATTGCTTCTGCTTCTGCTACTACTTCTGCTTCTGCTTCTGCTATTGCTTCTGCTATTAATTCTGCTTCTGCTTCTGCTACTGCTTCTGCTACCACTACTAATACTACTACCACTACTACTACTACTACTACTACCACTACTACTACTAGTACTGCTACTACTACTACTACTACTACTACTACTGCTGCTATTACTACTACTACTACTACTAATAATAATATAATAACGTATAATAATATAATAATGTATAATAATATAATAATGTATAATAATATAATAATAATTATAATAATACTGTTGCTGCTTCTGTTTTATAATGCACCAATAAATACTTTCAAACTAGTTTCGAAATTTCCACTTACATCATCCCCTTCAGCCCGGAAATTTCAGGTCTACTCAATGTCAAAAATTCCAGGAGTATTGTGAACCTCACCACAAGCAGGTAAAGCTCCTGCCAATAATTGTTCGTCGGATTCAACGGGCATCTGATAAGCGACGGTCCTAAGCATGCGCAATAGTACCACGTGGGACCAAAAAGTACATGAGCTTAGAAATTTGCAGCTTAGATTAGCTCAGAATGTTAGTCTGTGTGATCTACGTTTTCGCACCTCGTTGAAATAGTTTATTTCCTTACACATAATGTGTATACTTTTACAATATGAACACAACGTTTAGCAATTCATGGTCTCACAGCAGTCACGTGTAAACATTAGATAACATTTTCAGAACGTTCTCGCAAGACTACAGTATCTCAAGTGGTTAAACCGACATAATATCTACTTAAGGATCAATTTAAAGTATCGTTGTTCAAAACTAAGCAATAATCCAGTTTTTTATGCCATCCAAAAGTCATGGTACATAAATGTTTTCAGCAAATCTGTTTTATTGCATTAAACCATCAAAGTTCTTTGACAATTATGACATATGGCATATATATGATGTTGCATATGGATTTAAATAATTTTTTTTAAACTGAATACTCTAGAATTCTGATTATAAGGATATTTATTATATATGTAAGTTTTTCTATCATTTAAATTCATTTACATTTTCATTCAATTATACTGAGTTTTGTATGCAGTTTTATTGTTGCTTTAAACTGTGCTTTTAAACATAAGTCTATTTAAGCATTTATTATACACTCCAAATAAGAATATAATTTCTAAGTTAGAACAGGTGTTTTAAAATTTCCAAACTTAGTGTTTATTTCTGTATTTTACAATACTAAGATAAACTTATCAATTAATATCGGCGGTGTTGGATCATACCAGCAAATCAAATGCGCTGTCTGCAAACCTGGGGGGCCATTTACAAAATACGTTCCAGAAGCATGGATGGAATGTATTTAATTTGTGAGGTTGTAAAGGCAATTTAACAATTCTTATTATATTATAATATTGTTAAAGATAGTACCAGGTTTTATATTCTTTGTACGATGCTGGCTTTCTAAAGTGGAATTCATTATAAAGTCTTATTAAAAAAATTCACCTAGGGAAAGGAGTAGGTATATATCCAAAAATGTAAGTTTTCAGTAAGCAATTTCAGACAATCCTCAAAAATAGACGTGATACATAACAGCAACTTTATTGGCACCTAGATTTAGGTGAACCATCAGTGTGATAATTTGTACAAAACCAAAATTGTCACTTATAAGTCTTACTAGTGAATTACATTTTTATCCCTCCCTTCACTTTACTATCGCAAGATGACGTATTATGATTATTATATTAGTATTAAATTCCAATTCAACTTCAGGTTTATCCATAACGGGTGCCCCCCCTCACTTGCTGCTCCGTTGTCTGAATACATCAGAGTACTACATAAAAAGGAAAAATTTCTTTAACTCCTGCCGCTTTTCATCAACAACAAGTGTTTGTCATTTCATATTCTTCCAAGTTCATCAGGACTTGTTAAATGTGGTGATGGAAGTCTTCTCAGCTTATTTGAAATTATCTCCAAAGGAACACTTCTTACATTCAATTTAATTTCCAAAATATCTGTCTACTAACAGATATAGCAATCAGGTTCATAGGAATACACATGCTGAATAAATGCATTTTAAAATTAGATAAGTGTTTGAATTAGGTTTTCCCGTTCATGTTAGATACTTTTATCTTTATGCAGTTATGATATACTTCAAATTCAAATAGTCTTTGGATTCAGAAATATATATATATATATATATATACAAAAACAATTATACATATTCAACAAGCTGCTAAACAAAGACCTAGTGATCCAATTTTGCAACACAAACTCCACGCACACAAATACACGGCAACAATGGCAACAAGGCTTAAGACTTAAGGGAATCACAGAGAAGTGATGAGGTATATGCAATATATCCTCAAAGTGTTCCTATCTAGCCCTGCAGAAGAGCTATTATGCAACTTTTAGAAACAACTCTCAATAATTGTATTTGCTCTTACAGTGAAGTACTTCGATGATGTTCAAAACTAAGAAACAAGCACGTTTTGTATAATGTAGTTTCAGAATGTATTTTATTTTATTCATAGAGCTGTCCAGCTGAAAACGCTCATAAAAACACCAATACTTACAGAACGAACCATTGAAAATATTTAACATATTTAACAGTAAACGCAGTGAACTTTTTTTTCCTGAACGTACTTAGTAGCTTCTCTATTTAGTTTACTAAGGCGATTTATTATTCGGTTTTACTTAAGCACTCTCCTTTTCAGCTTAAACATCCCTTGAGTATAGAGCAGCCTGTTCCAACTTCGATTCACTCCAGTGGCACTGACGCCTCGCAGGACAGTTCGGCAGTGTGGCCAAGCTGTCGTCACGGCTGAAGTAAGTGTTATGTAATAGCGCTGTACGTCCCATTTCTTTGTCGAGTTCAACAGATCTGGCATGCATGAATCCGTCCTTTTTGTTAAATATGCCTCTTTTTCGTGTTATTTATTTTTTTTCTCTTCCTCTAACGGTTTTTCCATAGACTAGTCACACAATTCACTACCTGATGTGTTACGCATGGTCTTAAATGCACTGCGAAATGAACAACGCCTGTCGACATAGACTAAATGTTTTGCTTCGCCGTTTTCACACCTCAATAAGTGACATGCTGGCCTGGATATGCGAGGTCATTGGCCTTGCAGAAAGGATTAAAATTCAGTTCTGATGCAACATTCCTTACAACGAAGCCTACCTACTCAAGGTTACGCCTTCCGATCGGTGGTCTCAGGGAAAATAAATGCCTTGTATGTGCCACGTTTACTTGGCGGTACCAAAGAACCTGAAAAATGATTTTTCTTAAAGGACTAAGATTTTTGGAAATATCTATTTTTGGCTTTTAACACATTAATATATCGTGGTTCTTGTAGATTAATATGCCGAAGTAATTTTCAGCCATGTGTAATTTAAACACTTGTCGCGTGACTTTTAAAATAGAAGTTTTAGTGGTAACAAATGAATTTCAAATATAAAAGGAGTGTTTCTCTAAATAAGTTTTCCAACGCGTTTGAATGTTCAAGATGCTCCGTGCACATTTCAAACAATCAGTTTGATTTTTCTACCAGAGAATCTTTAATAGCATAATAAATAAAAATTATTGAATTAATTTACTTAGTAAATAAAAGTGATTATGTATTTCTATTAAGAAGCATAATTATTCCACAAGAGTAATGAAATAGTGTGAACGAATAATTTATTATACTTTTTCCTGTAGTAATATTTAATTAATCTGAAACTCATGTAATAGTTCTCTTAAAGTGATATTCCTAGAATGTAAATATGCACATTTGTTACATTTAGAAAACTGAAGCGCAAGGAACTTTCTGGTAGGGTAGCTAAACAAACACGAAAATAT
This sequence comes from Hymenopus coronatus, assembly GCA_030762935.1. Taxonomy (NCBI): domain Eukaryota; kingdom Metazoa; phylum Arthropoda; class Insecta; order Mantodea; family Hymenopodidae; genus Hymenopus; species Hymenopus coronatus. Next base: position 268,424,780 of record CM060900.1, on the reverse strand, counting down.
TTTGTTCTCAAAAATTAGTTAATGCATTTGTCTCAAAGTTTCAGAGTTACTTACAAAACAGTAGAGAGTGGTAAACAATGAACTTAATTGCCTGAAAAACACTAATTGGAATTTTCTTCTTAATATGTAAAATTATAAGTCCGTATATAAAGCAAATATTGATGTTGTTTATTACATCACTCTTTACCACAAATACAGATATCTGCACTTATACCCCTAACAGCCTATATGAGAGCTTTCATCAGCGACGTGCAGACGAAAACTAGAATTATGTTCGAAAAACAGAGCAGATGACGCGGCAGAGGGAGAAGTTGGGTTGTCATTACCAATGCTTTCAGCTACCTTCCAGTATACGCTGTAGAGAAAGCAGGAATAGTTCAAGTTGAGCATGGCGTTTCCCGCTACGGATGCCAATTGAGCTTTAGTTGGGGAAACTGTTTGATTACCCTTAGTACACATGCACCAATTATTTTCTTGTTGATATAGTGCAGTCAATACGACTTGTTAAACTCCTCCAGCAAACGCTAAGATACTGATATTTGTACACGTGGAAATGCCAAACAATCGGGCCGCATTTTAATTTTGTTATTAACGAAGAAACTTTCCATTTGCACCTAAAGTGAAGTTGTATATTAGTGAAATCATCTAGCAAAATATATTATTATTCACAACACTATAATTATTTTTATTAGGTGAAATAATTGGTGCTATATTCAAAATTGTCTGAATCCGGATAAGTATGGTACTTACATTTGAGATTGTACAGTAAATTTAAATAATAGTTATAAACTTAATGAGTAAGCGAGACTAAATATAATTTATTTTTCTTTATGTACTTTCAAGGAAGTCTAATTCCGACTTTATTTTCCTGTGCAATACTGTATTCTACATTTTTTTAAAAAAGAAACAAAAACACGATTTCACTTTCCAAAGAGCACACACATGTGTGTAGTATAGAGGTATACAATCTTTTATATAATGCATACCTTTGTATGTTAGAATATCGCCAACGTTGAGGTCAATATACAGAAACTAAGCACCTTATCTACCAATATGGTCTGGCACAGAAAACAAAACAATGTCCGTATTGGAAGGTAGAGTTTGCGTGAAAAATTCAATGCCATAACTGGGATTTAAGCAACGTATCTCCCGGTCTGTAGCTGGTTGTTGTAACCACTGAGCTACCATGCAATAAGCCGAAACGGCAATCAACTCCACAACTGGCTCGAATGTTTAGCGGTAAACATGTCCGTATTGTTGGAATAGTATATCACTTCTTTCTTCCTTAAACAGAGAAGGGGGGAGGAAAGAGAAAGTAGCAAAATTTGGATAAGTAGAGTCAGACTGAAAATTTTAATGCCATAGCCGGGATTTGAACCACTAATCTCCCGGTCTCTAGCCGTTTGCTCTGCCACTGAGCTACCACGACAACATGCCAGCATAGCATTGAATTTCTCAACTGACTCGCATGTTTCCCAGTAAACTACAAGGTGATCTCGGATTATTTTGAGATGACCATCCCAATGGCGTTCACCTTGTGGTTTACCGAGAAACATGCGAGTCAGTTGAGAAATGCAATGCTATGTAGATAAATGGATTTCCTGAAATAACAAATGTAAAATGTATCAAAAGAAAAGGAAAAGGAAACTTCCATTTCCACCCAGGACACCTGACATCAACCTCAAGTCGCCCTCCGTGGTGTAGTGATTACCATGCTAACTTCATGTACCCAAGGTCGCGGGTTCAAACCCGGCGGAGGACGATGGATTTTTTTTCGGGCGTAAAAATCCTTAGCATGGCTTCCTTCGGAAGGGAAGTAAAGCCGTCGGTCCCGCGTCGTAGATTTACGGCACGTAAAAGGACCTCAAGCCTGATAGAGAGGCCTCTGAGCAAAATTACATGGTCTTTCACGCCCAATTTAGAATGGGACGCTGAGAACCACAGCAGTTAAAGAGCGTCCATAAATAACACGCCATTTTTTTTTATCAACATCTAGGCATATTCACTAAACTATGTTTGAGGAATCGATGCACCATGTCTTACTCTGACGCAATGCCGAATACGTATTTTCCAGAGAAAATGAATTAACTCTTGATCAAAGCTGCTTCATATTTCTAACAGCTGTTCGGAATTATTCTATAAAAACGTTATATTCATGCAGTGTTATCTAGGTCACAGAACCTGTAACATGTTATCTTTTAAATGCTCCATCAAGGTATTGTTAACGTGTATACAAATCCTTATCACGCATGCCAGTTTATAAAATGTGTATGTAGAAGGTTATTTTATATCATTTTATGCCATGGTCTATTTTAGAGGTTTTTATTATGGCCTTGTCATTTTCCTGCCCTATGACTATTTAGTTATTTTCTTTCCTTTAGGTTCAATATATAAAGAGTTTTATATTATTTGCAGCTTATATAGGAATAAAGTTAAAATAAAAAATTAGAAATTTCATTACTCAAACGAGAAATAAAACTGCACATACATTGATATCTAATGGTTAGTTGGGCTCAGGTAGAATAGTGGAATCGCAAATAGTGTTGGGAAAACAAATATAATTGCTATTATGAATTCATGTCCCAAATTAAGGACGAGGCATGTCAGTTTTTCAAATTTAAAGTTACTAATGCGTAAGTTAGTTCACATTGTCCTGTTTTTGTTGTGTCAGAGGTTGTGAAGGGTCCTTCTTAATTCCTTAATTTACGTGAATTTTGTAAAAATCTAAAACCTCAGGAGAGCTAATGCTACAGTTTTGTAAGACCTGCCTAAAGACATTATTTTTAATTTTCCTTTCATTCTTCAAATAAAAACATAGAGGAAATATATTCTTTAATAATTTTCTGAATTATCTCATCATTATTCTTATAGGTGTGTAATTTACTACTTGATTAAAAGCAATACCTATCTTATAATGATTTTAATAAATTAAACACGTTTCAAATAAAGGCAATTCTTTCGTAATTCATATGTCCCCGTTAAAAATGTTATAGACATTTTATTGAATATTTTTTAGATATATTTTGCGCCATCAAAATCCAGGATTTCGTTATTACATTTTCCGAATATGCAAGTGCAATGAATATTGTTGAGTAATAATAATAGTATTAATAATAATAATAATAATATGGTAAATATATTCTTCAGCACATCTAGCTAGGTACTTAGGTTTTATTACTCTAATGTTTTGCTAATGATCATTTGGTCTTAGATGACAAAAAATACAGAACTAGTTTTAGAAATTTTGCATTCTCGTTCTCGTCACCTTTGCTTTAACATCTGTCAATTGTAGGTGTAAAAAGTGACAGAAAGATAACAGTGGTAGTGTTTATTTGAAATACATGGAGGTAACAGTGCACAGATGGAAACAAGAGACTTCTTCACTTACCCCACTTCATATCAAGAGTTCTTTGTTTTCACCTTCTGAAAGCAGTAAGTGACTCTTCTGGGCAGTCCAGAACAATGGTATGCAGGACGCTCGAGTGAAGGACGTCGTGGCTCCGGAAGAAAGGAACACAGCCGGTTCTTTTGTCCTTTAGTTTGTAGACGAGATCTTAACGAGACCCTTGTCACGTTCTCCAGCCCTTACCTGAATTTTGTAACCGCGTATTTAGGTCTTAATTATCTTAAGTTTCCGTGGAATAAAGTAGTTAGCCGTGACGTCAGGAAGAAGGTAATTGTGGTTCATACCTCATCTGGATATTCAATTAAAGAAAACGGAAAGAAAAAGAATGACTTCAAGTGAAGCAGCTTAATAATACGCGAGTAAAAACGTAACTTATGAGTAGTCCCTTACGTATTTCTATAAAATATGGCAAGACATATTTCTCTTGCACTTGGAAGGCTTGTTCAGTGTCTGGTGGAAAAGGGCGGGTGCATTTCATGCTGACCTGTGTAACCTTTGTGTGTCGTATATGCTGAGTGAAGATTAAATCGTAACAGACATTCATGGTCTATTACCAGGTCAGCAAGACCTTAAATAACAGAAGTAACTCAAATGCGGCATTTATGAGTCATAAAAATGGGTTTTTGTGGGCTTGGTGAAACCATCAAAAGAAACAAAGGATCATATCGATCTCCTTGTGTACTTCTCTTTCAAACAAACCTGGTAAACTTGAAAACTGTGTATTCCAGTGCATTCATACGAAATGAGTGAAATTTGTTTAACACTTTATGCACTTGCGGAAAGTAATATACTCGTAAAACAGCTAGGTTAGTCCACCCTGATGGTTAAACGCATGATTCATACATTTGCCGGTAACACTTAGTATGCTAAAAGGAGGGGAAACTTTTTTTTTCAAAAGGGGTACCGTGGGACGTCAAGAGTTTTACAACCCTTCAATAATGATTATGGAATTTACTCCAGACATATACATATATTTATTGATCTGAGTAGTTCAGTTTATTAGATATTGGCCTTCTGATCCCAAGGTCATAGTTTCAAACGCAGCTCAGACCGATAGTCTTTTAAGTGTGCTTAAAAGCGACTTTACTGACATGTCCAAGAATTCCTGCGGCACGAAAATCCAGCAAACCGGCGGCGCTGATATGATCATTATAATTGATAGCATTGTTAACACATTTTTTATTCCTGTTTTGTAAACAAATCCCTGAAGAACCGACTTATACATCGGGTAGACGAGGTCATTGAGGACTCAGGAATGGAAAGTTCGAAATTCAATTCACAAAAGGATCGCCCTTCCTAACTAAGATCTTTTTCCGGTTATGTCGGGAAGGTACCCCAAAGGTAGGCCTAGATTGCTTACTTCCCAATATTGTTTTCCCAATTATTATTTCATTTGATACTGAGTACATGTGCCGGTGAAAGCTGCAATGATAACGGACGGTTATTTAGTGTTAGAAAATTTGCCGACTTCATGTTCTACATTCATTCTGAAATTGTTTAGCTTAACAGCTCGCAATATGAAACTAAAACTAAAGTTTAACCATTTCCTATGACAACTACAAAAGATTTTACTATGAGATCAGTATTAATCTAACAATATACAGAACCATGCGGCACTGGGCTCAACTTAGGCACATCATTCATCAGTAAGTAAGTTCTCGAAAACCCAACTGCAAATTTGTCACCGATTGTCAGTTAATTCAAAAAACCTAGTGCGGTGGCACACAATATTTGCTAAATCCTACAAATTACTGAGTAGGATTAGGATTGATCATGCATGGGACTACCAGGCTGTGGACAGAACAGCGGACGTAGGTCCTTGTGAACCTTTGCCACTTACGTGGTTCCGGGGAGGGAGGGATGAGGAAAGAAGACCCGAAGGGAGACCAGATCCGGATGACGACGGGTGCAACCATGGTTGGAGTCCCCATTGGACTCCCTAGTTCAAACGTTCCGACGCCGCCCTAGGTCCTGCTTACGAGGCCCAGAGAACCCCCCCCCCCGGCGAGCTCCTGGAAGGTGGGTCCCGATGCAGTGTGCCCGACGACGACGCAAAGATAACCTTTTACAATATGCAAATCAACATACAGCTGCAACCCGCCGAACACCGTCGTCTGGTCTTTCAACACAAAATGCACAATTAAGAAAATAATGCAAACAGGAAATTGTGGACCAGAAAATTGGGGGGATCTAATGAAGGTATCCAGCATTCGCTTGGTGACCCAGGGAAAACCCCTGAGAAATCATGGTTAAGGAAGGATGGCCACGGGGATCGAACCCGCGACCATATACGGGCAGAGACGAAATCGCCTGAGCTATCCCGCTTGCTTAAATTATTGAAGAGATCCCTCCAGGCAGCCACGATTTACATACGGTCTTTAGATTTATTCGGCGAGCCAGTCATTTGACCGGGCATGACGACAATACTGGTAGCGAGTTTATTATGCAATGCCCCTTGAAGGGGACTAGGGTAAAAGGGCTTGGTGTCATCAGTTTCGAGATCACTTCAATGAAATGGGGCTTGTATCGTACCTTGTCTCGTAAACTGTAATCGCAAAAAATATGCTGATAGGTAACGTATTCTTCCAGTTCGGAAGTAGCACTCAACCATACAAATCCTGTGATCGGTGTCCACTTCCATCACGCGTGAAAAGAAATCATAAAATGTCCTGGTGGAAACCGTTCTGCATCGTCCAGTACATCAACCTGTTTACAAAGTAGACAATGAATGCAGTTCAACGTTCAATTCCGCGCCTCCCCTTTAAGACAAGAGGCTCGCTGAACTAATAATGATGTCATGCATTTATAGGCTGAATAAATCTGAAGACCCGGTATACATATGTAGTGTCAGAGGGCCCAACTAAACGTGTCTCTGATAAGGAGTCTTGCTCGACGACCAATGGCACCTTACCTCTTATCAGTACGACACATCACCGAAGATATGACCAGTTCAGGGGGATACTAATGAAACTCTATTATTCCCATGAAACTCTAGTGTGAAAGCCTTGTTTTCACCATGGTTTTGTCAGTTAGACATTTAGTTGATTAAGGTGTAAATCCAAAGGAATCTGTATCAATGATGTCAATCATGTCTTAATACAATATATTCAATGGCTTAAGCTTGAACGGATGTTAAGTTGCTTTCTACTCCTAACAAATTACTACGCATATGCGCCATAGATGTGAAAGTATATCATTGTCCACCAGCTGAAGTTCCCTATGCAGTAAGACGGCGTTAAACACCACTAAAAATAAAATCTGGTGCGTGTTCCATTCACATGACTTTTTCTAGCTCTTCTGCAAACACACTCTTTTTAGAAAGGATTCTTTTATCTATATTATGCAAACCGTGATAAGCATTAGCAGAAATTCTCTTATTACTCCCTTCCTTCTAAGCAGAAGTGAAATAAGGGGATACGCTAGACTAAAGTGACTATACGAACAATTTAAGTTCGGTTTGTTTTGTACGGCCAGCAGTAAAAGAAGAGATAAATGAAACGAAAAGTAACTTGCCGTTTGAGAAAAGTTACATAGTTAAACAGAGTATGTGTTGGAAACGGTCAGCTCTACAAAAAAATGTATATGCCAAATTGTAAGCTTTAACAAGATATACATTTCTGTACAGCAAGTTTTTATCTATCTTTTATAGTTTACCAGTTATGCAAAATTCATCCCCTTTCATGAGGAGGAGTCCAAGAATGTTCAATATATATATATATTTATGATATAAAAATCCTTAATAAACAGCATTTTAGTTAACATTTTAGAGCAATTTTTAATAAAACAAACCTTTCAAACATTTTTCCACGTAAAGGTTGTTAGAGGTGACGGGATTTTCTTGAAAATCTTTGTGCCGAATTCTTGGAAGATACTAAACTTAAATATCATGTTTGGCATTTAACGGTCTTTTAGTTTTTGAGCAATGCTGTCCACAGACATACAGGGACCTTTTTCTAAAAATGCTCGTTTAGACTCAGGTGACATCAAAACATATATTTCCGTTGAAATCTCGACATAAAATTTTTGGGTGGAATAGAATACCTTCTCTGTACACTATATGCATATTGTATGTAGATAAAAAAAATAAAACTTTGAAAACCGAGAGAGGTCATGCCAGAAATAACGGGTGTCTCAAATGTGTCTGCGCAGTGAGGTGAGTGCGCTATCAACATCGCTCATTGTTGGTTGGCTAAGGATCGCGGTAATTACAGCTTGGAATGAAGGTGAAGTCAACTGAAATTAAAATTTCAGTTGACGTCATGCATTTACCACTGTCACAGAAGATGATGTCTTCATTCCTGTAGACTCTTCGACTCTTTCTCGCCCGTTTCGAACACTTTTTGTAGGGTTTCCTACATAATCGAGTATATGCAATTTGAGATTTCTTTCTTTAGTTCATAATTTTGTTTTCGGAACAACTGTGCATATAGAGACGGAATTCCATCTCTATTCTAACGGCTCTATTTATTGATTGCACAGTAACAGCTGGCGCTTCCTCTGCTAATTTCCGCATTGATTTCATGGGGTTCCTTAACATTACGTATGAAACTTCGTCAGTTTTCCCCGTGTTAAAAGTTTCGTTTTTCGAAGCATTATGTATATATTCGCTTTCACGAAGTTAAGCAACTAAAGCTCTCCCCGCCCTCAGGGTCCACACGCCTCCACTAAGAATAGTTCTCATCGTGGCAATCAGCTGAAGTCGGGGGACGCACAGTCAAAATGTGCATTTATATACACACACTAACCTAAACGGATTGGAACCTAATCTCGCGCTAAATTTGAAATCCACAGGCTTTGAAATTGTCATCATAAATACAAAGTCAATCAATCACACTTAGTTTCATTCGATTTTAGAGTGGCCGAAGTTCTGTATAATACAATTCACTGAACGGCTGTATCTGCGTGAAACATACTTGTCATACATCAGCACAGCGTCTAGCGACATATGCCGGTGTTGCATTCCACTGTTTGCCTGTCGCCGACAATGAAACTCAGGTTTTAGGCACTTTAGTGTGTAGTGTCATTATATATTTACATTGCAAAAGTACTACAAGACTTCTTTATTTATAATCTACTCCTTCTAGGCAGCATACTTCATAACTATTCACAAAAAAGGATCGCTACGCGCACGTAATAAATTAGCGTTTAACTTAACTACGGAGTTGTTCCGATAAAAAAATTGGTGAAAATGTAACAAGTACAAACCAAACTTACAGTCAAACAGCAATTTGTTTAATTTCTAGAGGGGCCCAAGTTCTCTATAATTACCTCTAATCGTTGTCCATAACAGTTGGCTATACTATGAATCCTGCGTCTTGAAATACTTACGACATTGTAAGTCCCCATAGGGGTTTGTCATCTCAAAATTGACATACCTTGTGGTTTACCGGGAAACATGCGAGTCAGTTAAGAAGTTCAATGCTATCAGGGTATCTTACCATGGTAGCTCAGTGGCAGAGCAACCGGCTAGATACCGGGACATCCGTGGTTCAAATCCCGGCTATAGCCTTGACTTCTTTTAGTCTGAATCTACCTATACAATTGTTTCGATAATTAGTACTGCTCTTTTGAACAAACTAAAATTTTTAAAATCGTTAAGCATTTTGAGAATTGTTTTGGGTGTCTTATCTAAATAAATACACCATATCTTTAAAGAAAACTTTTACTATGCCATTAAAAAATAACTGAATTTAAAATTTGATACCTGCGAAAAATGTACTCGTGACGGCGGATAATGAATTACAAATATGGAAAGCCCAAAATTGGAATTTATTTTTTTCTAATAGCTGCATTATCTAAAAATCTAAAACATAATATGTCAACTACTTCTATTATCACTCCATTCTTAGAACCTAACCTAATGTAAATACATTACGTTTCTAAACAGTCCGCAAAACGCGGGAAAACCATAAGTACCTTCATTGCGCACATTTACTTGCTAGTTTTCAATAACTATGTTAATTGAAAATTGTGTGAAACTTTTATTTGAATACACGTTAAAACTATAGTACATTAAGATTAGGTAATTCTGTTCGGTGTCGCTCACTCCTCTTTTGCATTTATACGATATCGATGAGCAGAAAGTAAGCCGATAACTTTCTTTTTTATTGGATATATTGGGCTTAAAGCGTAACCAACTTGGCCAACAGCAGGATAGAATAACTTTGTGTACAAACACAGAAACACAATACTAAACATCCCTGCCGATAACGGGGTGCTAACCCGCGGCATAATGCCAACCAAACGCGCCAACGACCACGGTTACCAGGGCCACATCCCGATGAAGCTTCTACAAATGCTCTTAGCTTAGCGAGTAACAATAAAAGGATGAAACAGCGAAACATTCTGAAGGTAAAACTTTATAAACAACAAGAAAAAAATTGCGCTGAATGTTTGAATAGAAACACCCAACTGTCGTGAACAACCTTGTTAAAGTAACTACAGATTATGTTGGTGTTTTTACAGCGTTGCGTGTATATTCAGGGGCATAAAATGTACTCCATAGTAGAACGCAGAGGTTTATGTTGGTACTGATAAACCTTTGCCCCATCCTCTACAAACATGACCAAGCATAATTCTAACTTAAAATGTGGTGAAACTATCGAAGGGTACATTACAACTTAAACCTTGTAATTTTACTATGCACAGGTGTTTTCTTAATATCGGTTGGTTATTCCCGTTTGATAACAGCTATAATCTTAGACTATATGTTGCTTGGGGCGGTAACGGGGTTACGGGTTCGTATCCCGGTGCAGGCTTTGGCTTTTAGGAATGATGTGGATATGAGGGTGCCCGATCTCAGGATTTGGCTAGCATGGAAACTCTTTCAGTGTTTGGTAAGACACAAGTGCTTTATTCAGATCGTTCGGCCTTTTTCCACCTCGAACACACACGCATTCCTCCTAAAATTTCTACTGTGAAACTACACTTTACCTGACAGCGAATATTATTACTTATTACTTTTGATGCAGTGATCTCGTCCGTACTCTGGTCTGTATTAAAATTAATTATTTCCGTGTCAAATAAGGGCTACACAACGCACCCAAATATCACATCCTTGCTCTGCCGATGTTCTGGGCCAAGTGCCCCCTAACAAGTGTCTCCTGGCCAACGGAAGCATTGTTTTCTCTTTTCGCGTTATGTTACCCTCGGGCAGTATCCACCCACCCCCTTCTGGTCAATTTTCTCCCCTAACGGTATACTGTGCTACCACCTCGTGACAACTCGGCTATTTAGACGTGTTTGAAATCTTTCTTCCCCTCCTAATTTCAATGTACATTTACATTTCCCTTCTTGGTATAATTTATATTATTAACTATGATTTATCTTTCCCTTCTGAATAACTTTTTGGCCCGTGACAAGACATGTACTGTCTAATGCTGATGAAAGCTCTCATATGCATAAGTATTGCAGTTGTCCAGTTTAACGTCTCAAAGAAATAATTTTTCATCCGTTCTTCTAGAATGCCAAATAATGTTGCAATTGTTGTAGCCTTTCCTTGTGTACCAACTGTAGTTGTAGAAACGTTGTGCGACCCACGACTACATTTCACCATTACAACATCGTTCATTGGTTAATTCTCATGCACCTGTTTGTTTCTATGGTAGACACACAGAGAACGAATAGCGCCTGGTTGGAGTCAAAGTTTGGTTACCTAAAATTGGAAACCTTGTGGAGAGAAAAACAATAGAAAACCACCACGTTTTATGAACGCGAGTGTATGTGTAAAAAGCATGTGAACATCCTGGAGGAAAAGAATCAGCTGTAAGTCAGAACTGGAAAAAGAATGACTACCAAATATCCTATTCGTAAGAAACTACGGGTTTTTCATTAATAAAAAACCATCAACGTTAGACAAAGTTTTAAATGCTGTCAAAATGATTTTACATTTTAATCAGTCCAAATTTCAAAGTACTACCAGAAATTGTATTTAACTTGGTGAAGAGAAATAAAGAGAGTACTCGTATAATTAAACACAGGTGCAGACCCTAATATTTCACTTCTTCCCGATTTTGGTGCAGCATAGACTAAAATGAGTTTTACTTACTTGTACTGTATTTAATTTTAATTAATACTTTTATTGTTATTATTATTATTATTATTATTATTTATATTATTCAAAGAGTGCGTAGTTCTATTGCATAGTAAACATGAAATATGAGTCCACGTGGCTTTGTATTTGCTACTCGTAGCTGATAGCAATATGAAGCTAACGCGGAGGGATATAAATGTTTCGTCAATAACAAGCCTGGTTCTAAGGCTGAATCAACAGTAGCAATCATTAACCCTTATGACATTGGAGGTGAATTCTTGTGTATATTTATCCTTTTACATTTTTTTAAAATTGCAAACCTAGTAGAACTTTAATGAAAACTTTCAGGCCTAACATGTTTCCAAATATATTCAATTTGGCCTGAAAATATTTGACTTAAAGGACACAAAAACATAAATAAGTGTTTAAGTTCCCGAAGGTAAAATACTACGGATTACGGGAAAATGTAGAAACCTAAATTGTTACACAAAGAGGTATTCAGAAAATTATCCTATAAATCCAGCTTACATATTAGTTTAATAAATGAATATTTCTGAACGGTTGCTACAAGTTTTGTGGCGCCGGTTTAAAACCTAGCAGACATATTCCGCTTTAATATTACATCGTATGTAAAAGCCAAACAAAACACTTCCTAGAGCTCTTAAAATGTTGTGAACCAACATGATTTAGTCGAATGTAGCATGTATTAAAGAATGTATTACTAAGTGATTTTGGAGGATATAAATCCGTCTGTGAATGAATTAGCATAACATGTCAAAGCTGGTATTCGTTAACGTGAAACATCGTAAATGCTATAGCATTTATTGGTTTCGAATGCACAAACAGCAATATGGTAACATTTGTTAGAGCCAAAAATGTAGTTACATGTGTAATTCTGAATGCAAACCAGGTGGTAAACGTTACACGAAAGGGATATAACGTCGGCTTACTGTCATCATTTAGTAACTCTATGAAGGTGGACGGTAGCTCCACATATGGTAGCTGCCAGTTGATCGATTGCTCTGATAAATGCGATTCGTTTAGTAGTATTATCTGAATAGAATGCCGGAATTATCTTTGTGTTCCGTACCCTCATTCCATTTGCATTCCGGTTATATCCGAATTGTATAGGTTTATTCCCTGTATTGTACATATAGGTATAGCGAGGGGAATCGCAGAGTAAAAGACTGTTTCCAGAATACGGCCTCTTTTAGTAAACCATCATACATATGGTGCATTCCATTAGTAGACGAAGCCGTTCCTCCGTCCGTCTAGCACTGAAAAACCTCATCAGACTGCAAAGTTCCATTTTGATAAACGCTGAAAGAATTTCTGTAAATTTAAATCACAGGATTTAAAAAATTTTCAGAGGAGAGAAACTAAATTGGAAAAACTGTTGAAATAGCCACTTTATTTTTAGAAAATGTTATATTTAATAGGATATGCCTTTTAGTAATATAAGAGCAATAATTAGTTTAAATATATTGTTAAATGTTAGTACGTCTGTTATTTGGTGCTGTAGACTCTGCACTACCTCACATAAAATACATAATTGCTACACTTTTTAGAGTATACAGATCAATTCGAGCCCATAGTTTAGAGAAAGTTTTGCTCTACAAACTGTTATTTTGGTTGAGTAAGTCAGTTTATGTGTCATCCAGTTTTATGACACCTTTATTTGCAAAAAACAGAACAATTTATTTTCTCAGTGGTTGTCTTGAATATATTTTTCTGGTATAAATGAACCCTTTCCACAGAGATTATTGAAGATAGGTAGTTAGGATAATAAAACAATCTATAAATGATGTGGATCTACCTTTAAGTTAATAAAATGTATGATAAATTTATAAACACATGATTGCTGATAAATTCTAAATAAAAGATGTTATTATTAAGAAAAAAAATCTGTCTTCCTTAATAAATAAGCTATTCAAATAAAACATCTGCGTACTGAGAAGTCATGCGGCTACATCTATAGAACTATCAATCTGATATCTGAAATAGTTTGAGTCACTGGGTAATGAATTTAGCAGATTTAGGTAACATTGGTGGATAGGTGTTTCAATCTTGCCTCAAAAGAGAAGTGCTAAGATGGTACTCAGTCAACAGGATCCGAAAATGCAAATGGATGATAAAGCATTTAATATGCCTATATTTAATATGCTCACACTCATACTGAGTTTTCATTTCAAAGAGTGGTAGAGCGTCATTGCTTTGAGTCAATTCTATGAAGCGCGTATCTAGGGGAAGGACACAATGAAATCTTAGTGTGGCGGAGAAGTTACCTCTGTCCGAAGGGTACGCATATGGTAACTACGCTACTCATTAAAAGTAGACGACATTACGTGCCCCGTAAAAGCGTAAAATGAAGTACACAGTCAAACATATTATAGGTATTTCATGCTTAACCCTACCAATGTCCATTCCTTTTGCACAAAATGTTCATATTTACATTCGTAGTAGGGTTCTACAAAACTCACTGTACTCAACTGCAGGTTTCCCTGTGTTAGCGATGATAAATTCCTCGTTTACAATTTTCACGGATCTTCCATATGAGCCAAACAAAGGACAATACGAAATAGGGTTTAGCAGGACACAGCGGACACATACGTGACACAAAACTAGGTAACGTTTCCGACACAGGAGTCATATGCCTCTCCGGAATTACTGGTTGGATTGAATTCTGGGCTCAGTGGCTGGACAAGTGCCATCATATAGCATATCATGACACAGTTTGAAATGAACACCGAGTACAAGACTGAAAAAGCAACAAAATGCTCTAGAAAGGGCAATTTGAGTCTGTAGAATTAGACACTTACATAGATATATGCAAAGATATGTACATGGCAGTGTGTACATTTTGTAATATTTAATAAGTTAGGTGTACAGACTAATACACTCAAATTTCTATCTTGTATAGTATGACTATTATGGAAGTAGACACACAGAAAGCTGTACAAAATCTTTTAGAACCACTCAAGTAATTTTGCAAAAGGAATTTGAAGGCAGATGCTATAAAGAATACCATCTGGGCGTGTAACCGTGTTGCTTTTTAACGCCCTTCCGTACAAGTTCAGAAGCGGTAATGGATTGCATAGAAAGAAGATCGGACGATGTGAAGAGGAATATCCGATTAAGATTCTAGATCTTATTAATCACCAAAAAAGTATAGTCCATCAGAAAAAAAATAGATTCTCAAGCACTCTGAAGAAGAAACTGCCTCGTTATTTATTTCAACAATAGAGTTATATTTGGCATTCCATGTTTATCTCTGAAAGAAACATTGCAGCTAAAATCCTTCAATAATATATTTATGAAATTTAGGCATGAATGCACAATGAAGAAATGATTTGCATTATTTTGGTGCAATGAGATATTGAGAGCTAGAAAGTGCATAAAAATGAATCAAGTCTACGCCAGTGTACAAGGCGAGGATGAGACAGTGGAGCTAGTTGCTAATGCTCATTCTTTTTAATAAATCAGGATACAGATTATTTGGTACAATATTAAACATACGTTAATATTTACACGGAAAGTCAAGACTACGAACGCTTGCTAATGAAAAAATATACAACAGCACCTTAGAGCTGGAGAAAATCAGCAAAATGACCCTGCTTAAATAAACTTTAAAAATAAAGAGGAATTCTTCCACAGTTAAGTGAGGCACCATGTTTACTGCAGTGACAGAAGCACCTAACTGACAATGATTGACTACACTTGCACCTGACTCAGCAACACAGAAATAGCGACAACGCATTTTCGAGCGGGAATCGGCAGTCCGAAGTCCGGCAGAATGGTTTACCATATAATATAATGACCTTATATTAGATATCTGTCTGGAAGCCGTTTACTCTCAAGGTAACGACGGGCTATAGAATGTCAATAAACTTGTAATCGCAGTTGCTTGGCGAAGAGTGTGTTTATTTCTCCCTTACCTACTTCTAGCTAAAACAAGCTGAGTAAATGTGCATTTCGGTTGTTAGGAATGAAGTTTCTCACACCGAGTGCGTTCCTGTGAACTAAGGTTGCTGTAACTGTCACGGACTAACAGGATGTGAGTAGCTTGACTTGCAGAAAACTTGAGCTGTGCATTTTCGAAAATAACTAACCAGAATACAAAGCATTTGCACAGTAAGTGAATATTGTGGTTAATACGGTAGTTTATATAGGTTCACAGCTGATTCTGACTCTGCCTCTATTTACCTATTTCGCTAGAAGCTTGTGATTAAGCTGGTAATGTGAAGCTTCCCGCCATTACCTACCTCTACCACCCCGTTGGCTGATAGTGGCGTAAGCAACCGCGTGACACAGTAGATATCTAAGTAGCTCCTCGTAACTATAACATGTAGGTATTTGGTTCGTCCTTGGGAAACACCCCAATACCTTCCGCGCTGCTCCATAATATGTCCAATTCTTAAAATGCATTTACACAGAAGCAAGAGACTTCTCCCCTACACAAGCGACAACAGTGATAGTGGCAGTGGTAGAAGTAGTAGTGGTGGTGGTGGTGGTGGTGGTGGTGGTGGCACTGGTGGTGTTGATTGTGATGGTATTGGCGGTGGTGTTGGTGGTGGTAGTAGTACTGGTGGTGGTGGCGGTGGTAGTGGTACTGGTGGTAGTGGTTGTTGTGCTGGCGGTGGTAGTAGTACTGGTGGTGTTGGTGGTGGTGGTGGTAGTAGTAGTACTTGTGGTGTTGGCGGTGGTGTTGGTGGTGGTAGTAGTACAGGTGGTGGTGGCGGTGGTAGTTGTGGTGGTGGTGGTGGTAGTAGTACTGGTGGTGGTGGCAGTGGTAGTAGTACTGGTGGTAGTGGTGGTTGCGCTGGCGGTGGTAGTAGTACTGGTGGTGGTAGTAGTACTGGTGGTGTTGGTGGTGGTAGTAGTACTGGTGGTTGTGCTGGCGGTGGTAGTAGTACTGGTGGTGGTGGTGGCGGTGGTGGTGTTAGTAGTACTGGTGGTGTTGGTGGTGGTGGCGGTGGTGGTGTTAGTAGTACTGGTGGTGTTGGTGGTGGTGATGGCGGTGGTGGTGGAGGTGGTGGTGGTGGAGGTGAAGGTGGAGGTGGTGGTTGTGGTGGTGATGATGATTGTAATGGTGGTTGTGGTGCTGATGATGATGGTTGTAATGGTGGTTGTGTTGGCGGAAGCACTGGTGTTGGTGGATGTGGTGGTGGCGGTGGTAGTAGTACTGGTGGTGGTGGTGGCAGGGGTGGTTGTTGAGGTGGTGGTGGTGATGGTTGTGGTGGCGGTGGGGGGGGTGGCACTGGTGCTGGTGGCAGTGGTGGTTGTGCTGGTGGTTGTGGTGGTGGTAGTAGTACTGGTGTTGGCGGCGGTGGTGGTTGTGGTGGCGGTGGTAGTAGTACTGGTGGTGGTGGTGATGGCGGTGATGGTGGAGGTGGTGGTAGAGGCGGTGGTAGTGGCGGTGGTGGTTGTGGTGGTAGTGGAGGCGGTGGTGGTTGTGGTGGTGATGTTGTTTGTAATGGTGGTTGTGGTGCTGATGATGATTGTGGTGGCGGTGGCACTGGTGTTGGTGGATGTGATGGTGGCGGTGGTGGTTTTGGTGGTAGTTGTGGTAGTGGCACTGGTGTTGCTGGTGGTTGTGGTGGTGTTGATGGTGGCGGTGGTAGTAGTACTGGTGGTGGTGGTGGCCGTGGTGGTTGTTAAGGTGTTGATGATGGTTGTGGTGCCGTTGGGGGTGGTGGAACTGGTGCTGGTGGCGGTGGTGGCACTGGTGGTGTTGGTTGTGGCGGTGGTGGTAGTAATACTGGTGGTGGTTGTGGTGGCGGTGGTAGTAGTACAGGTGGTGGTAGTAGTACTGGTGGTGGTGTTGGTGGTGGCGGTGGTAGTATTACTGGTGGTGGTGGTTGTGTTGGCGGTGGTAGTAGTACTGGTGGTGTTGGTGGTGGTGGTAGACTACTGGTGGTGGTGATGGCGGTGGTGTTGGTGGTGGTTGTGGCGGCGGTGGTAGTAGTACTGGTGGTGGCGGACGTGTTGGTGGTGGCGGACGTGTTGGTGGTGGCGGAGTTGGTGGTGGTGGTGGCGGTGGTAGTTGTGGTGGCGGTGGTGGTTGTGGTGGTGGTGATGATGGTTGTAATAGTGGTTGTGGTGGCGGTGGCACTGGTGGTGGTTGTGGTGGTGGCACTGGTGGTGGTTGTGGTGGTGGCACTGGTGGTGGTGGTTGTGGTGGTGTTGATGGTGGCGGTGGTAGTATTACTGGTGGTGGTGGTGGCGGTGGTAGTATTACTGGTGGTGGTGCTGGTGGCGGTGGTGGTTTGCTGGCGGTGGTAGTAGTACTGGTGCTGTTAGTGGTGGTGGAAGAGTACTGGTTGTGGTGATGGCGGTGGTAGTAGTACTGGTGATGGCGGAGGTGGTGGTGGTGGCGGTGATGGTTGTGGTGGTGGTGATGATGGTTGTAATAGTGGTTGTGGTGGCGGTGGTTGTGGTGGTTGTGGTGGTGTCACTGGTGGTGGCTGGGGTGATGTTGATGGTGGCGGTGGTAGTAGTACTGGTGGTGGTGCTTGTTGAGGTGAATGTGATGGTTGTGGTGGCGGTGGTGGCGGTGGTGGTGGAGGCGGTGGTGATGGCGGTGGTAGTAGTACTGGTGGTGGTGGCGGTGGTGGTTGTTGAGGTGGTGGTGATGATTGTGGTGGCGATAGTGGTGGTGGTGGCGGTGGTGGTTGAGGTGGTGGTTGTTTTTGAGGTGGCGGTGATGGTTGTGGTGGTGTTTGTGGCGGTGGTGGTGGTTGTGTTGGTGGTGATGGTAGTGGTGGCGGTGGTTGAGGTGGTTGTGGTGGTGGAGGTGGTGGCGTCAGAGGTGGTTTTGGAGGTGGTGGTGGTGATGGCGGTGGTGGTGGCGGTGGTGGTGGCGGTGGTGGTGGCGGTGGTGGTGGCGGTGGTGGTGATGATGGTTTTGGTGGCGGTGGTGGATGTGGTTGTGGTGGTGGAGGTGATGGTTACGGTGACGGTGATGGTGGCAGTGGTTTGTGGCTGTGGTAAGGTGGTGGTGGCGATGGTGGTGGTTATGGTTGTGGTGGAAGTGGTTGTGGTGGAAGTGGTTGTGGTGGTGCTGGAGGTGGTGGCGGCAGTGGTGGCTGCGGTGGTGGTTGTGGTAGTGGTGTCGGTAGTGGCGGCGGTGATGGTTGTGGTGGTGGTTGTGGTGGCGCTTTTGGAGGTGGTTGTGGTGATGGTGATGGTTATGGTGACGGTGGTGGTGGCGGTGGTTGTGGCTGTGGTGGTTTTGGTGGTGGTTGTGGAGGAGGCACTGGTGTTGCTGGTGGTTGTGGTCGTGGTGGTGGCGGTGGTAGTAGTACTGGTGGTGGTGGTAGCGGTGGTGGTGGTAGCGGTGGTGGTTGTTGAAGTGGTGATGATGGTTGTGGTGCCGTTGGGGGTGGTGGAACTGGTGCTGGTGGCGGTGGTGGTTGTGGCACTGGTGGTGTTGGTTGTGGCGGTGTTGGCGATGGTGGTAGTAGCACTGGTGGTGGTTGTGGTGGCGGTGGTAGTAGTACAGGTGGTGGTAGTAGTACTGGTGGTGGTAGTGGTGTTGGTGGTGGCGGTGGTAGTATTACTGGTGGTGGTGGTGGCGGTGGTGGTTGTGTTGGCGGTGGTAGTAGTACTGGTGGTGTTGATGTTGGTGGTACAGTACTGGTGGTGGTGATGGCGGCGGTGTTGGTGGTGGTTGTGGCGGCGGTGGTAGTAGTACTGGTGGTGGCGGACGTGTTGGTGGTGGCGGTTGTGGTTGTGGTGGTGATGATGGTTGTAATAGTGGTTGTGATGGCGGTGGCACTGGTGGTGGTGGTTGTGGTGGTGGCACTGGTGGTGGTGGCTCTGGTGGTGTTGATGGTGGCGGTGGTAGTAGTACTGGTGGTGGTGGTGGCGGTGGTAGTATTAGTGGTGGTGGTGCTGGTGGCGGTGGTGGTTTGCTGGCGGTGGTAGTAGTACTGGTGTTGGTGGTGGTGGTAGAGTACTGGTGGTGGTGATGGCGGTGGTGTTGGTGCTGGTTGTGGCGGCGGTGGTAGTAGTACTGGTGGTGGCGGAGGTGGTGGTGGTGGCGGTGGTGGTTGTTGTGGTGGTGGTGGTGATGATGGTTGTAATAGTGGTTGTGGTGGCGGTGGTTGTGGTGGTTGTGGTGGTGGCACTGGTGGTGTTGGCTGGGGTGATGTTGATGGTGGCGGTGGTAGTAGTACTGGTGGTGGTGCTAGTTGAGGTGAATGTGATGGTTGTGGTGGCGGTGGTGGCGGTGGTGGTGGAGGCGGTGGTGGTGGCGGTGGTAGTAGTACTGGTGGTAGTGGCGGTGGTGGTTGTTGAGGTGGTGGTGGTGATGATTGTGGTGGCGGTAGTGGTGGTGGTGGCGGTGGTGGTGTCAGTGGTGGTTTTGGAGGTGGCGGTGATGGTTGTGGTGGTGGTTGTGGCGGTGGTGGTGGTTGTGGCGGTGGTGGTGGTTTGTGTTGGTGGTGATGGTAGTGGTGGCGGTGGTGGAGGTGGTTGTGGTGGTGGAGGTGGTGGCGTTAGTGGTGGTTTTGAAGATGGTGGTGGTTGTGGCGGTGGTGGTGGTTGTGGGTGTTATGATGGTTTTGGTGGCGGTGGTGGATGTGGTTGTGGTGGTGGAGGTGATGGTTACGGTGACGGTGGTGGTGGCGGTGGTCGTGGCTGTGGTAAGGTGGTGGTGGCGATGGTGGTGGTAATGGTTGTGGTGGAGGTGGTTGTGGTGGTGCTGGAGGTGGTGGGGGCAGTGGTGGCTGTGGTGGTGGTTGTGGTGGTGGTGTCAGTAGTGGCGGCGGTGATGGTTGTGGTGGTGATGGTTGTGGTGGCGGTTTTGGAGGTGGTTGTGGTGGTGGTGATGGTTATGGTGACGGTGGTGGTGGCGGTGGTTGTGGCTGTGGTGTGGTGGTGGCGGTGGTAATGGTTGTGGTGGAGGTGGTGGAAGTGGTTGTGGCAGTAGTGGTGGCGGTATTGGTGGTTTTGGTGGCGGCGGTGGTGATAGTAATGGTGGCGGCGGTGGTGATGGTTATGGTGGCGGTGGTGGTGGTGGTGGTAATGGCTGGGGTGATGGTTGTGGTTGCGATGGTGGTTGTTGTGGTGGTGGTGGCGGTGGTGTGGTGGCTGTGTTAGCGGTGGTGACGTTGGTGGAGGTGATGGCTGTGGTGGCGGTAGTGGCTGTGGCGGTAGTGATGGAAATTTTATTTATAATATGGATTGTTATTGAAAATATAATTTGAAGGTGGATTTAATTGTAATTTTGTGGTGACGGTGGTGGTGGTGGTAGTAGTAGTAGTAGTAGTAGTAGTAGTAGTAGTAGTAGTAGTAGTAGTAGTAGTAGTAGTAGTAGTAGTAGTAGTAGTAGTAGTAGTAGTAGTAATAGCAGTGACGGTGGTGGTGGTGGTAGTAGTAGTAGTAATAGTGGCAGTGGCAGTGGCAGTGGCAGTGGCGGCGGCGGCGGCGGTGGCGGTGGCGGTGGCGGTGGCGGTCGTGGTCGTGGTCGTGGTCGTGGTCGTGGTAGTGGTAGTGGTGGTGGTAGTGGTAGTGGTAGTAGTGGTAGTGGTAGTGGTAGTAGTGGTAGTAGTGGTAGTAGTGGTAGTAGTAGTAGTAGTAATAGTAGGTAGTAGTAGTAGTAGTAGTAGTAGTAGTAGTAGTAGTAGTAGTAGTAGTAGTAGTAGTAGTAGTAGTAGTAGTAGTAGTAGTAGTAGTAGTGGCAGCAGCAGCAGCAGCAGTAGTAGTTTTATTAAGAGTATTGCATTACATCTGTTTCACTCTGATGGGTTAGGAGAGCGTATATACGCTCTAAAATTGCTTAAATTTGCAGTATTGTTCACTCCTATATTATATTCAGAAAACTGTAAATACACACCCACGCACACCTGTACACTCACTACAACAAAACAGCGCAACAAAATAACAAACCGAAAAAGGAAACAACCCTCTGATATCTCACATGCACACTCACAGTCGCAACTACACCCACGTGTTCACACATATAGATGCTCATTTACCAAATATTGTTATACAATATTTACACATACAACTTATCTCTTGAAATGGCGGAAGAAGTGTATATCTCTAAAAGGAGATCGCGTTGTATTCCGTAGCTGGTTGATATATGTTGCATTTTGCCTTGTGCGCTGCTGTTGGTTGATCTTTGATTATTTACATCTTTACCTGGGTCAATTATAGTACCAGAGAATGTGCCAGATTTTATAGCTATATCTATTCTTCTGAAGTCTCACTGTCCGTCACCATCAATTTCTTTATGCTGACAGTAGAGTCATCAATCTAACTTCTGCTGAAAAGCCTCAATTCGAATGCCAAAATTCAGCTTACTAGCTTGCCTAGGTTTACACAGAACTTCAGTCATAGTATGTGGCCCAATTGTCCCATATTTGGCGTGTGTAGGTAGCCCTTAGTGCGTTAAAGTAGTTGCAGAACTTAACGGGGCTATTTCAAATTAAAACTGCTAAGTGGAGAATTGATTGGGAGACCTTCGGTTTATCCCTGTTGCTAACGCGGTGATAGTGAGACAGGCCGCGCTCAGCGAGAGGGGTAACATGAAGATATCTCTCACTATTTCCTAACTATCGTGGTTTAACTTGAAATATCCCCGTTAAGCTATTTTAGTACACGAAGAAATATCTGCACATCCAAATACGGGACAGTTGGGCCACCTGTACATTAGTACATATAGTTATATAACCCTTTACGAAAAACGTATACCACTGCATAAAAATATATTTCAAAACACATTAGACGTTTCACCTATCGTTTGATGCGATTGCCTCTATATTAATAACCTAGTTAAGAAATCCATCTATTCCATTACGAAATCAAGAATATACAATTTCATTCCATTGTTTAAACTATGGTCAGCAATCCCACTTTATCTCCATTTCACTGACGATTAGTTGTGAGTAGTCGGACAAAAGAGTCTCAGCAACTGGAGCAAAGGAACGCACATGAACCATAGTAAGCCCTTTGTGATTCCAACGTGACCTCTTGTGGAAAGGGATAAAGAGGAAATCCTAAGGAGAAGCAGGTCCGATTCTGATATATGGAAGCAAGAATAGGATTTCTAGCGTTGCCAACATTTAGCAAATCCTGACGCCAACTAGTCCTGGCTTAGCCAGCCGCAATCTGGGGGAATAAACGAGAGACTTCCAAGAAGGAAGGGCCCGGTAGTTCCGCCATACCAGAGATAAGTCTACCATAGCGTACATTCCACTGTCCTGCCGCAATATACTAGTTACCTACCGACGTATAGAAGCCACGAAAAGCCCTTGGTCAGAGTGACCGCTCAGAAGGGAATAATTGAAGCCGAGAGCTCCCGAGTGCTGCGAATGTAACATACCGCAGAGCTATTTCGGTCGGTTTTCACTGGTGATAGATGCTGGGTACGCAAACAAAAAATAACAAGCGCAATAGACTACTAGGCTTTCTCCTGACATACATGATATGTACTGGTTAAAAGCCAGACTTCCACTGATACTCGAAGCGAATATACGAGTTGCAAGGTTCTTAGTTAAACCCATTATCATAATTATTGTAATTTAATCCTGTACAACTGGTGATCCAGTATTTAGGAGTAGATTGGGTTGCCGGATTTTGAATGCTGTAACATACCATTTGTAATGCGTAATTTCATTTGTTTTACATATGAGGCATAACTAATAGCCAAGATGTACGAAATATGTACGTTACAGTTATATGATGTAGCCAAGCACATGGGAAGTCATCATGACAGGTTCTAACCTGAATATAAAGGTTTGGCCTTCCTTGCTAACAATTACGATCTCGTATCTTCTGCAATTGGGATTAAAGGGAGTACTATATACAGAAATAGAAATAAATAGTCAATTATATAATTTTAACCAAAAAGAAAGAAATCAAGATACAGTTAACAATTAGGATGCAATTAAAAGCTTTGACGCGCAGTTGGAGCAGTGGAATGGACAGCTACAAGAGGTGAAGATATATGATTTTCCCTCTTTGTAAACCCTCTGGGCGGCCCGTGGTTAGGCGGCTCTCCTCCCACCTAGTTGACAGGTTCAATCCTAGGGGACCACACGTGGGATTTGTGATGGATGAAGCGACATCTGGATGGGTTTTCTCTAGTTTCCCCCGTGATCATTCCACCAATTGGCTCATAGTCACCTGTAATAACAGGCAGTTCGCCTACATTTCATATCACCTACTTCATGTTCACACCAGCATTGGAATGATTCCCCAACCCTGGATCCTCTATACGACACATAGCCGTCTGCTTCTCAACAGACATCTGAATCCACGCATTAACTTGTACATCTTGGGATGCAAGTATTTTGAATTAAGTGAGCAATCAGGTGAAGAAGAAAGTAGAAGTAATCCCTCCAAAATACAAATGAGAACAAGGAATTTAACTAATACATTTCCTTACTAGAAAGTCTAAAGCGTAAACGGTTTGCTGGGAAATGAGTTTTACCTTTTTGCAAACACTATGCATGCTGAGCCTGCAAGGCTAAAGCCGAGTTATCAGCCACAATATGCCCAGAATTTGACCGCACAAATTGGTAGGATTGTAAAGGGGTCCTAGGTAAACAGCTTGAGGTAGGGAACCTAGTCTCTTTAGCAAAATTTCAAAGTTATGGCATTTTTCTAGAGCGCACATCAATGGCCAAAATTAAAGTAATGTGGACGTGTGAGCTCCATTTTCATTCAGAATGCCTCATTTGTGTACCAGAAGTTGAAGAAATGCAATAATAGTGGCCAATCAATACGATATTTAAAGTTATTGGACTTGTAACTTTGGCAAAATTGCCGGTTCTTTGAGGGTGTGCACGCCTCTGTTAACACCTTGGTTGATTGCAGATCACATCTAGTTAGCTAGAGCTCTCTGCCAAAACATACTGGTAGGCGAGTCGGTATAGCGCTGATGATCGAATACCATGAAACAAAGATCGTTTACCCTGAAGACGAAGATGATGCACATCTTCGAAACATTTGAGTCAACCCATCAACTTACCTGGTTAGAAATCCAAGAACACTTAGAGTTAATATGTTGTCAGGAAAGCTTAAGCCCTTACTTTAATTGTTTCGTTAATTGTCAACTGTACCTACAATTGTAATTTTGCATAACACGACAACGTGTGATACACTGTAGTTTATCACCTCTTTCGAGGGGTACGGAGAATTGTACCCCTTCAGGTGCTAAATGCAATTGTTTTTTAAACGTTCTCCGTTGCACCTACCAGCAACGTAGCATCTGCAATGCTAATCGTACAATAGACTTATTTGATTTGTCAGTACCAATAAATTATATGGAGTAACGCAGCAAAATATGAACGGCTCATTAAAAAGTCAAAAAAAGGACACAACATAAAAAAGTAACTATGGAAGCTTGAATCTTACACTTCTTACCTGATACCCACACGCTAATCATAGCGCTAAATAATGTCACTGCATCTACGCTCTCGGAAATCCGGGTGCCACGTCACGGTTTACCACGGTTTGATCAGTGGTATGCTGAATCTTAATACATTTTATGCTGTAGCAAGGAATTTAGAACCCATAGTCCATACGTTCCCTATCTCAAACTGCTTATTTTGGAACCCTCTACAATCCTGCCAATTTGTGTGGTCGAATTCTAGGACCCCTGTATATGTAACAAGTAATACGTTTTCGAAATATGTGTGCGACGGTAAGGATTATGATGAACTATTTATATAGTTATTAGTTGCAAAACACACGCAATTAAGATTATTTGGAACTAAAATTTTGCTATATTTGCAAATATGTACTTCTATGAGCAACTGTTTTCACAAACGAATTATACCAAGTTAAAATAGAGATCTCGTATGACTGCCGAACATCAGTTGGTGCACCTGAATATAGCTTCATCGACGGAAACACCGATTTAAATGAAATAGCTTCAAATGCAAAAGAATATAATTAAGTACAATGTTGTTTCTATTATTTTACCGTAGTTTAATCTGCATACAAAATAAATCATACTATTTATCTAGCAGTCAGCAAGCAACCTGTTTTTTGTGTGCATTTGTTTCTCCATCTAAGGGGTTAGTTTCAACTATTTGGTGTTAGTTGAATTTGTGGCTTGCATGTGGTTGGGGCCCATACCTGGCTTAGCTTATAGAAAATTGTGAATGCGCATAAAACAGCCATTACTGGATTGCTTAGAATTTTAACGTAACCAATGAATTATCCGTATTTTCAATAACGAGGAAAAGAAGAAAAATACAACACTGTGTGCAACACTCAGCAGCAAAATAATGGATATTGCTCACCTTTTAATCAAACAAGTGATTGGTATATGAATGTATAATGGAAGTCATTCAGAAAAATTAACAACAAAAATAAATAAATAAAGAACTTCATGACTTTATAGCAGGGTACTGCAAGAGCACATTCAACCTAGCATTCCTTGAGGAAAGCCAGCGAAATATCTCCGCAGTATATGCGAGCCTGGCATTCGGGCGCTCCACGGTTCGACTTCCGTCATCTGTCTACTCTGACGTTCGTGGTTTTAAGTGACCGGAGGCAAATAATTGAGTACTTAATCTTCTAATTTAAACATGTCCAAAGGTAACTCTTCTAGATACTGACTTCAGAACTCGTTTCCTCCGATACTAGTCAAGATGGGGAAATGTGGAGTTTGGTATAATTAAACATATGAGTTCTATGCATGTCAGATACTGATTTAAACGTCTGCCTACACAAGTTTTGCCCACAACAAATGAACAAATCAGTCAGGAGAAGAAATAGACTTATGGACGTTATTTAACTACTATGGTTCTTACCGTACGTCACATTCTAAGGTATATTGGGCGTGAAAAACCTGATATTTATAGGCTTGCGGTTGTTTTATGAGTAGTAATTCCAAGACACGGGACCCCCGGCTTTACTTCCCACCCAAAGGAAGCCACGCTAAGGATTTTACAGCTCTGAATAAAAGGTATCACTATCCAACGGGCTTGGAACTGCGACCGTGAAAAGAAGAGGCTAAAGCTGTTGAAGAGAGGCCTCAGGAATCTTCAAATACTAAGTTAGCTACAAATGAGTAGAAAAAGTCAAAGGAGGGCCCACGTGTGAATTAAATGTATTGTAAACAGCCTGAGTCAGAAACAACGTTATTTTAGCGCTAAAGTGTTTAAATTCTCCTTCCTTAGGTTTCCTTTAGTCGGCAAATTCTTATTTTGAAGTTCATTGCACAATGTGGTTTCCAGTACTTAAATGAGTTAAATTATCTATACCTTGTAATAAGTAATGTACACGAGATATTAGTTTTAACAGGTTTAGTTGTGACATTAAACAGTACTCATTTTTTAAGTTTTTAGGCCAAAGTTCTTTTATGTGTGGGTACAATTTTTCTCCAAAACTAGTTTCGTTTTGTAATCGGCTTACCTTCCCTGTATATGTAAGACTGACACCCTCTTACAACTTACAAGCCAATGCCTAGGGGTGAGAAGCCTGTCTGGGAGCCAACGGCAGGAAACCACAGAATTTAGAACCTGTTACGAGTGGTCGGCCCGGAGCCAGGCATGAACATGGGGAAATGGGTGATATGAAATGTAGGCAAAGTTGATGATTGGAAAGGTGATGATGGAGCATTTGGTGGAATGAGTGGCAGGGGAAACTGGAGGACCCGCAGAAAACACGTCCAGACACCACTTCGCCCACCACAAATCCCACATGCGAACGCTTGGGATCGAACCAGGGCCACCTAGATGGGAGGTGAGCGGTCTAACACTCAACCACGGCGACGACTCCAAAACTAGTAAGATACTTTGAATGTAATATCTCCAGTTTATCATATTTTAAAAACCAATTATGTCGTGTGAAGCAAATCTTCAAAAGTGCAAAGCCAGTAATAAAGAATATTTTGGAACCCAATTTAAAAGATGCCTGAAAATTTATGTACCTATAATATTATACACTAAACCCTGATTTCTAAATTAGGGTTTCAAATGAGTGTAACCGAAATTAAAAATTAAGGATCACATGGACCTTACTTACACACTTATGTTTGTTACATCATCTTTTGCAAAAATATACCAATCGCTTGCCCATTACAACCAGCAAGGTCCAACTAGTTTCTAATCTTCTCCTTGAATTAAGAAAACAGTCTGACAGATACTTTCTCCTCGGCGCTTCTGTCTTGAATGGATGAATGAATAAATTAGTGTATTTATTAACATAACAATATCATATGTACATAGAAGTTCAACAATCGCACGGGTCCACAGACCGTACGTGCTTTTGTTATACACACTAAAAAGACATATAAAACAACAACAACAACAAATTAAAAGAGTAGACACGAAAATAAACAGGCAGAGGTAATACACAATCAAATGTAATATTACAACAGCAACAAATAATTAAAAGAGTAAATCCGAAAATAAAGATACAAAGATATTGAAATATAGCAATTTAGATTTACAGTACAGAGTACACCTTCATAAATGCACCCTCTTATAATAGATAATTACACTTAAAAGAAATATATACACGTAATATATACACAATATATAAAACCATAACACAACAGCGACCTAAGTATGACATAATGTGTGAGTAAAACATTATAGTCACTTTTGTTTAGTTGTTTTTATCCCTCCCCTCCCCCCTTCCATATTAGCAGCCTCCTCAAATCTCAGCTGTCTTGCCTTAAGTATAGATTTACCTAGCCCGTCCACGTCTTCCGTGCCTGCCAGTAGTGTTCAACATGCTTCTAGCTCTACAATCGCGCTGGTAAAGAATCGCCATAAATATTTTTCCCGCCATTCCTCCGTACCCCTACATCTTGCCAAGATGTGGGTCCACGACTCTTTCTCCTCGCAAATGGGACAGATTCTCGTACCATTCTCGTCAGCAATTTTTGTGCTCCTCCATGTTCCTAGTCTAATCCACGCGAGTCCCTCTCTAATGAGTATGGTGCTGGTTTGATGTATTGCTACATACCCCACTCCGATTTTAGCTCAGACTGTGCTTCTAATGAAACCTTCTCTGTGCATTGCGCAATTATTTGCTGTCTGTCAATATCACAGAGGCGGTTCTTAATTTTTCTCCAAATTCTCCGCCTGCTTGTCTGCCCCACCATCCAAATGTATCCCATCCCAATGGTTTCCAAACCTTTCTTTAATTTTGATGCCCACGTCGAATTACCTTCCATTCGCAACTGTTCACTGTCCTAATTAGAGATTGGTTTCCGTGAGCGATTCTCATCCAATATTTAACTGCTCTAATTTTACACTCTATCGTTTCACTTTGTGCCCGAATTCCCTCATTATTCAGCAGTTTTCCGTACCCCTTCCTACACCAGAATTCCTTTCAAAAATTAGGTCCTCACTTGGACCAGACTCCCTGTGTGTTCCCACCCCCATATTTCTCCTCCATATGTCATCGTGGATCTAACTGTCGCTCCGTATAAAGTTTCCATTAAGGTTATGGATATATTCGGAATTCTGCAGCGTAACCGGGGAGCTTCCGCCGCTTTCACCCTTGCCTTGTGTTTCGAGATGTCAATGTGTTTTGTCCATTTTCCGTTCATTGTAAATGTGAGTCCTAAGAACACAAAATATTTAACATTGTCCAGTGTCTGTCCTGTATATGTCCAAGTTTCCTCCCTGCTGTAAACAGAACCATTTTTGAAAATTATTGCCTTAGTCTTATTTACATTAACTGTAAGTAGCCATTCATCGCAATAATTAATTCTTAAGTTTGTCCCGTCCTCGTTGCAATCCGTTAACTGTCGTAGAGCAATGTACTAAATCGTCCGTGTATAAAAGTGCTGGGATCTGCAAATCCGCTACTACTGGTGCTGGATATTCTCTGCTATCGTTGCATCAGTAATATCATCCACGAAGAGATTAAATAGCAAGGGAGATAAAATACAACCCTGCCTCACTCCCCTATAGCTTCGGCAACTCTCCGACACTCTGTTTCTGGCGTACTTTACACAGAATTCAACATTTTGATAGATGGCCTGCAATGCTCTAATCATTTTACTTGATAACCGCTTTCTGCCTAGATATACCATAATGCATTTCTATTGATAGAGTCAAATGCCTTCTTAAAGTCCACAAATGCAAAATAAAGCTTTCCCCACTTAATTAACATTTGTTTCGTCCTTAAAGTGTCTAATATAAAAGCGGCGTCTATGGTACTGTGTCCTTCTCTGAAACCCATTTGAAATTTTGAAGGTTTGCCAAATTTAAATTCCCAGTCCTTTATCCGGTTATATAACACTTTGCAATAGATTTTCTCCATATTTGGCAACAGAGTAACCTCCTATATTTATCCGGATTCCCAATAGTTCCCGTCCCTTTATAAATGGAGTGAATAATGCCCTTTCCCCAGCAGGTAGGGTAATTCCCCTAAATAAAAATCTGTTACACATCTAGAGCATACTCCTACCAAACTCATTAACATTGGCTGCGGATTTAAAAACTTCTGGAGGCAATCCGTCCATCCCTGGAGCTTTGCCTCCCATCACGCTCCTCAGCGCCTGTGCTATTTCTCATGCTGATATTTCCTCTTCCAGTATTGGGATCTCAAGATTTCCCAAAATTTGCACTTCCCTTATTATAAAAATCCCTTCCCCTTCATCTTCCCCAAATGTTCCCATAAAATGCATTGGCCATTTTATGGAGAAATTTCGTTGGGTACCTGACGGTTACCTCTTAAATGCTTTACTGCTTGCCACATCTCAGCGTTATACCCCCTTATTTAACAATTACTAATTTTCAGGGTCCTTTTGTCTTGCTACGTAGTTCTCTTTTCCTGTATGAGCTGTTTATACTCCCTTTGTAAAAATTCTCCTAAAAGTCATGTCCCTTCTGGATTTTGACAGAGCCTCCTCTACTTGTTTCTTTACGGCTCTGCATTGCTGGTCATACCAACCATTGAATCGTTTTATCTTACCATGCATTTGGACTTTCATTGTCCCCGCAGCCATTGCTATTATATGTGTTAGTTCCTCCGCTGTGTGTGCGTTCCTTTCCTTTTCTTTCCAATTTATCAACAAATATTTCTGATTCTACCGGTTTCCATATAAATTTACTAATTAATCTCCTTTTGTCCCCCTGCCTCTCTTTAGGTGCATGCGCCTCCATGGCCGTCTCTATATTCAGTTCCAGGGCAACCGGATAGTGATGCGATTCGATACGATCCCCCACTCAAAAATTTCTAATTCTGGCAATTTAACCCTGACTTATTAAAATAAAATCTATTACGCTTCTGTCTTATTACAACGCGCTATTATATCCTATCTCTCTGCACCAGGCAGAGATTTTTATGCCTACCTGTTAACACTTTTGGTCGCTCATTATAATTCCACTCTAAGCTAAGAAAGCCTTTGTTTGCTAACTCATTTCCCGTCAAATACGTTGTTCTATATCACATTCGATTTTTAGCTTCGATTATAAGCTTAATGACACTTTACCATTACGTTGTGACAAAAGTCTACTGTCAGCCTACAGCTTTCAGTAGATTCGTTACTTTTTCACACATCCTTAACTGTCAAAATACTTGTGCAGGTGTACACCGGGTGAATGACCCATATTTAGACAATTCAGCGTAGAAAATTCACGTTTACTTTCTCTACCACGTATGAGATGCATTGAAGCAGCCCAATAAATTTTAATATGCTTTCTTTTCATAAAGATTCTAGCCCCAGGTAACCAAACATTGATTCCAAACAACCCATATCAATTTGCTGTGCGACTGGTTTGAAAAAGGATTGATGGAGCAAAACGAACCAATGAACGATGCTAATATATCTGATGTGAAATGAAGGAATAATTCAAAAACCACCTCTATGAATGGATTTTGCTACGGTTTGTGCAGAAGAAAGGGTTTCACCAATAGTTCGACCTTCTAAAGGAAGGGCTGAAGAACTATTTGTACGATCAGATGAGGTGAACATTCTGAATGGAAATTGTGGGGATATGAATAGAAAATTCGTTGCAAAATGTGTCACCCACAGCATTATCCAATCTGCCTTGGGAGCCCGATGGTAAGAGTGGCCAATGCGATGGGAATCGAACGCGGAACATCCCGGATGTGAGTAGCACACGTTACTGAGTAGCTATCTCGCTATGTTCTAAGTGAGCCATTATAAAATATGTTCTTCCATTCTTAATAGTTTTCGCTGTTTTGTATCGATTTATGTTATACAAATAAGAGTTGAATGGCATACAGTTCCCACCTTATAATACCAATTACAAGAGTGTAATCTTGTTAAACTAGCAGCAGATATCTCACCTGATCGCTTTCACATTTTTTAAGAAGAAAGATAAGCTTAATTTACCGTATTATTTGCTGCAAGTTTGAATGACTTCAGAATTTTATCAGCACTTTAACAAAGAGCAATTCAAAATTTTCACCCTAACTGAAACCCTACTCTTGTCGATGTTCTTACTACCTATTGAGGCTGAGGTTAAACATGTTTGCATAAACACAATCAAAACTCTAAATCACAAAACTGAAGTAACTTACAACTTATATTTCATAGGTTATAACCTTCCTAATGCTATACCATGGGATGACGTAAATACGAACAACCAACTTCAATTTGAGCTTTACATATAATTTAAAATATATAATTATTAGTATGAAATTTTTAATCCTTAACATTTAATGAGCATGAAACTATAAAAAGTAGTTAATTATAATCTTATCCTGTACGCCACTGTTTGATTCAGTATCAGCCAATGTGTGCTGTGCAATGTGACGTTTTCGGTGGTCGATTTAATGCTTTCTTGCATTAAAAGGTTGGTTTCCATTATTATGTATCTCGGTATCATTACTGATTTCTGAATCATATTCTTTCTCGTCTGTAATAATCTTTTATTTATAAAGAATTTTTGTATTTCGATTACTCTAGGAAAATATCTTATGCTCATTGTCACTACATTGGATTATAGGCAACATTTTCTGTATACCTCCATTGTGATTCAAAACCAGCCGTGTAGGGCAGGTAAACTCAGGGGAAGTGTGACGTCTCCCAATTTCACTTCGTGTTGTAATTAAGAATGTTGTTTGGCATATAAAGTACAGCAGTGGCGGAACTAGCAAATTTTAAAGGTGAGTGGCCAGGTAACAGAATATGTCTTGCAGTCTTTCTTACTCAAATGAGGCTTTAAAACATTTTCTCGGGCGTATGGTGGATCGCTTACACCTTTTCTCGACACAAATTTATCAATTATAGGCTTAGTGGCAGACATTGAGAAAGGCAGTATTGACAGAGGTGTATCTTCAGATAAACTGTAGCGTTATCATTCTTAGTATGCTTCAATTTGTTATTACAATATAACTGAAAGCGTAGCATGTGGAGAATTAAAACATTAAACATTAAAGGTAGAGTCTAGCTGAGAAATTCAATGCCATAGCCGGGATTTGAACCACGGAAATTCTCGTGTCCATTCAGTTGCTCCCATCATTGATTTACCATGATAACATACAGATACAACATTGAATTCTCCAATTGACTCAGGTGTTTCCCGGTAAATCATACTAGGAGATCTTAAATCGTTTTGGATGGCATATCCTAATGGCGACTTGCAATGTCGTAAGTCTTTAAGTTCCGGGCTTCGTAGTTTCCAGCTCCTGTCCTAGATATTGGCCTTTGCTGAAGAAACAATTACGTCACTGTCTGTTGTTATTTGTCATGTACATAGCGGACTCAGTAAAGTATGAACGAGCTCCCCAGGCATGTTCAAATCATATACCTCTTACTTAAATTTTAGAGGTCCACTGTTGAACAGTATGCGCAACTATTTGTTAAAACACCAGGTATAACACTGGCAGGCTCTTTTACCCCAAGGACTGAAAGGAAACTTTAAACTCTGTTGTGTAGTGCCACTGGCTATGAGGGTTTTAAGCGGATCCACCACTTATATTAATATTTAATGTTAAGATCTCACTTTCATTTTGAAAGGCTGTTCATTAATTCAGAAATGTAACATATGTATGATGCATTAAGAAATGACATCCATAAAAAAGTCGTCCTACATAGTCTAGGAGTAACATGCTAGCCCCTAGTTTCCAAGGCCAAGGGTTCAAACCCGCTGGAGAATAATGGATATTTTGGGCATAAAATCGTTAACATTGCTTCCCTCGGAAAGTAAGTAAAGCTGTTGGTTCTGTGTCGTAACTTAAGGGCCGTAAAATAGCCTCAATAAATAGGCCTCTCAGCAAAATTAAGCCGTCTTTCACGGCCAATATAGAATGGATAGCAGAGAGCCACAGCAGTTAAAGAGCGTCTTTAAATTAAATTCAATTTCATTTTCCCCTAAAAAAGTTCATATACACAGAGTTTTATAATATATTTGGTGAAAAAGTAATGATTAGATGGCCCCACTTATCATTAGAAGGGTAGACTTGGAAACCATACATGCTATAAAATAAAATCTGATTATACTCCAGCCAGTATTGACACCGGCCGTGAAAGCCTAAGAATTTCAAAAAAATTGATTAATTCCAATCACCTGACTTTCTCATCTGGAAGATAGAAAGATTTGAAGGATCGTTCTTTTACCTACATAGTGCTAATCAAAATAAACATTACCAGAAATTGTGTTATTACTTAGTTCCTTACAAGTAGGACAGAAATAAGGGAACACACTAGCCTAATCTCTTAAATCTTTTAAAAGCTGTCAGTATGTGATTGTCATTGAAATCCGGTTCTCTTTCCATAGATGGGAGTAAAACAAAAGAGATATGAAATGGGAGGACTTCTCGTTTGAGAAAAGTTTAAAACTGGGTAGTATCTTTGAAATTGTTAGTTATACAAAGATGAATGTATATGGCATAAATTGTGCTTTTAACGAGATCTTTTCTGTAGTATTTGTCTCTCTCTTATGGTTTACTAGTTATGCAAAGTTATTCAGAATGAAGAGAACTGAAGGGGCTATTCCCAGGAAATTAATGTATACATTTTATTTTCCATGTAAACATCTTTAATATACGACTTTTAATCAATACCGTTATATAACATTTTTAGATATTCGAAAACTTTGAAAAATGTTCCATGCAAAGGGTAGTTTGAGGTTTGGGATTTTCCTGGAAATCATCAGATGCTATCCACATCCCCACTCACAAACGAACATAGACAGATACACAATGACCTCTCTTTAAAAATTAAAATTCTAAACATATATTCTGGAGAAACATCGATATCGACTTTTTGGTTGGAATGCAATACCTTCTCTACCTACTGTGTACAATGTAGTTATTTGCTGGAGAAGATAAAAAACAACCTTCTTAAAATACCTACCGTTGTTTAGGAAATAAGTGTTAAAAATCCCACCGTAGTAAATCATCAAAGCCATGCAGTCATGTATCCGGCAATAAAACCACGGAGGACATCTTCACGAGGGTCACGGCTTCATAATTAGTGGGATTGTGAATGAATCCTCTGTGGAAATCTGCAGGCCGAGTGATTAACAGGCCCGTTCAATAACACGGCTTCACGCTAGCTGGCGAGGAAAGTATATAAGTGATATAGAACTGCGCATCACTTTTTACTTTGCTGTTGTCAATCGGGTGCCCTAATTATAGTATCCATTTATTCCCTTTGTGAAACCGTAATATACATTGGAAAGAGCTCCCTGGTTCCGTGGCGTAGAATTCATACACAGAAGATTTACCTGTTATTTCTTTTTTATCAGGCAGTAGTGCAATGAACGCGACAAATCCTTCCAAAGCAGAAGACTGGTGAATGAGGAAAGTTTGCCCGATTCAGGTTGACAAAAGATGCAAATTAATTTCTTTGTTCCTGAACGTAAGAAATACACTTTCAAATTCTTTTAAATACGCTTTCCTAATAAAGAAATGTTCATTAAACCTTCAGATGTATCAATAGGTAAATAAAATAACCTCCACTGCTGTGAATGCTGATTCACATTCGAGTTGCGGTAGTTTACTGGCCTAATAAGTACACTATTTAGAGTAATTCCAGTATATCTATCCTGAAAGCCAGTATTATAATTTCCACCTCAAGTCGTTGGAAAGTGTTGGTAATAAATATAAATAATTCGTCGTTAGCCCTGCAAATCAGTTTACAAGTAACAGGAATGTATACGAGCTCGAAGTTGCGTGAGATTATCAAATAGGGGCTTATTTGAAAAGGATATAAAATCCAGTACAATTTACATATAATTTGTCCAAATTCTAATCATTGTTTCGCCATCCTCCGGTACGATCTAGCTTTTTCTTAAACCTACCTCACAACAGGTGTTTATATTGTACTCACTAATGTCTTTACTCTGGTGGATTGGAGTGGAATGAGCAAGGAAAGTCTTACTTCTTGTAAAAATGTTTTTTTATGATTTTGGACCGACAGAATATAATAGTCCTAATGTCTGAAAAAAAATGAAATTGAGTTGTTATTTATGGACGCTCTTCAACTGCAGTGGTTCTCAGCGTCCCACTTTGTATTGGCGTGATAGACCACCTAATTTTGCTCAGAGGTCTCTTTATCAGGCTTGAGGTTCTTTTACATGCCGTAAATCTATGACACGGGACCAACGGCTTTACTTCCCTTCCGAAGGAAGCCATGCTAAGGATTTTTAGGCCCGAAAAAAATCCATCTCCCTCCGCCGAGTTTGAACCCGTGACCTTGGGTATATGGTAACCACTACTCCACGGAGTTAAATCTGTGTGCTGTGTGTCAAGACACTACTCTTTCATTTCGGAGTTATTTGAAACTTAATTTTGCTTCTGAATACACAATTTAACACATCATTCCAGGCTTTGAAGAAAATCTCATCATATTGTAATATATAGGTTTCTCAAAAGTCACTTCAAACTTTAAACCACTATAAATATTATAATATGTGAGGTAGCATAAAAACAAAAGAAGTACATTCTGGGCAAGTAATGGGGTTTGGTGTTCTTTTGCTTTCTTGCTTTCCTTCTTTGTTCTTTCTTTCTTTTTCCCAGTTCACTGTTACCTCGGGTACAGTTTTGTTGAAAATAAAATATTAGTAATTTTATGAATACTGCTAAAAGAATTTTTAGGTAACTAATCATGGCTCTTTTCACTAAATTATAGAATGGACTTGATTCAATGTTATTATTATCTTCATGGAAGATGGCGCTTCGCCCAATATCTGCAATGGTGCAAAACAATTAACTAGCCAAATCTTTGGCGCTTATGTCATCAGTAGGCACTTTCCAACAAAGTGAATGCCGCGATCTTCAGATCTCAATCTGACCAACTTTAGAATGTGGGGTTACCTTAAAGTACGAGTTTTACTGACACATTAACAACCGACAGTAACTGAAAGATGCTATGTCGCAAGAAATTGATAATATTCCAGGACATCGTAAGCTCTGAATAGAGTTACCGTAAAATGGTGTAGGCTGAACAACAGAATATATATTCCCGATGTTTTATAAAACCCCATTGTTTTCCCAGTATGTGATTTCTTTTGTTTTTCTCCTATCCCAACTATTATAATATTTAGCTAGAGAACGTGCATTCCACCCAATAATTCGATACCGAGATTTCACCGGAAATAGATGTTTTTAGGGTTCCCTGAATCCAAAAGAAAGCATGTTTAGAAACATTTGTGTGTGTGTGTGTGTGTGTGTGTGTGAGTGTGTGTGGACAGCACAACCCAAAAACGAAAGGTCGGCTAAACATCAATTTCTGTTCACTATCTTCCAAGAATGTGATATGAAATTTTTCGGGAAAATCTCCTCACCCCAAACTACTCTTCACATGGAGCATTTTTATTTACTTTTTTAGTTATATTTATGCTGTTGTTATTTAATATTTGACACTAGAACACTAGAATCATTATAGAGTTAAATCAAAACATTAAGGCTCCACATGAATAAACATGCATGAGACCACGCAATGTTTCACTGCATTATTATTATTATTATTATTATTATTATTATTATTATTATCATCATCATCACCATCATAATTATTATAACACTAATCGCTAAGCAGAGCAAATCAAAATTTAATACCCTCGTAACGGTTGAGCTGTGCAATTCTTTAAACACACGAGAGGCTATCTGCAAACCTGACATTCGGCGCTGTTGAGCCACCTGGAATGCTTTTACATTCCTTCAGTAACTGAAAGAAATGAAACGGTGTTTTATTTATGAACGCTCTTTAACTGCTGTGGTTCTCAGCGGCCCATTCAGTACTGGACGTGAAAGACCGCTTAATTTTGCTCAGAGACTTCTTTTTCAGCCTTGAGGTTCTTTTACGTGCCGTAAATCTATGGCACAGGACCAACGACCTTATTTCCCTTCCGAAGGAAGCCATGCTAAGGATTTTTACGCCTGAAAAAATCCATCGACTTCCGCCGGGTTTGAACCCGCGACCTTGGGTATATGAAGTTAGTATGGTAACCATTACACCACGGAGGGCGACTCAGTAACTGATTATCACTCCTTAATGACCAGGACATTTCTCAATCTGTTTACTGCAGGTTGTTCGAAACTCTAGTATCAGCTTTTCCCTTTGAGAAGACCATTATCGAGCGTGGAAGACCAATCACATTTAAGTCGGTTCATTTACTTGTGGGATGCGCGGTGGCAGAGTGATTAGACCGCTGGTCTCCCACCTAGGTGGCCCGAGTCCAATCTCTGGGGATTGCATGTGGGATTTGTGGTGGACAAATGCATATGGGCAGATATGTGAACCAACTCCCAGCAGAATCGGCTGGATTCCTGCTTCAAAATACTACACCGAGACCTTAGCTTCTGTTGGTATCAACTACTTTTTCGGCAATGTGATGACTGTTGTCGGGGAGCCAAAGAGTTAGCGCCCATCAACATCGGAAGAAACCGTCTTCCGTCCAAATAACACTGCCAATAAGCAGTGCAAGTAAAGAAGACCAAAACATACGCTTCTTATTTGGTAACGCGAAACTTTCTTACCCAGCCTTAAGTGGTGAATTCTATAAGCATCCAGGCACATTCGAACTGTAAGCAGTATGGACACAATTCCAACTATTGTTGAGTAGCCTTAAGCTCCATGGATACCGGGATCATTTGACCTTCATTCCACTAATTTCATTCATTGTCCGATATGACCAACCAGGTTAAAGGACATTAAACTACAAAAAGAAGAAAGGATTATTCAACGTTGTTTATATAGTGGTTAAATTCTGTGTCTTTCCTGACGGATCACATCCTGAACAACTAATCCCATATTCTTCTTCTCATTTAAAGTATGGAACTCACCATCTGATATTCTTCTGTTCCGACTGCAATCGCTTTTTCAAGAATGGGTTGCCCAGCTTTTAACATTCTAACAATTCCTACTCAAGTTGCCACCATAGTATACTTGAGCATATGATTACAATTTTAAGTTACCTACTGTGGCAATTGCCTTGTTATTGTAGAAAGCATATAAGTCAATTTTACTTGCTTTGTTTAAGAGATATGCTTTATATTTAATACACTTTTTAAAGAACAATTTAAAAACTTCAGAAGTATTTTAAACTATTAATTAGCAGCATTACTTTTAATCTAGAAGTGGCTTTCTATCAAACCACAAATTCCATCGTGTACAGTCAAGTTAACAACTTCACTCAGGCCTTGATATACATAAGTATTTGGGTATTTAATTACCTCAGTAGTCTGCCACTTAAATTCCTAGGCATTTGCAGCATCTCCACTTCAGTCTCAGGTACTCGTATTAACTTAGATTTTAAAAGTAAGGCTAAATAAGTTGCATTTGCTCTTGCGTTATTTATTGCGCTAGATTTGTATAAATTTGAAGCTGTAAACCTTTACTATTATATCTGTCATTGTTTTCTGATGGCATATGAAACTGCATAATGATTATAGTGTACTCAGCACTTTCTAGCCCGCATACTGGATTAATTATGTTGGCAGTGTCGAAACAATGAAGGACGTGTGAGGGAAAGGGGAAGTAAAGAGGTAATCCATATTTGTGCATAGAATTTCAGAGAGATGAATAGCATTGGCTTTACTCGCTTAAAATATAGGAATTCTGTTGCAATAAAAACATTCTTAATTTAAACGCCATGTTTAAAGTTTTGTTTTAGGATCAACTAGGGAGTAGTCTATGGGAGTAGCCTATAAAACTAAATTCATTTAATGCGCGAATACTCAAAACTCAATTGAGGTGTGTGTTTATCTGTTACACATTTGTTATACATTTTCCCAAGGTCAGCAGTAAATACATTCTTCATTCTTTTTTTTTTTTTTTTCATCCTTTTCCTCAGGCTACATAATTATATTTATTAAAATATTTATCAAAGACAAATAATTATCAAGAAGTAATATTAGCTAGAGATCAATAAAGGGAGACGTTAGCTTCATTTAGATGCAAATTACGTTAGGCGCTCCTTACAGCACGAATTACAGTAACTGCATTGGACAAAACTTGTATATCCCCTCTCGTAGGTATGAACTAGTGTGGCGCTACCAGCCCACGTGAATCGGGCGTTTCGTCTGAGACTGGCATTCGGGAGGTCATGGGACCGATTCCCGCGGCCGAATTCTCTGACTCAGGACTTCTTTTGGGTGTTTTCCCGGATCACTAGGCAATGCTGGATAGATTCTTTCATGCCCTAGAACTTCCTATTCCTTCATTTCATCTCCATTTCATCAAACCGGTCTCTTTCAGGGTTGTATCAGCGAGGTGACGCCGTTCCGTGGTGGTTGACTGCGCTCTGAAAATTGAGCACTCGGTGCCGGGATGGTGATGGAAGTCGTCTGTACACCCAGGAAGTTCGGTCAGACCTGAAGCACAGAATCCTACCGCTCCACCGTATAGATGAACAGTTTGCAATATATTAGGGACCCTCTACGGTGTCCCTTCCCCCGCCGCCCAGTTTCGGTCGTCCGTTAATATTACTCTCATCTCATCCTATCTCCCTGATATCTAAAAGTACAATAATCCAATGACTGCAGTGTGGAATACCCTTCGGCATCACGAACACTCACATACACACACACACACACACACTCACGACGCGACGCTACCGGAGTCGATTTCTTCTAGTTCTTTGCTCCCCAGTATTTCTGGCCACTCTAGAGAGGTGGAGATCCGAGTCTTGGTATCAGTAACACTCGGTTTGAAATGATTGCAATGAATTATTTGTCAGCTTCATAATACAGCTCTGTTAGCTGACAAAAATAATAGGGGCTTTCGGTAATTATATTTATAGCCTAAACATCTTATGCATACACAACCTCTCTATTTGTCTGTAAAGTGTGACACGGTGTGCCACTGGAGGTTAAAGCCGCCAATCGACATTGGAGAGATCATCCTGCAGTACAGCTAAATGTTAAAAGTTATTGGTGTATTAGTGCAGGTATAGTCAAACTCCAAACTAATTGAAACGCAGCCCACAAAGTCTGCTAACACCACATAGCTTGAAACGAACCTGTAGATGGAGAAGCAAACATTGAATACAATGACGGTTGTTAATTCCAACATAAATAGTACTCATTTTATATACTTAGAATTACATATATTTTACGTATGTAATTATTTTGTTAAAATCTGGGTTACCTTCAATAGAGTTATTTTCACTGTGCCAATGAATGCTGCTCAGTTAAATAATATCCGTATTGTTGGTTGACATAATTCATCTGTGAAAACAACTGCTCACACAAATATACAAGGTGGTGAGGAAATAGATTCAGATATTTTGATAAATGGTACCATAATATGCATCAACATTGCTGTGTTAGTTGCTTTTTTTATTAATGTAAGACTTTTTTCCAAAAACTAAACACATAATTTACTACCCGATGTTTTTTGCATGGTGTTAGCTGCGCCACGAAATGAACAACGCTTGCCAGCTGGACTATCCATTTTGAATACTGTTTTTACACCTTAATACGTGACCTGCTGGCCTAGGCACTGTGAGGTCATTAGCATTGCAAAAAGCATACGAACTCATTCTGATACAACATTCGTTATTGCAAAGACTGCGCCCTCCATATTACGCTTTTACCCCCGCGCTCTCAGGGAAGATTAGCACGTATGGCTTGTGTGTGCCACGCCTACTTGAAGTGGGTAACCAACCTGTAAACACACTTCTCTTAATGAGTCAAATTATTACTCTGCAAATGAAGCAAATATTGATGTAATGTTGTTCACTACATTGTCCTCAATTACAAATGCAATTAATAACACTTACACACCTAAAAGCCTGTATACATGTAAAAATAAACCAACTTTTAGCTAAAAGGATTCATAATTGCGTGAGTTTCACAACATATAACTCTTTAAATAGGTCCATACCAAGTTTACTGTCGCATACGTATTTCAAAAGCGTATCACTTTCACAGATATTTATTGCAGCTGCAAATCTAGCATTACCCTTGCATTTTGACGTGTACACGGTTTACAAAATGGGCAAAATCTATTTCCGGCATATTGTTCACTCTTTAGATGTTCTAGTAGGAGAATGTACCTATTAAATACCTTGTTCTCATTTCTATTTAGGTGGAATTGCAAGGAAGGCAAATGATCAAACTCTTGTAGCTTTTCTTCCACAGTTCTAAATGCACGGCAAAGACTTTACGTACATATTTACTGAATGTGTATTTCTCCCGTGTTGGTTGAGCTCATTTAAGCGTGTATTTATTTATGTATTTACTTACTCTGTTTCCGCAGAAACTATTTCCCAATAGTTAAAAGTGATTATCAACAAGGAAAGCCAAATGTATATAATCGTATACAGGCTTAGAATATACTATGATACCTTCCAATTGGAACTCTGTTGCGGGGCGACAGCGCTTACTATCAGTCTATGTCAGACATGACCATACACCTGTCACTTACACCAAATATCCGCAATAGCATTTTATGTTGCATACGGAAAGGTCAAGAGCCACTTCCGGTTCCTGAATCCGTAAATATTCATGCTACTATGGATTTAGGCAGAAAATATTATCATTGAATTCCCAATTCAAAAACTCCTTTTTAAAGGCTGTGGCTGTTTGCAGTTCTGTAAAATAATATAGGTAGATCGTGG
This sequence comes from Hymenopus coronatus, assembly GCA_030762935.1. Classification (NCBI taxonomy): domain Eukaryota; kingdom Metazoa; phylum Arthropoda; class Insecta; order Mantodea; family Hymenopodidae; genus Hymenopus; species Hymenopus coronatus. The sequence goes on along the minus strand of CM060900.1, from coordinate 268,382,377 downwards.
ATATATGTAGACTACAATTTCCATATTCCTTAAGAAGTTGTTTATACCAGAATCCCTGTGTAGTTGACTGTAATGGTTCTTCGATAATATGTGTGACTCGCATTCGAAGATCCCGAGCTTGATTCCTGTTTGGCTGGCTACTCTGGCCATTTGCGTTTTTGGTGACCGGTTGAAGTATGCTGGGTTGATTCCTCTTCTGCCACGAATTTCGTGTTCATTCCCCTTACCCATCTTTCACGTTTTACCTCATCTGTTTCAGGATTATAAGAGCGGACGGCGGTGGCGGTTGGGGTGTTGCGGTAGGAGGAATGGAATTTTTGCTATGGAAAGAATTTCTTCCTGGTGCTTAGCGACACTCTGGAATGCCCTTGCTTCCTGGAAGTGTCTCGTCTGTCCATAGAATCCCCAGTTTGTGGGTGACTAAGGCAAATCTAGCCACCGTCCGATGTTTCGTGTTGGAATCGTTAGAGACCACGCACTTGTTAGTGCACATCATAGTCCTGATCTGGACATCCTTCGGATCTTTCCTTCACTTCCTTCCTCCCAAGGGTCTCATATCACAAAAGGTCTACTATGGTTGAAGTGCGTTGCCGTGCTCCAGTTATATATTTTATTGCTTCCTTTTTATTCTTTAATTTGTATAGCCCCCCTTTAACATCTATGATTATATAGGGGGCTTTGACTTGTGTAACAAGTCCATGACTACAGGTTATTTAACGTTGGGTTTTTAATCATTTCTAAAGCCCATTCCTTTCACGTACATATTTCCAGACAATATGGGGAACGGGTTGATTCTGGATAAAAACAAATTTCCCGTTGCAGCCGGGGATCGAACTTACAAATCAGTCCATTGACCACTCAACCACGAGTCCTACTCCTCCTTTTTCACACAAAGTGTAAGAATATACTTAAAAATGAAAGAACGTTAGGGGAATAGCATGCATAATATGTACGTTAAGCAAGTGCAACCATTATTCCTTGTTTAAGATCATTGTTTATTTTTTAGTTTTTATCATATAGTAAGTGCTATTGAAGAGAAGAGAAGGTATGAATTTGAATTGTCCTAAATTTACTGCAAATACTTAAAAAAATAATGTTCCATAATAATTTTTAATTAAAGATTCCCGTTTTCTATAAATCCCATATAAATATAGAACAATATTTAATGCCAAGAGGAATTCATAATTATTTTGAAATTACACAATATAAGTTTAACGTGCACTCGTGCGCTGAAACTTTATAGGTTCATATGAACTTCGCCGTAAGTGACACTGGGAGTGAAATTTTACTGTAACGGCTCAAAAAATCGAAAATAGCTTTTGTAAAGAAAATGGTTGTTGGAACTTTTGGTTATGTATACAGAACCAACATTAGCTGATCCCCCTTGCTTCGCGCATAGAGCTATTTAAAGATGCTAAATACACATGTTTCTTAGCTTATTGTTTTATAGAACGGCGTTTTTGTCACAAATATATTTTCACACCTTCAAAATGCTGCATACACCTTAGTTTTTTTTTTAAAAAAAAACTAAATTTTAAAAACATATGCAGAAGTATGTATTTTCATACTATAGGCGACAAAATTATGATAACATGAATAGTAATTTTATAAAAAAATATTTTTCAAGAAAAATTATTAATTTTTAGATTAACATATTTATGAGGCGCGTGGAATATTTTGAATTTACAATATATTTATATAATAATATTCATGAAGTAATTAACATTTCCAAAATATTTATCCAATTTGAATGAAATTTGGTAATCATATTGACAGCAATATAATCACAGTGAAACTTACCGAAAAATGGATACAAAAATAACGGGATTTGAAATTTCGCTTCCAGCTTCCTTTAGTTTTGAGACAAAACTATTGGCTGATGCCCAAAATTAAAGAATAAATGTTATTGGTGTTATGAAGTTAGTAATAAAAATACTGAAGCTCAAACTTTTATCACCGATAGTCGAAACAAAATTTGCGATATTTTATTACCGGTATTAGTCCTTCTATCTGTTAAGCAAAGTTTAGAGCAGAATTAATTTCTGTAATCATTTGGTTTATGTATCCAAAGGCACTTAAATGTTGCAACATTTAAGTGCTTATCGTATAGGACCGTTGTTATTTGTTTACGTTCCACAATCATTTACTGCTTAATTCATTTTTTTTTTTGTAGTTGCACATTACAGGATATCTATATCCATGGACTGGATACTGCTTATCAGGGGGGAAATCACTATTTTTTCATTTATTCCGATATTTCTTCTTCAGCACAAACACGCCACATCTGATCACTAACCCTTTATACAATTCCCTCACTATTAAAAGAAATGCCTTCAAAGACTCACAGGTAGGGAATATTTATGGTAAAATGAGCTTTAATTGAAAATATCTTTTCACAATACAAGCAAGATGTAGGTAGCAGCAGCAGCTTATCATTCTTCTCACAAAAACGGTAGATGGTGTGGAAACTTTAGTAAGATAATATGTTCCTAATTAAGTTAATCACAGAGCGACAGAGAAACCTACAATTTACATAGTAGCGTCCCAGTTGTTCTTCATCAAGCTCTAAAATAGTGTTTTGCTACTGCAGACTTCGCGGTAGGAAACTCTGAATTTAATGAGGTTTTACTTTAAAGATGGAGCTTTTGCATCATGGAGAATCTTCAGTGTTTCCTAGTTAAATTTTTGGCGTATTGCCGAAAAAAGGAATAAGAATCTTAGTTTTAATTAATAAAATGTATAGTTTACTTTCAATATTATTCTCTACCAAAACGATTAATTTATATTTATTTGTGTTATTTCAGGAAGCTGCTAAATTATTTTTTTTACAAATTGCTTAAAACAACCTTACTATGATAACTACTAATTTGACAACGTCATAGCTCTCTAGGAAAGTTATATTTCAATTATACACATAAAATTACATAGAAAACCAAAAATGTGCCTTGTTAACTGTAGATCGAGGCTGTTATTTTATTTATTTAATTTGCTGAATTATTAGCCTACCCATCATGATGGAGGTTAACAAAAAAGAGGAACAATGGTACAAATTGTTTACATACGATGTATAAAAGAATACCGGTGCTAAAATTTAGGTATAGCGATTGTGTCGTAATAAGTTAAGCGAGCCTTTAAGTGTAAGTTAATAGTGTAAGTCAAAAGGATTATGATGGTACAACTAATTATTTAAAATTCTAAGCCAAAAATTGAGAGATGAGCGAAAACTGAAGCGAAAATTACATAATCTGAAAGGTAGAATTACCTATATGAGGATGAAATTCTATGTCTTAAACATTAGTAACAGCAAGATATACAAAAGTGAAATTGAGTTTTATTTATGGACGCTCTTTAACTGCTGTGATTCTCAGCGTCCTATGCTATATTGGGCGTGAAAGACCATTTACTTTTGCTCTTACGCCTCTTAACTTGATTGGGCCTGAGGTTCTTTTAAGTGCCGTAAATCTACGACACGGGACCACCGGCCTTACTGATCTTCCGAAGGAAACCATTCATAATAAAAAGGGTCAAACAAACCAGGACATTAAAGAGAAGTGCCCTAAGTGGAGAATCCTCATCTTACTGAAGATGGAGAACGTTTTGCATTGAGTGTACTGGACATATTCTGTTTCAAGTCCGCTAAGCTGCTCAAGTGCACCAAATGTTGCGAAAATACCCAAGACTGCTGTGAAGATTTTCATTAATATTATATTTGTAAACATTGTAAAAATGATTATGACTATGGCACCGACGGATGAAAAATAAACGTTTTGAAATATACCTAGCCTACTTTAATTTATTAAAAACCGTTTCCAAACACAATGATTCTTTAACCTACTATATTCTTCGTTTCAAACAAATTACCCCAATGAATGGAATATATTTTCCAATAGATGGGGAAAGTTATTAAAATGTCCTTAAATATTAATATGATAAATGTTTACAAAAATAAACTGAAACTTTTTCTTTAAAATGTATATGATCTTCTTCAAGGACTGTCTTCCAAATTGAATAGCTTAGTGGTAAAATATTTGTAATGCTTTTGCAGTAAAGTAATAAATTAAAAAAAAAAAAAGGGCAACAACCTACCCCGCTCTCCCCTATTTCACGTTCCACGGTTAGCTCTTTACAGTTGAATAACAAAATAAATGCGTTGTATCATTTTTCTCCCCTGCTGTTTATGAAATCACTGTACCATGATCTAGATGGTTTCTACGCCTTATAATTGTAATTTCGAACAGCCCCGACTATTCTAATAAGTTGAAAAAAGTCCTGATATTTACACAAAAGAGTGTGAAAGCAGACAAAATGTGCGATTTTTTCAACTTTCTCACACCCCACTGTCACCCAAGTTCTGGAAATGCTGCACAGCTTATAAGTACCCTTTGACGGTAGAAGAATAATCGGGTCGGATGGTGGAGTAATTTCTTAAAATAATTACGGAAGGTGAAATAACAAGCTATGGTTCATTCTGTATGATCCAATAGCCATTTAAAAACTTGGCATAAGAATTCCCAAGCAATACAGCCAGGACGAAAGGTAATTAGGTGCAACTACTGGACTTTACGCTGTGACGTTATATATAAAATCCAGCCTCATCGCACGTAGAATGTGTGCAGCCCAGCGAAAAGTCCTCGTTTTATCTGATGCCAGTAGCTCAAGTTCGTTGTTTAGTACATTCTTTGTATTGATGCTGGTTTTGAATGTACATAATTTGTAGTCAACTTGTTACTAATTCCTTTGCCTGTTAATAAGATAAAAACTATATTTCTAGCCTCATAGTTTAGTCTGTAGAGCACCTACCTGTTGTGAGTGGGATCCCGGGTTCGATTCCCGGCTGGGGATATAGGACTTTTTTCTCTAACCAGGAATATTCCCTATTATCTCCAGAGTCTCTCTATATATGAGTGAGAGAGTGAATGCGTGAATGTAAAGATAATAATCTAAAGATACAGTGTACGAATGAACACTATTGACACGAGTAATTGTTCCGAAGGAAAAAGCCGTCGATATGATCCACAGTGGGGACATTAATTCTGGACAATTTTTATTCACTTTTTCTTTGTTAAACTATCTTTCAAATTTAAATATTCTATTAACTCTCTTTCAGAGCCACCCTTATTTAATAAATTACAGGCAGGAAGTTTTACACAGTACTGCATTGAAAACTACCATAAATTCGGGCTAACTTGGTCCATAATGGGTTACTTTGATCCACCTTTGGAAAATATATTATAATATAATATACACACTTTTTATGTTATATTCTATCAAATGTGAAAATTGGATTTATTGCTCTCACATTACATAGAGGAGCTCAACACTTGGAAAAATCTATTAATTTTGGAATTATGATAATTCGACACCAGAAACACCATAATCTTAAAAGTACTAAATTTCCCAAAAGTTGGACCACCATGTTCTATGAGAGAAATAATTCATTATATTTTACATATATTGGGTACAGTATGAAAAAAATTGTAATTCCAAAATTACTTTTCATTTTACTGTGCATCCAATATGAAATACTATAATACATTACACTGGGCTACAAATTTTCACCTTCAGAACATTGCACAAATTTTGAGATGCGCACTAATATGTTTCAGATGTGCTGAAACTGAATCTACAAACATTTTCCTTGTATCAAGTCAGGATGTTTTGTAAAACAGAGATTAGTGTTACCCTCAATGCAAAAATACAGTGGTTTAAAGACAAACTTTTTTTTATAATGCTTTAAGTAAAATAATAATGCAAGGACTGCTAGAAAAGACAAAATATTGCAATATTGTCAATTCAATTGTCAACTTAATATATAGTGATAAAGAGTATAGTTACTCTTCAGTATTCAATATGATATTGTTTTTTTTTTTTTTTTTTTTTTTTTTTTTTTTTTTTTTTTTTTTCGTGTGAAGCTTTTTCTTGTTGGCTTCTTTTTATTAGCACTTCTAAAAGTTTCCCTCTTCATCATCCAGTAGTAGTTGGCGAGCATTTTGGTGCTCCACCTGCCTTGTTATATTGTTTCTAATTCCTTGAGATCTTGGTGGAATCTCTCCCCATGTTCTTCACTGTAGTCCCCAAGATTTTCTAGAAAGTAGTCTGAGTATGTAATAACGCTCTTCCATGTCCAAAGCCTTGACAAATTGTTTCATGAGTCTAACTCAATATGAAGAGGAGGTAAGAGAACATCCGAAGCCTCAATAAGACTCTTCTTCTTAATATTTTTTGAACCAACATTCCCTTGTCTTCGGAGCCATTCTTTCTTAATCCAATGTTGTTCCTTTGTCGGGCTATCCCACTCACAAATGAAACGCAGATATTTTGTATAACCCAAATGGTGCCGCAACAAGAGTGAGATAACTTTAAAATCTCCATACATTTGCTATTTATGTTCTTCACATTTTGTCTTGGTCAACAGTAGTTCCACATTTTCAGTAAAACTCTTTGTGAATCGCTGAGTAACCAACTGGAAGTGAATCATATAAATTTCCATTATGCAGGAGGACACCCTACAAACTCTGTTTTGACGCAACAATAAAAAGTTTCCATTCAGTAGGGTCATAGCTAGGCAGTCCCATCCTAGTTGGATATTGTTACAAAACACAATTTTATTTTCTTCTAATAATAAAAAGCAAGTACTCGCTTTCTATACCAACTGTATGAAGTCTCTGCACTGAGTAAATTTTCTTCATGAGACCTGGAATCTGGTATTTCTGCAGATTCCGAGTCAAAGATCAGAACTAGATCATTCAATGTTGCCTAAGTCAAAGTTCTGGGGATGTTGGAAGCATCGTTTGGTTCAAAGTCACCACATATTTCACTACTGCAGGTTTCTGATTCAGATGTAGATGAAACATTTTCTGGTCTTTTTGGGACTGGGAGATCTGGATCATGCGGCATGGACAGAATGGCAGACGAAATGCTTCGGTATGTTATGCTGTGCCTGCTTATTGCATTATACCCTGTAAGATTGCAGGAGCCAAAATAATAGTCTATGCTGTGGTTACTTTGTACGTGCCACCATTCCAAAGGTCAATGCTTTTCTTTTTCCGTTGGTCTATTGTCGAAATTCTTCGATACACGTCGTACATGTTTTATGTGGAGCCCACGTTTTTCCTGGTCATTAAGGTGTATGTCAAAATATGCACAATATGCTTTCTTCAGAAATGTAGTTGTGTTCCATCGCTGCTTCTTAAGAATAAACTGTTTGCACATATAACAGAAGATGTCAGGACTGTTTTTGCACTCTCGATGCGACATTTGGTTTTAATCACTGCAACTCACTACTTCAAGATTGTACAATATTGTCAAGCCTAACACACAAATTAGACTTAAATATAAACATACATTTTCAGGCATTGTGAAACAACGTTTTTAATAAAATTGCACATAATGGAAATTCGCAAACTATAATTTCTGAGGAAGTGTAATGTGATAGCATTTATCTGAGTTCAAATCTAGATTCTGTGGGTAAGTTTCACTCTAGAAGCATTCAGAAGTCCCATGCGATGAAATCATTGTTGCCCTGTGTTAGTACCCTCATATAATGAGGAGGGACTCAAAATTGAGATAGCGGCATTTTTAAAGCTGCATATGGTGTTTATGGCATTTCTCATGGTATCCAAATGTCATAAAGAAAAAATGACTAGATTTCCCAACATTTAAGCTCTTCTATGTAGTATGAGAACAGTGGTTCCGATTTTCACATTGAATACAACATAAAATAAAATGTGTATATCCATAACGTATTTTCAAAAGTTAGGCCAAAGTAACCAATTAAGGGCCAAAATAGCTTCAGTTTATGCTGAAAGGCTTAAAACTGTTTTATTTTAACATACCCTGGCTATAATTTATCAGATAAAATTAATTGAGAGTTGAATGCAATATTCAAACTTAAACATTAATTTAACAAAAAAATTGAGCAGAATTATTGTAACTATTTTAGTTGTTAAACGGGTTGTTAAATAGAACTAACAAACAAATAAAGAAAAAAGATTGCATTGCTTTTACATAAGCAGTAACGAAATAGAGTTGAAGCTGGTGAATATGAATATTCCGCACTCCCAGGCTAATAAATTTTTTGCAAGGCCAGATAATCTGCAGCCAATGAGAAAAATAGTCGCCTATATTGTAATTACAAAATATCGGCTCACTTATGTCTAATATTTGTTTCAAATCTTCTCGTTTTACGATTATTTACCACGTGCTAGCGAGCTTGATTACAGAATAAATAGAAGGAAATAAAGAAATAAAATCCTTACTGGGGTGTTATTAGGACATTTTGATATCCGGAAACCATAGTGCATACGAGTACATCTATAGTATTCGTGCATGAAAGCGCATCTGAAGTGGAAACGTGTAGCACTGTGCTGTGTTCTCTGCAGTAGTGAATGACAGCTTCAATGTCATATTACCAGGTGGCCCGTCTTTCTGCATATATCCCTTTGTGCGTTAAAAGAGTTGCAGAACTACAGTGACTTTCAAATGGGATGAGGTTTGGCGCACCAGGTCGGCAGCCAATCGGAGTGCTGCTGTGTTGACAAATGACATTCCCGCTTAACTGGGGTGTAACGCTCTAAGTGACTCCGTCTCTTATAAATACTACTTGCGCTAAGACAAAATATTGAAATTTTGCAAAAAATAATTCACGAGGAAGATAGGAAGTAATGTTTGTAACAGAACCACAAAAACCACAGATTTTTAGCTCAAATAGTTTTCATAATACACATGAATAAACATTATGTCAACAGGCAGATTTGCATGCTCAGTGTGCAAGTGAGAGGGAAAACCTGGCAACGCAGAGCACGATAACGAATCTCATTCTCTGCAGCGTAGAACTCTTCCCATTTGAAAAACACTATAAATGAGGCTATTTCAAGTTAAAATCCACCAATGAATCACTGGTTTACCCCTCGTAATGAGCCAACCGCTTACCATCCCCTCTGTTAAGCAAGACGGGGAAATCGAAGGCCACTGCTGGGTTTTGCCTTGAAATAGCCACGTTGAGTGCTGCAACTCTTTTAACGTACGAAGATCCATACGTACACGTCAAATAGGGGCAGTTGAGCCAACTGGTATGATCAAGTTGGGCTTCAAAGCAATTAAATATAATGGACCAAACAAAGAATTACTTTGTGATGGTGGTCACGTTATTAATGTTTTCAAAACCAGTCTGTCAATTACAACAACTTTCTATCTTTTTTCTATTTACCCTCCTCATATGTAGAACTTACAAGCCCTCACCTGGGGTCAGACGCGTATTGAAGAGCAGAGCCTTGAATCAGATAGAAGCCAGAATAGGTGATCAGTCCGATGCCTGGTATAATAATGAGGAAGGGGATGACAAGACATAACGGTGAAAATGATGACAGAAAAGGTGATTATAGAGCAATTGGTGATACGAATGGCCGGGGTAACCATAGAACACAGAGAAAACTTTCCTAGATGATGCCTCGTTTACCGCAAAGCTCATATGCAGTCCCCTGGGATCAAACTGTGGCCATCTATTTGAGAGGAGGGTGTTTAACCAGTTGTCCATGTCGTCGCTAAATTACAACCTAATCATAGCCACACCATAACATGTGAAAATAACGTAATAAGTTATCTTCTATACATATATGCTTATTAATTTTGCACTTGTGGAAATTCTAAATTCAATCAATTTGTATTGCTCTTTTATTTATTTCATTTGATTATTATTTACTTATTTACTTCTGGTATTAGTATTCTTTGACGTAAAAAACAATCTTCTTGCCACAGGAACTAGTGCACAACTTAAATAATGTACCTAAAAGTTTGCACTGAAAACAGTTGTTTATTTGAAACCTAGGGTTGCATCCCAAGATTGGAATGTCTAGTACTATTCTTGCAGTTTGCTCTTACATACATTTATTTTCATTGCCAATTCCATGCTACTTTTCAATTTCATCATATGTTGATGATACAAGAAATGAAAAACATTCATATGAGCGTACTACTGGAGTTTCAGGAAAATTCAAACTTATTTTGAATAATATTTTTTGTTAATACAGAGCACAGAGACACAATAACAGGTCAACAGTATGTATGGACACAACCAAGTGTAATGCAAGCAGGAAAGAAAAAATACTGCAATGGGAAAACAGTGCAAGAACTATTCCCAACGAAAAACTCAAAGATATAAATAACCTCCGTTGATATTTCTGGCATTAAAGCAGATGCTTAATATTCAATATTATACATAAAGAAGAAAATCTGATATGCTCAGAATTGTTAGTGTAATATTGACAAATATTGGGAATAGAGTATAATCAAATCTTAAACCTATCAAACCTTAATCTATGTTTAAAAAAATAGAAACTCACAAAATTAATGCCAGAAGGGCACTTGTACTAATATGTCTACTTTGACACAATTTTTTAGAATCAGTTCTATGAGTTACTATGAAAATGATGTTGTAGCTAAAAATTCAAGCTGCCAATCCACATATGATCCATCAGAGGATGTCAGAAAAGGAGGTTTATGAACGTGCACATTGGGAAATATTAAATGAAATTGTTTTCGCAGTTATACAATAAACTGTTGCTGACTGTGGCTTAGTAATTTATAGTATACCATCATAGGTGTGCCAGCCGTGATGAGGATGGGAACAATAATATTTCCTATTTAATCACAATTTCATGTGGAAACGTACCCAAAGTACAGTCATACTTGTTGCACACAGTGCCAAAATTTAATATATTGCTATGGTCTTCAGCTGTGTGATATGTTTCATAAACACAGAAGAGTTTCCATATGTACAGTTTGGCTCAGTGAACGTTGACGGGATAAATGTTATGCGCCGATCTGTTGGTCTGGTGTGACAACTCACAACCTCCATGCCGTGACCACTCGGTAGAAGTCGTGGATTTCCGATTTCATATCTAGCTTCCTCTGCTACAAGTCATTCTCAATTAGGTCTCAGAATGAATGTGTGTGTTTACACAGGTTCGTACTACAGTATGGTTGTATTATTCAATATACAAGCGTTTTTACATGTCAAACGATTTTTAAGGAATGAAAATTTGTGCGGAAAAGCTAGACCAAAATTTAGACTTAAATTTCCTGTCAGATGACTTCCGCGTAGAAATACAATATTGAACTTAGTGTACCAATTTAATAAAACATGTTTTGTGAACACAAGTTAAGTCAATTATGGTGCCTAATAAAGTTTAAGACTAGCGTGACACATAAAATTATTTTAATTAAAGAAAGTGTGTATATTATTTTTTACAACCAAAAATTATTTTAATACATATGAGAGACTGCTTTTTAACGCCACTGAAAGTTTCATCCAGGTCTTTTAGATTTTAGGGCAATTCCACTTACTATTGTCAGAGTTATGTAACTTTTTTCAAAAATTTAAAGTCATGTTGTAAAATACGATTTTTAAAAATACGCACACACACTGAACTTTGTTTCTTTAATAATAAATAGGGCCTCCTTTATGTTTTAAACGTATCCAAACACGTTTTCGCATGCTCTGGACCAGTTTTCATAGGGCGTAACTTCATTCCATACTTCATAGATCTTCTCACGCAGTTCCCGGATGTTTTCTGGCTAGCGGGCAGCTTCCCGGAGGCCGATGATGTTCCATAGATTTTCTATTGGATTAAGATCCCGACTTCTAGCTGGCCATGGCAACAAGGAAATTCCTTTTCAAGCAAACCAATTCATTCTTGCCCTGGATTTATGGCATGGTGCGTTGTCTTGCTGGAAGACGAAGTAACAGTGGAGGAGCTTCTGTGCAGATGGCAACATGTCCTTTATGGTCTAAATATATTCTTGTGAGTCCATTGAGCCATCGATGAATTTTAATATTCCTGTACCTTCAGCAGATATGCAATGACAGCGTTACCTCCTACCTGAACAGCTGGTACGAGGCATTCAGGGAGAAATTTCTCAGTTGTTGTCCTTCGAACTCTAACTTTTCGGGAACTGTACAGCTCAAACTGAGACTCTTCGCTGTATATAGCCTTGCCCCAATGCTCCATGCACGAGTTTATCTTACTTCTGCTCCATATTCGACGGTTCCTCTTATGGCTATTGTTGAGTAAGAGGGACATAAGAATTAAGTCCATATTCCCTCAGTCGTCGAGAAATCGTCATTGTTGTCACTGTATTATGCGTCGAATCTTCAAATTCCCGCTTTAGTTCGGGAAGCGAGCTCTTGCGGCTCCTCTTCGACAGTTAGAGCCGGTCTTCACGAACAGAGGTAGCCCTGGGCCTACCGCAGCGTGATTTGTCATTTGTCTTCTTGATTTTTTTATTGCGTTTGTCACACATGTTTTGTTGACACCCGATGCTGAGTTTTATTGCACCTGTGCATACCAATAATCTGCCAGTTTAATGCTTCGGACACATTTTTTTCCCATTGTCACTTTATCTGTCGCACAAAACTTTCTGCTTTCTCAGACACAATAACATACACTGTTTTGTTTCTCAACAAATGCAGTAGGAAACATACAGCTTATGTGCCATCTGTTGAATAAAAGATGAACTACCGATTGCTGCTTGTTCGGCCCCGATACCTCGATCGGAGACAAAGCTAGCCATTTCGTGAACAGCTGTCATTTTTGGTAAATTATTTTCCATTTTCAAAAGCTATGGAAAAAAATTTAAAACGATAAGAATAATTTTGAGATTTTATTTTAATGTGCCAAAACGTTCATAGGCTTTATACAGTTCTGGGAAAAAATTAACATTACGGCTAATAAATTGGTTTAATATCTACAAAATAATCTGTAGTAAAAATGATGATTTTTTCAAAAAAAAAAAACTTTTAGTACAACATTCGGAAATCAAAAACTAAATGTCACAGCACAATGTTCTTTATATAAATAAAAGCCTAAGGGACCAACTTATTTTTAAAAAATAACTGTCATATTTGTAACAACATTAAAAGACCAGGAACGTTTTAAGTTAAATATGCTAGTAGTCTTAAAATTCTGTTAGGCACTGTTGTGTAGAAGAACTTATTTGTATGTATGGAGGAGATGTGAAATATGTATAAGATACCTAACATCTTCTATGAAAAAGTTGAGTAACGCATACGGTTAAATAATTACTTGTGTTCAACTTCTACTAAGCGGTCGCAGTACGCGAGACCGGGAGTTATCGCACCAGAAACAGACCGGCTGGTAACAGTTATCCCGTCAACGTTCACTGAGAAATACTGTACTATTGGAAATAAGACGAGATGAAAGTTAAAATGCATGCACTAAAATATGTGACTGTTTTATTTCACATAGTCTGAAATAATCGGTAGTAAAGTTTGGTTTGTAAGAAGAAACACTATTTGATTAAATTAATCATAAACTGTTCATTATACTTGAAGAAAAATCCAATATACATTTATTAGTTCTCATCGTTATAGAGCAAATTACGTGAAACTGGGGAAAATGTGGGATAATGTTGTCTTTTTTAAACACAGAAAACCTACACTTATTATGATTATTATTACTAATTTACATTTTAATTGCTTTAAATACTTATGCATAAATATAAGTTCAACAAGAGCTTGAATATGTTGTAATGGTGTTCTTATCATAAACTGAATGCTTACAATCAATTCCAGTTTTGTGGATCTTTTATTCAATCTTAATATTACTACTCAGGAATGCCTCAACCCTTTAAATTAGTCATAACACAACACATATTAACAGTATCATAAATACCATCTAGTAATTCATTCGGAACTTCATGTACATATGGCTTATCTGACGTGTGCAGATATGCCTTCGTGGGTTAAAAGAGTTGCAGACTTCAACGGGGTTATTTTAACTTAAAACGGTCAGTGAAGAACTGGCGTGAGCAATATTCGTTTTACCCCTCTTGATATAAGCGGAGACTGTGAGAGAATCGCGCTCATTGAGAGGAGTAAACGAAGGGTGCTCATGCCATTGCCTCACTGACTAGTTTTTTAACTTCAAATATCGCTGTTGAGATTTTCAGCTATTTTAACGCACGAAGGAGTGTCTGCGCCAGTCAAATACCGGGCAGTTAGACCACCTGATATATTTTAGATCTCTGAAATTAATGCTCAACATGAATTCTCACACTGACGATTTGGAAAGAACCTTGTAGTTCATCTACATAATAAATGACTACGATTCATAAGTTGTGGTATTGTTAGTAAGTCATGATTTCCTTCAGATCACATTTTGTATGAAAAGTCCTTAACTCTCATGATTTGTGTAACTGATTCTATTAATCTTAATAACCAAATGTCATAGGTTAAGAACTGTCACTTGTTCTTCCACCACATCACTTTAAAATAAAAGTTTCCAAGCCCTTAGGGGCAATTGAACCAGTTAGTAGAAAAGACCATGAATCCATTTTTATGAAAATAAGTTATACACAGCTTTGTGTTCTCTATCTCTTAACACAAGTGTTTATTTTGAAAACGTCATAACTTTCAAGCTCTAAAGCTGGAAAAATCATAATAGTACTAGACAGTTGGTATGAAAATGTCACGAGTACAAAACTCGTGACTTTTCGCGCTCAGTGATATTCCAGTTTTCAATCATGTGTCATGATATATTAACAATCATTCAAATTTCTGTATTTCCCTATATTGTGGGAGTACCGAGTAGAGCCGTAACAATACTGCAATATATATTGGCTTCGGCAGAAATTGATATTTTTAGAAACATTTCTTAATGCTTCCTTGTCCGTGGAAACTCATTTTTAACATTTGATAGAACATTTGGAGAAATAAAAAGAAAACTGGAGAATTTTCACAGCATTTACACTGTAGAAGAATGCATTTATCTAAATTTTTTAGTCAACCAAGAAACATAATACTTTCATTGTCAAACTTCTTGAAGATAAAGAATTGTTAAAAACTTCAAGAACTAGTGGCCAAAGATTTTAAACGCAATACCTCGTCCATGGAATCACTGGGTCCAGCACTCCATCTGCATGTCACTGAAATTCTAGAGGTAGTAGAAGTAACCAGGGCAATGATCGATGGATTGCTGCAAAACACATTCAGCCCCAAACAGTTATTAGACTTCCTTCAACCCCAGCACAGTGAGAGATGCCCTATAAATAATCTGAAGTTGCAGGACATTAAGAAACTTCAACAGTACATCCCTTAGGAGCACAATAGCTTCTACAATGAATTTATCACTTGGCCTACAATTACAAAGAGGTAGAAGACATTTGAAACAATCCAGTTTATGTCAGTAGTTGTCGTTGATGGCAGTCAAATGATGATGGTTATATTATTTCCGATCCCTTGCCTTGATTTGATTTGAAATGATCGTGAATCCAAAATGTAAATAATACAGTTTTACAAGCAATATAACGAACATTTCAAAATAAATAATGTAGATGAATTACAATAGAGGTAATGTAATCAGAAAAATACAGGCTCTTTTGCACCTCTAAATTTTGAAGTAAATGCGTTTTTTTTCAATGTTTTCTTAGAACCTTATTCTATACACTCCTGTCATTTTCATAAAGACTGATTCAACTTCAATTAAATCCTTAACAGTATACGTGGAGTTTTAATTGGATTACTTGCGAGTACACTGACAAACCTAATTCGGCCATTCAGTCTTTATTTAAGTGCAGTCTTTTCAGTACTACAATTAGCATAAAACATCATACCTAATCCAGAAATGTGAAGACATACTTTCATCTTAATTAAAATAAATAACAAGTCTGTTTCTACTTTCTCGACCACGAACGTACAATGTACATAGTAGGTAGAGAGGGTACTGTATTCGTTCCAAAAAGTCAATACCGAGATTTCACCGGAAATACATGTTTCAAGATACCTTGAATCCAAAACAGCATTTCTGAAAAAAAGTTAATGTATGTGTGTGTGGGTGGGTGTGGATGTGATAGTTAAGTTTAGCATTTTACAAGGAGACGAAACAATGTTATTCAAGAAAATCCCCTATCCAAAGCTAACCTTTACATGGAACATATTTAGATTTTTTTTTTTTTGCAAATGTGGCTCCAATAAATTAAGTTAAAGTACATTATAAGATATTTTTATACCAGGTGAAATGCAGGTATATCTTGAATTTTCCAGAAATAGTCTCTGAAGACCTCTCCATTCTGAATGGAGTCTATATAACCTGTAAACCGTGACAAATGGATACACACACGTCTTTTTTTTTATAGTTAACAATTTTCGAGAGATTCCTTGCAACTGGTTTCAGTTGTCATTTGCTTCATATCTCTTTTGTTTTACTCCTGGGAGTCCAAAGAGAACCAAATTTCAAACTCATCAGTGACCAATCTTTAAAGGATGTAGCTATACATTTAGAGTTGTGTAGTCTCATTTGACTTATAGTTAAAAGGAAACAAGTAATAAGACCATTTCAGCTAATGTTTGTCAGGATTAGCATGATATAGATGTTTTACAAATAATCATCTGAATGGATCAGATTTTCCCTGTTTACTTTAGTTTAAAACAGCTTACAAATTACGTTTTGAAACAAATTACAAGTTTTCAGACTTACACCTATATGTGAAGTCATTTCGTATTCATTTTCAGCAGAAATTAAATCATAGATGCTTTTCTCCACTGTGCAGCCTGTTTCTGTCAGTTTGTTAATTTTTTCCCCTTGCCAAATAATAAAAAATCGTGCAAAATGCATGCTCGTGTATAATATTTTCCCCATCAGATATGGAAGTAAATTCAGATTGCTCTCGATGGCACCTTCACTGCAAAATTCATTTTGGCATCATGTTTAACTGGTGTTGTAATAGATACTAAATTAGAAATCGTAATGGGTCATTCACAATGCAAATTACGCATTGGCATAACACTGTGAAACATCGACATAAACTTAACCCGTTGTGTTATCATTCACATCGACATATGCAAACATAAACAGTGGGCAATCAGCTGGGTTAATATGGTGGCCTGTCCGAAGAGTCAGTTTATGTACAGATATCAAAATAAGCAATAGAAGCCTAACCAGTTGAGGACTTAACCTCTCAAAAATGCATAATCTAAAATTACAGTTTGGTTTTTTGTAAATTTTATAGTCCATTGATTCCTGGTATAAGACAGAGAAACCTGACGGTATACATATACTGACAGGTTTCCCTGTCTTAGAGCCTACAACAAAGCTTTCACTACAAACTCTAAGAGCTTCCTTTACCCATCCAGAGTGAGCTAGTCACTTTGAAGACACAACATAACACGTATAAATCATTGGAAAATAGCAAATATAATCAGCAGCATCCATTTAGGCTAGAGTGTTTCCTATCTCCTCACCGTCATTTAAGAAAATGTATTTAAATTGGTGTGGTGAAGTGTACAGGTGTTGTAGCTGTTGGAGAATTTTGTGTCCAATGTTTAATTTACTGAAAAGTAAATAAGACTATACCCAACACACTCCTAAGCCTGCCGTAATATCTACAAATCTAACGTACTTTGGTTATGTTGCCAAACTATTCGGTGTATTTTGTATTATAGTCCTGATATGAAGCAACAACTTAGCCTCGGCCTGAACCCATGGAATTTCATGTAATTTACAGCCAGGGTGACATAGAAGTTGCAAATGAAATTATAGGCATTACCTCAAATAATGAAAAATAAGCATGGATAAGGACAGCATTCTTTGGACTGAAAATAATGTAGGTGTATTAGCACAGTAAATGCATGGTATTAAGGATATAGACATAGATATTTTGATAAATGTCACCTTAATCCGCATCCACTTCGGCGTGTTAGTGTTTTTTTCTCTTCGTCTAATAGTTCCTACTAACCAATCACATACTTTACTACTTGATGTGCTTTGCATAGTCTAAATAGCCCGCGAATGAACAACATCTTTCAGCATAGATTATCGGTTTTGTTTCCACGTTTTCACACTGCTGACCTAAGTGTTATTTATTGGCTTTGCAGAATTCATTCAAAATCAATTCCAATACAACATTCTTTATAGCAAGGCCTACTCACTTATGGCTACGTCTTCCGACCCATGGTCTCAAGAAAATAAATGCGTATGTCTCGGGTGTGCCACGCCTACCTGGAGATACTACAAAACCTGAAAACATACTACTCTTAGTAAGTAAAATTTATGTACATGAATTTGCAAATTAAGAAAATATTGATGTAATGTTGCTCATTACACTGTTCTTAACTATCAATAGAAAAACCTGCACCTATACCTCTAACACTCTATTGAGCAATGTTACTCGTCTAATCAATTAAATCTAGCCTGCAATAATATTACACAGCTTAGGCTTTGCGGTACTGCTAAAATCCGTTTCATTTTCCGTCTGAGTAATACGACCTTGATGGATGTGTAGCAGCAACGTTGGTTCAGAATGATGATTAGAACTTAGTGCATGGGTATTGCAATAGTGTTATCATACCCAACGATTCGCTACTTAATACTGCCAGATATTTCGAATTTCTTTTCTGTTCCGATGTTTTGAAATTAATGGTTATTCTTCATATTCATCGCTCGGTTTTCTTGCATTAGCTGACAGACGGAAGCAACACATTTGTCGCTTGAAATATTCACTAGGGCACAGCAGCATATTATATATATGTTATTCAGAAGTTATGACGCTGTTTCAATATGCACTTATCTGCGGTATTTGCGATACCAATGACAATGTAGGGAATAAAGGGTCGTCCAGAAAGTAAAAAACGATTTGGCATAACTAAATAATAACGAAATATATCAACACAAAACTTTATTTACAAAGTTCCAATACCTTCTTCTGTTTCTCAACGTAATCGCCATTGCTGCCAACGAATTTACTGTCACCCTTCATGAGTTTTTCAATGTGGATTTAATACTCCTATACCACAAAAACATCTTATTAGTAATTTGAATGCATAACATGTTTGGTCAATCGAATTGTGTATGCAAATAACGCATGTGTACGATGATAATGCAATCACAATGAACGCCATCTCAGTGATGAAATAGTGTTTAATGATTAACCAAGGAAGAACCAGTGTGTACTATGAAGTCCAGAGTAGGAGTTCTTCACTCGTTAGGGATGAGTTGAAAGCAAATCCGGCAATACACTTTGGGCACCTTAAATGACTTTTTGAGTGTAAAAATGTTCCCAACCGATGAAGACCTCAAAGTGGAAAGCGGTATAAGGGACTAATATCAGCATTAAAAAACTGGTACCAAGTTACAATGAATGCCTGGACAGCAATGGCGGTAACGTTGA
This sequence comes from Hymenopus coronatus, assembly GCA_030762935.1. Taxonomy (NCBI): domain Eukaryota; kingdom Metazoa; phylum Arthropoda; class Insecta; order Mantodea; family Hymenopodidae; genus Hymenopus; species Hymenopus coronatus. Next base: position 268,363,195 of record CM060900.1, on the reverse strand, counting down.
GAAATTGAGTAAGATACCGTAACATTGTAAATAAAGTTTTTGCTTATATTTTCCGTTATCATTTAGTTATGCCAAATGGTTCTTTAGTTTCTGAATGCCCCTCGTATATAATCAACTATGCGTGCAGTAATAAACAGGATCGATTGTCCATTTTTAGACTTCGTCTTGTCTGTGTTATATCATAACCACATATGTATACTGCTTGGAATATGAAATAAAGCACCTAGGCAAATGTTACTCTCTGGTAAGTCGACGGCTCTCTTTGTAAATACCTTTTGCCTTTTAGTAATTGTCGTTTTACATCCCATATCCATCAAAAAGAAAATGTATGTACAATGGTGAAAGAATTATTATAAAAATGATTTGGGTCGTGTTTTAGATTACGTTACAATGTGCACATAACATATAATATTTTTCACTTTTTATATTAGCAGAGATTTAGCTTTCAACTTTCAGTTTATAGATTAACGAATGGAAGAGTCGCTCATATTTGACTCATTCAGTGCCACGGCAGAACTCAAGTCACGACACAGCGGCTTATCAAACCCTTGTGACTGATATTGAAAGCATATTACGAGGGAGCGTTATTACTGCAAACAAGGAGAATCTAGTATTCCCGGTGGGGCAATGTGGTCGATTGTTCGGAAACGCAAACTAATTGACTCACATGGACACAATTCTTCCACTATAATACCCATGTGAGACGTTTGTAGCTGCTAAGATGAGTCACCGTGTAAGTAATGTACCATCAAAGCATACTCAAATTCAACTGAACATCTGAACTTCCTGTTGTTAAAATTTATTTATAGCTTACTGCTTACTTGTGCGATGTTAAAATATTCGAGATCAAGCTCTTCTAACAGAGCATCGGGCTTGTGAAATTCTCCTGATAACTTCTAAGGTTCAATTGTACTTAAGAACTCACAACAAGATCGAGGAATTAGATGAAATATAATTGCTGTATAATATCTATGTATAATTATTTAAATTGATGTATCTTTTTTATCAAGATAACAGACGAAGTGAAGAGTTACAAAAACTTGCTTGTTGTTTTATAACCGCTGCCAAATGAGTAGCTATTTGAAAATAAGTGAAAGTAATTTATTAAAAGAATGCACTTATATTTTACCTGCAAACTGAATGCAGAGTCACCAGGAGGCAATCAGGCGTAGTGAAAGATTTGGAAAAACTTCTCAGCGGTAATCCAAAACAAGTACCATTAAAATATTTTTCGAGAAGAGCCTGAACCTAATTTTTAAGATATTCCTTGTGTTTGTTTAATTGTTTGTTTCCATACCGAATTGAAAATTGTCATTCAAATAGCACGTATTTAACACTAAAAAGAAACGTTAAATCAAGAATAATTAATACAATTTGTATGCATGAGCCGTGTGCACCATTTCCCATTACAGACTCTGTGTTGGGTTAAAGCTTTCTTTATAGCTACAGAATTTCGGATTGGTAAAGCTCCTCACACATTCATTATTTCACTTGAAAGATTTCATGACACGCTAACATCGCTCCGTAAGAGCAGCGATAGGGAAAACCGAATATTAGAAGTTCAGGTCACAACTACACTGAGTTTCTTTTTCTGGTTATACCTTTCCAAAATTACTTCGTAAATAAAATTAACTTAAATAACTTTTATCATCGGAGTTTTACAAGCAAATGGGAATGAAGTAGGATGTCAACATTTTCAAATAATGCGACGTTGCAAAATGTGTGTAATGTTTCTTCATTTTACGTAGTTCATTTGTGTATAATTCAAATCCCACCAATATGTTTAGTTTTGTTTGTTACACCAAACCTGTCCAGTAACCTTGTACGTGGTATTTCTTCCACCAGTAAGGCGACTTTTGAATAGTCCATAGAGCTCCGCAGCCCCCTCTATAACCTTGAGTAGTAATTTTCATTTTGTGTTACATGAAGTTTGTTCCTTTCATTTTCTATTTATAATAAATGGCACAATTTTTACAAGGCAGTTTCATCAACCAACCATTCCACATCATTTTTCTCTTTCGCCACTCTTTCCTTCGCTCCCGACACTGGAACTGACCTGTGTTCATTGCTCAAAATTTGAATGCCAGACTTCTGTAATGAAGCCAGTAGCAGGCACACACACCTAGTGAATGGCTTCCAATCACTTAGATGAAATGCTAGTTTCTCACCCCTTTCGCCGCCAACTATTTTCAAACCAATAAGAGATCGGTTAGGTGTAGAACACAACTGAGAAAAGAAATCTGCCAACCTTAAATATAGAAAAAATAGTATAGGTAACCAAATACATGGTCACGTTTTATTTATTTAGTTATTGCTTTCGTGAAGGGGGGGGGATTTTGACTGTAAGTAAAGGCTGGGTTGTACGATTTGAATAAGACAACTTACTGGGTTAACGTTGTTCAGGGAATAAATAACTGCTCTCTACTGCTATATTACGCATCCTTCGAAAGTATGTTCTCTCAAGGTTTCATACGTGCTACCTGAGGTGCAGATGTCCTGTGAATCACGCATCGCTCCAATTGATCTCGACTTGGACATTTTGCAGTGAGCAAGAAACAGGAGAAGAAGGTGAAGGATAGATAGACAGGTGAAGGGAGCGAAACAATCGTAAGGGAAGAGAGAGGCTATTGCTCAAATTCGAAGATTGGGAGTTTGCACTATGGTGAACTTAGCAAATATGTATTTTGCACCCAGCGTCGTATAATGTACCGGTAAAGGCGGTCTGAGAAGCCCTGTTAGAAAGGAAAGATACACCCTTTATGATGGGTATGACGCCATTGAATCTCTGACTGTACTAGCGGCGCTGCGGGGCTAAAATACCACAGCTCTCTTACCATTATCAGACTGAATATTTCCTTACAACATTAACACAATGTTATATTACTATTATTTCTCCTTAAGAGAATTATATTAATTCGCCTAAGGAAAAGTTAAATTATGCTATCCGTTATGTGTAACAACCAATTACCTACTCTTATCCGATATCAAAGAGACAGCCATAGATTCTGTAGTTTCTTTAATAATACCAGTAATAGTAGTACCTCCTAATTTAATTAGTTAATTCGAATCAAATAAGATATCACGACTTTCTCCAACTGTGTGCATAGTTTATCTAAAAGCAGTTCCGGAAGACGATCAAAATGTTTAGGCTGTAATAGCTGGTCATATCGCGGCTTAAAGGATAGATTTCAAGCTGTAGTTTAATTATGTTGAAATAGTACAGGTCTTGAACTGAGTTTCAGTCGTTAACTGGTCTTAATTCAATTCCAAACAAATTTTGATCTTCTCCAAATAAATTTCCTGTCGACTTTATTGCCCGTAAAACTATGCATAAAATCAGGGTTCTAATTAAATTCCTTCGGATATAATTTATACTGGTAGAGTTTAAGTTAACTTGAGTTTGGAACCGTTACTGTCACCGGATGATATATTTTAGATCAGTTTAACCTTTTATAGTCTCTGTAACCAGCAGCAAACAAGATAAAACTATTGCTGAAACAGCGTTCTGAGAGTACTGTACACACATGTACTGTTTTCATGAGGATATTATAGATCATAAAAGAGTAAAAATATGTTCTCATACACACGTAGTATTTTCTCTTACTCTAGTAACTCCTTGTTCTTCCTTTGCTACATAATTTTGTGTTCCTCAAACCTTATGTAGTCATCTTTATTACTTTTAATTGCTTTACTGTAGAATATTACAGGAAAGTTTCTATGCATCGACTAGTTTTCAAAAAAAATATGCATAAAGCTTAAGTAGATATACACAGAAGACAAGCAAAGCGCATGACAATAGGATAAGCAATAGCACCATAGTATATGATCTGTAAGGTACTTTTTGTTGTAGTTCCATCTGTGAATCGATAGACAGTGGTGTGTGTATGTATGTGTGTGTGCAAATGAAAATAAATGCGTTGTTTTGTAAAAGTGTACAATAGTCATATTTCTTTAAAATTGATGGAATCGTTTATAGAAAATATATGATCTGCAGTCAAGCAAATAATTTAAAAAATGTTCATTTTAGAATATAACATAATTGTGTATCTTCACACGACATGTTGGTTCGGCATTCGGTTAATAAGGTCGAATACTTTAATATGCACATTTTACAGTAAAGCAAAGCCCATATTTCAACTCAACAAAACAAAGAGGCCATTTTGGAAAACCCATTTACGGCAACAATTAGTATTGGTTGAATGATGAAAAAAGTGAAGATTCGAATTAGGTTTGTTTACCGGCTCTCAGGTTGTGTCTTTGGGTAAAATGAAATGGAGTTTTATTTATGTACGCTCTTTATCAAGCTTGAGGTTCTTTTACGTACCGTAAATCTACGTCACGGGACAATCGGCTTTACTTCCCTTCCGAGGAAAGCAATACTAAGCCTTTGGGTAAACTGCTCATAGTAAAACATAATGGAGGAATTGAGAACATTCTGAATACAGTAAAAACTCAGGATATGAACACACGCTGCATAATAATTTATTTAAATCTCACGATATATTCGAGCAAAACACTTTCAAACTTGCATGTTTCGTTCATACCATTCGCAACTAGCGAGATGGCTCCACGGTAATTGTCAATTTTTTTTTTTTTTTTTTTTAATTCATCAAGCTTATATAGACATATAAGCGAAAAGCATGGCCATTGACACTCGCATATAGAGGATTTTAGGGGTATAGATACAGGTATGTTGATATACAGTACCTAAATGTGTACGTCGTATTTACTTCGGTATGAATACCGTTTTTTTTCTTTTCTTATCTGATGTTTTGCATTGTCTCAGCTGCGCTGCGAACGAACATCGTCTGCCGTTACACACTCTCAGTATTGCCTCCACGTTTTCACACCTCAATACGTGATCTGCTGGCCTAGGTAGAAGTGTGCGATAATTGCAGAAAACATTTAAACTTAGTTTCCGATACAACATTCGTTATAGGGAGGCTCACTCCCTCGAGGTTAGGCATTCCGACCTACGGCCTCTGGGAAAATAGACACCTACTGCGTGTGTTCTACGTCTATTTGGAGGTACTAACTTGAAAGCATACTAACCTACTCTTAAGTAACATTAAAAGTCCGTGAATTAAGCAAATGTTAATGTAATGCTGTTGAATACAGTGTTCCTAATTACCAATACAAATATCTGTACTTACACTCCAACAACCGAGATAAAGCCGGTAGAGCACGTGGAAAAAAGCGGCGTTCTGGAAGCCGTAATTTTTCTTCACGGGTCCATGTTTTTTCCGGTGAATATTTAGGAGAAGTTAAGCTGTTTGCATAAAATATCTGTTTGTGTGGACTATATGCTATTGTTTGTTACTTTTTACAGTCTGGGTCAAACTTTACAAAGTTGGGTCAAAGTAACCCGTTAAGAGCCAAATTAGCTCTAGTTTATGGTGAAATTATACAATACTGTATTATGGTATCACTTCCTGCCTATAGTTTATCGAATAATAACGATCCTGAATGTGTGTTGTGTGAAATATTCAAATTAGATAGTTAATATAACAAAACAAAAAAAGTGTCCAGAATTAATGTCAATACTACATTTTGCTTCTTAATGGATATCTTCCCTGGAGTGCCACTAATTTTACTTTTATCTTAGATATATTAATATATATGTTTGTAGATTTTATTCAGTAGATGGAGTACTTTCTGTAGCTTATCTTCCTTGTCAAAAATTAAAACTATATCATCCGCAAACAGTAGGTCATTTAATTTTCCTGTTTTGTCTTAGTTATCTCCCGCACGTACCATCCAATTCAAGTATCAGTTTTGTATTTTTTATAAACTTTATATAATTTTAATTAAAAGAGCTCAGTATCCTTTCTTAAATAATATATCCTTTGTCAAACGTTCCTTCCCGACCGATAAATAGCAAATGGGCTTCTAGGTTAAAATCTTTTTGTTTTTCTATCATTTGTTTTACTTGAAAACATTGTCTATACATATTCTGTCTGTTCTAAGCGTACGTTATTCGGAGATATGTGCTTCAGTCAATATTTTCACTCTAGAAATAATCAATCTATTTTATATGGAACATTCTTCTTTAACGTCTCAGCTCTAATTATAGAAGTGCATATAATCCAATATTTTGCTTCGCCTTCCACGCGATGTGCAGACAATAAACCTATTAACTTTCAAGAAAGAGACGTACATGCTTTACCAGCTGATGTCGACCCTACTTCCCCCAAGAGGATTATTACGAGAACAATATCATTCCTGCTGTAGTTTCCACCCTCGCAAAACCCTCAACTGTGGGGTTGAGGAGGTGCGTCTCTCCAACACTAACCACGATCTCCAGAGAAACAAGGGAGGGAAAATTATCCCCTCAAAGAAAAGGGACGCGTTTAGCTCTACATTATAGCCCAGCCTGTTTGACGTCTGTGTAGCAGCTTTCTTGTTCCACAGATTGTATGCATGTCTAGTGACAATAGACCTTGCATCTGTGTGAGAAATTGCCATCCACACCGTATGAACAAGTCCGTGCTTTAACTGAATGGAATACGAAAATTTTTCCCCTGCTCTGTTGTGCGTATAGTCATAAAGGAACGCCTAGGATCCGGTTATCGGTCAAATAGTTCTGAAGTTCCTTTGATGTCCCCTTGCGAGATTCTAAACTACAGTTTGCTGCTCTTTGCAGATTACCATATGATTTTGCGAGGCGTAATTTTCATTATGGCACTGATGTGGAAACAGTACAAGTAATGAGCTCAAATGAAGAACTAAGACAGAAACTACATAGCTTTACTAATATACGTTATTGCAACAATTCTTTGCAATATGACAGCCTTATATCCTATTCCTGAGCTGCTCCGAAGTTTGGTGTTTCTGTTTCGAATATTTTTGGGTATGCTCTTGTACATTATTGAAAATTACATCATGTTGAGATTAAGCAGAGCACAAACCACTGTGTGTGACGTCCTTGGCCAGTACATGTCATGAGCACAACGGATTTCTCCTTGTTGGTTATCGGCAACGCTAGGAAGCTTTCATGTAAAGGGGCAAGCGCAGTTACCTACACAAAGAACTTCGTATTGCTCGGACAGCTTTGAGGCGAAGCATACGTATTTTGCCCTAATCCCGAGTAACCTTTACTAATGATCCTAATTGTACACCTTCAACAGCTTACTGTACATATAATTAACATGTTGATTTTAAATATACAAATATTTCACTTAGTGTTACAAGTTTAAGACAGCGAAATAAACTACTTGCCTCACTCCAAATGGGACTGAAACTTAATTTTTCGGCCTTTGGCAGTATTCTGATAGCATTCTTGTCTGTGCTGCTTTATTATCTCTTTGCTTCTACCCTCATGCTCACTAATGTTAAATTGCATCTAAAAGTAGCATTAGCGGCTAATGAATACCACTCTATTTTCTCATTTATTTCCTTTTATTCATTGTCTATTATGACATCATATGACAGAAGAATAAGCGAATTACTAAGGGTATAATTTCATTACCGAGGTTTTGTAAGACAAGAAATACCTTAGTTAATCTCGTAGTTAATACGTTAGTTAACCAATGTGTGGCATGCCAGTTTGTTTGCGTGAGCAATGACAAAGCACGCAAATCGGTGCTTACAACCTACCAGCGATAGCATAACGCGGCTTTGTTACTGAATAACTGCCAAATTCACATTGACCATAAGGCGTTTTGTTACTGAACCTTTAATGATGTTGAAAGCTATATTCTGATATTCACGTATTCGTTTTTGTGTCGTTTTTGAAACACACTGCACACCGACAAACAGTGTGAATACTGAACTCTAAGAATGTATAGATGGATTGTGACAAAGATTCACTTAAACCTATACTTTCAAACTTTGTGTGTTGTATTTTGTGGTATCCAATGTAGCTCATATGAAATGTGCGTTGTTTCAAAATGTGTAATAATATGTAATAAATAAGTAAACAAATAAAATTTTATTGAGAAAAAGCATTTTAATGACAGTTGTAGGATTATATAAATGGCGTTTCGCAATAGCCTGTATATCAACCACTCGTTCTTGGCTAATTAGGAAGCTCTATCCCCTGGAAAGGGATAACAAAAATTAAAGCACCTGTCAATAACTGCTACATTAAGGAACAATTATAACTGGGTTGATATATAAAATTTACCATTTCTATACCTTTAATGAGCCAATTTAAAAGTTGATAGATTAACTTCTCACTGTTATAATAACTAGGTCTGAAATTTTAAAATTGGCATGACAATTACTTTTCAATATATCAATATTTTCTAAAACGTGAATATTAATTACTTACAGATATCTTGTAGTAGAACAATTCACCAGGATAATGAAATCAAGATTAAAACTATAAACTAGTGTTTAAGTCGTGCATATTGTACTCAGATATTGACTTTTTAAATAGTTTCCATAAAAAGTTAATAAAGTGTAGAATTACAATAAAATAATAAGTTTTCTTCTAATTCTTTTTTGTATAATTCTTTTTATGAGTACCATAGAAGAAGGTGTCTTTTTATATAATTATAACTATAAAATATATGCTCAAATGTACATAAACTGGCCTGGAATTGATGCGAAGTTACGCTTTACCCATTCCCCGTCCACTTGTTGCAGTAACGAGCTCTGTTTCTATGCATACTTGCATAGGTAATGTACAGTATCTATTACGGACAGAAAGTCCGTCTTCATAAATATATACGCTAATCGCTAATTCCTAATCACTGCATACATTGAGATCAAAGTACCTACGTAAAAGGTAAATTTCTGATGTGTGATTCATGAATGATTGTAATGAGAATGATGATGATGATGATGATGATGATAATAATAATAATAAGAAGAAGAAGAAGAAGAATATAAGTAATAATAATAATAAAGTAATAACATTAATATTATGGCCATTCACTCTGACCATGAATTTGTTCGTGGTCTCCCCGGTCGCTAGTAGTATTCTGAGGTATCTTCCGTTCCCCCACGAAATACTTATTCATAATTTCCTGTTTCCAAATTTCCTTTCTTTTGTTTCAGGCGCTGGCGGTTAATGTGTTGCAGCAGGGTGGTGACATATAAACTGTAGAAAGATTTCTCCCTGAAACGTTTGACGGAACTACTGGGTGTATCTCGTCTAATTCTGGGACCCAAACTTACAGATGGCCAATGCAGGGTTAGGCGCCGTAAGGATTTGTGTCACGTTAGAATCGTTAGCCACGTCATCCTTGCTAGCGCACATCGTCGTCCGGATCTATTCGTCCTTCAGGTCTGCTATTCATCCCTTTCTCACAAGGGTCACGTTGGAAGCACAAAGAACCTACCCTGACTTATGTGCTGTGCTATATTCTAGTGAATGGAGGTGCCTCCGTCTGACTATTCTTAAATCCTAGCTATACTCGCTAATTAGGCTTCATAAAATAATTCCATCTCGTAAATAACTACAAATAACACTTTCCCAACAATAAAAATACATAAAACATAGTTTTCTCTGGTAGTATCTCGTCTAATCTTGGGATCCCAAACTTGCAAATGGCCGCCGTAAGGATTGGTGTCATGTTACAATCCTGATCGACAACATCCTTGCTAGGGCACATCGTTGTCCAGATCTATTCGTCCTTCGGATCTCTTCATTCCTTTTCGCAGGGTTCACTTGTAAGCACAAAGAACCCACTCTGAGCTATGTGCTGTGGTGTATTCTAGTTAGTGGGGGCGCTTCCGTCTGACTTTTCTTAAATCATGGTTATATTCAAATCCTAAGCTTCATAAAATAATTTCATCTCGTAAATAACTTCAAGGAATATTTTTATAATATTAAAAAGACATAAGACATAGATTTACCCTAATATTTCAGCATGTTCTAAGTACTAGAGCATTTACCTATATACAGGATGTTTATAAAATACGGGGCATAATTTCAGGTATGTATTTCCCACATGTAGACAATCGAATTATTTCATTATAACATGTGTCCGGAAATGCTTCATTTCCGAGTTATGGCCTTCACAACATTGAAATTCACTGAAACGTTTTTCTTTCCGCAGGTTGTTGTCATTACAGAAGATGTTCAAAATGTCCACCTCCTGCTTGAATACAGACCTCACATCGATGTCTCATTGACCTGCGAACACGATCCCAAACCCCAGGAGTATTGCGGATGTCCTCAAAACTTGCCACAATTCGATTCCGAAGGGATTCCAAATCCGGCACCGGAGACGAATAAACCAATGATTTTAAATGGCCCCACAAGTGGAAATCAGATCAGGTGAGCGTGGAGGCCAAACAATTGGGCCACCTCTACCTATCCATCGATCAGGAAACCTTCGATCCAAGTACCGGCGAGCCGTAAGACTGAAGTGTGCAGGAGCGCCATCTTGCAAGAAGTGAATGTGTTGATGATTGATCAGTGGAGTGTCTTCGAAAACGTCAGGTATAGTGTTTTCCAGGAAGTTTGTGTACGCCTGCCGCGTAAGTCTGTTTACAAGCACATGGGGTCCAACTAATCGATCACCAATGATACCGGCCCACATGTTGAGGGAGAACCGCACCTGGTGATGAGATACTACAGTTGCACGTGGGTTTTCATGCGACCATACATGCTGATTGTGGAAATTTGTTATGCCATCTCTTGTGAACTGTGCTTCATCTGTAGATAATACGATGGCAGAAAAGTTCGGATTTACACCACACTGCTGCAAGAACCACTGACAGAACCTAACTCGTGCAGGGTAATCTGCTGGTGACAGGGCCTGTACACGTTGCAAATGATAAGGATACAATTGATACTCGTTCAACAGTCTCCAGACAGTCGTATGAGGAACATTGACTTGGAACGCTAACCGTCGTGTGCTGATAGAAGGAGTCCTGTCCACAGCCTCCAGAATCTCCTCCTGCACTTCTGGAGTTGTAGATCTTCCCAAACCAGGAGAGGTGAATGTTCCATACTCGCACAGACGGGAATGGAGACGTACAAATGTCTTCCGATCTGGACATTGTCGCTGTGGGTACCTCTCCTGGTACAAAGGACGAGCCAGCGCAGCATTGCCGTCCGCCTTACCGTACATGAAGTGTATCTCTGCCAGCTCTTGATTTGAATACATGTCGCACAGTCTTAACGCCTAAAGAACACTGAATGTAACCTTCCTCAGAATGAACTATCAGAGCGCCCTCCTAATGTCTCCTTTGACGGCAAAGACCTGCGGGAAGAAAAACGTTCCAATGAATTCCAATGTTGTGAAGGCCATAACTCGGAAATGAAGCATTTCCGGACATGAACTATTTTGATCGTCTACAGGTGGGACTTTCAATGTTGTAAAGGCCATAACTCGGAAATGCAGCATTTCCGGACTTATGTTATAATGAACTATTTTGATTGTCTTAATGTGGGAAATACATACCTGAAATTATGCCCCGTATTTTTTAAACATCCTGTATACGTATAAGCCTAATAAGTTGCACCAAGCTTTTGTTATGAGACTTTTTTTTAGTGAAACAGAACTAAATTTAACAAACCAACACGCGTAGGCTGAAATGTGAATGGTATCAACGTTTGTGGGGTGTAAACACAGTTCCGTTTTTGGAAGGAAATGGACAATAAACGAGGGTCAGCGGACACAACAGAACATTGTCAGGATTTTTGGTCTAGAAAATTCCACGCCTTTACATCCTCGTTGCCTCATTCCAACAACCATCAAGAAACTACCAGTGGTTGAGAAAGGTAACAGTATACAACAAAAGACTAACTGCTTCTTTAGAAACCCCGTCCTTCACTCCATAATTATTTGTTGTCCAGCATCACCTGAGCCAATGGACCTGTTAATCAAAAGCTGACTGTATACTATCAAGGGACAAACTGACGTCACGAGGCATTATATTTATTTATTTATCCTCTAAACAATATATCATATGTTATATGAGTCAAGTGTAACGAGCTACTTATTAACCTCACACTCGTTACCAAATTGAACAGAAAAACAAAATATATAACTAAGAATATTAGTGTTCAAATAATATCCCTATAAGGAAACAGGCATATATTGGGTGGAAGGGTTAAATTATTTCATTTCTTAAGCCAGAAAGACATGTTAATAAGTAAACTCGATATAAACACATTTTTCCCATCTATCACCATATATTACTAGAGAAACGATCTAAAATACTTGACAAAAGCATGATGCCCAGATCCGCCACTGAGTAGAATGCGTGTATGTCTGACGTTCATGCGAATATGTTACTGAATTTCAGAATGATTTCGTCTTCGCTAGAGGGTTTAGTACCGATGTATACTCATGGTATATTTTCCAACTAATTTTTAATAAAAATACTGAAATCGAAACAGTACTTTAAGGGATCAATATGCTTCGTGATTATCGTAAATGTTGTCCCTTTTATCCAAAGTTTATAGGCTGCATCAGCAGAACTGTGCAGAATAGATATGTTTGTTTTCATATACTTTACAGGTCATGATTTAAAAAGCAAATTTAAAATAGTTTTTATAGCAGTAAGAATGTCTCACTTTGTGCAGATAATTTTATAAGATAAAGCAATCGTTAAAGTATTGATTTAAGACTAAGACACAAAGCAATCATATAGATGTCTGAGACTGCTCATTCACCATGTGAAAAATACCCCTAAGTTTTGTTACGTTTTTAGTTTTTTCTGAAATCCTTCCAAACCTTAACCCACGTATCTTTTGTTGGAAGTGCAATAAAAGAAAATCAAATACGAGAAATACGTAATTTCAAGTATAGCTCACATACGCATTTAAATCTGAACATATATTCAGAAAACCACATGACGGGATTTAAAAGTCTCCAACAGAAAAAAGGATATTACAAACTAAAATCAATATGCCACGTTTTTCAGTGTAGCGGGATAAAATAAAGTTGATCTTTAACCTATGCGATTTTTAACTGCACTTAATGTGAATGTCAAGTAGATACAGTACATAATGGGCAGGTATATACACACTTAGGCGCTTATCGAAGTGTCCGTTGAAGGCAACTAACAAACAAACATTCTCATGGGGTAGATAAGTATGTGACTTTTTTTATTCCAGGATGTTTGTAAATTCAAAACTACTGCTTATAAATATGTTTATAAGGCGAATGCGATTACTTCGCAAGTTATTTACATATTAATAAGAGCGGGGGAGGGGGTGACGTTTGATTTCATGTGAGAAGAAATCACATTTGTTATCTTAATTGGAGCTTTCCGGGAGTACTACACATCTCCAAATGCAGTTATTATTCCTGAGCATATACCCTGCAGTAATGGTGTCCCACAAAAAGTGTGTAAAATATAATTTCACTATACACCAATCCACACTTAATAACTGCCACTTTTTCGCATTTATCACATAGTGCTTTAAAATTCTTAGAGCAATAATCCTTTGTGTTTTGGGAATGGTTTTGTTTTTTCTGACAATCCAACCAATAGCCAACCGTACTGGAAAGATTGCGTAAGGTGTACTCAAATTGTGAATTAATCTTAGTATAATGGTAGCGAAAACAAATAACAATGAGTGTGTCAAACATTCACTCGTGTCATAATCACCAAAATTAACCACTTGTTGCACAATAGCCTCTTCAGCACTAGGAAAGCATATACGATACCCTCTTCGCTACCACGTGTATAGTAGGCAAATAAAGATTGTATTCCAGCCAAAAGTTGCTTTTCGAGATTTCACGACTGGATAAAGAAATGAAAACTATTTTAGAGAAACATTCATGTGGGTGTGTGTATATGTGTGAACAGCTAACTCAGAAACTAACACATACCGACCGAATCTGGAATTTAAGCTCATTATTTTCCAATGCTGTGACACGAATATATTCAAGAAAATCACCATAGCCTACACTACACTTTGTATGAAAAATATTTCGCGGTCTTTTATTTCATAAAAAAACATACATGTTTATGTAAATGTGACATACAGGATGGCCGGTAAGCAATGGAATAGTTTGAATGTGTTTCATTATGTGATTGTGCTTGTTTGTATTTTGCAGATATCCGTCCTTTGTCTGCACATTATTAGAGAAACATGGAAGCGAGACTGTTTATGGAGAAACGAGTGAATTGTATTTCATATCAGCGAATACTGGAAGATGAATCTGATTTAGAACAATGTGTTATTTGGTCCAACGAGGCCAAATTTCATTCGTCGGATTGTGTTCACAATGTTGTTTTGGAGGCGAGGTAAAACCCAAATAGTATCGTTCACACGATTACCTGTCTCCGAGAGTGATGGTGTGGGCAGGAGTGACCTACAGTCCGAATATCAAGGGAGAAACGTACCTGAATATGCTAAGGAGCAATGTTGGCCCTCCGTACAGGCGCTGTATTACTTCAAGATTTTTGGTGGCAGTAAGGTGGGGCCCCACCGCATTCCAAGAATGTGGATTGGACCTCGGAGTCCCATTGAATGGCCCATAAGAATACCCGACCTCACTTCTGCATATTTTTACTTTCTCCATACGCACTATGTACATAGTGTATAGAGAAAGTATTGCACTCCACCAAAAATTCGATACCGAGATTTCACCGGAAATATATGTTTTAGGGTCCCCAATATCCCAAAAAAAAAAAAAAAGCATTTTCACAAAAACGTCCGTGTGTGTGTGTGTGTGTGTGTGTGTGTGTGTGTGTGTGTGTGTGTGTGTGTGTCCGTGTGTCTGTGAACACGATAACTCAAAAACGAAAAGTCGGTAAAATACCAAACTTGGTATTTAAGTTTAGTATCTTCCAGGGATGCGACACGAAGATTTTGAGAAAAATCCCCCAACCGCCAACTACCCTTTACATGGAACTTTTTTTGAAAATTTTGATTTTCTCAAAAATGGCTCTAACGATTTTGATTAAAATTTCGGATATTAAACATATTTACCTGACAAATGAAATGTATATATTTAATTTTCTGGGAATAGCCTCTGAAGAGTAGTTTATTCTGGATGAATTTGACTAAATTTTGAATGACTGCTAAACCGTAAGAGATGGACAAACATTTACTGCACAAAAAATGTAGAGCACTTTAAAACACACAATTTATGTTATATACATTTTTTTCGTGGAGTTCGTCGTTTTTGTGACATTCCTTATTTTAGGTTTCTGCTGTGAAAAACGTATACTTTTCTCATACAGGAACTTGTCAACTCCTATCCATATAAACAAAGGAACTTCATTGACATAGCAACCAGCTTTTGACTGTCACTTTAACCTACGGTTGTGCCTTATTTCGCTTCTAATTACAAGGAAGCGAGTAATAAGACTATTTCTGCTAATTTTTTCTGATTAGCATAACGGAAATAGAAGTATAAGCTTTTTAAGAATTATTTGTTGCAGGGATATGGAGAAAGTCATGTGAATGGTACACATCAGATTTTTTCTTTAGGAGCTTTAAAAGGATAACGTTTACAAGCAATCCATAAAAAACGAAGCTCATCTGCGCCAGGTTAGGAATAAAACATTGAATTTAAATCCCATGGAGGTCTGCAGAAAGGCATGTGAAAACGCCAAATTAAGACTACAAGCCTGCGTCGATTTTTTGAAGCCCAAGTTAATCAATATGCAGAAAATTGATAAACAGGTAGTTTTCAAACATTTCACATTTTTATTTTTGGTAATACAGTGAGTAATTATATTTTTATGGCATTTTATATTTCATCAAACATTTGCCCTAAACTTCGCGGTCATCCAGTATACTTAAGATGTGTACATTTCAAATATAATACGTCTTGAATCTTCTAGAAATGTCTTAAGAGGTCCCCTTCATTAAAAATGGCTTTTGGTACTTTTCAGATATCTAATGTTATTGGTGTAACCTTTTCATCCTTATCTCACGTTTTGATGTATCACCAACCTTCAGTTGTCTCTCGCGAAGTTATACAAATAATTTCAAGGTTAATATATAAAGAACATTTTTAAATGTTTGTTTCTTTTTACCTATTACAAAAAGTGTAATGACTAATGAATCTATATAATCATTTATCCTAATTACCCTGAATAAGCCTGCGGAGCCACAAGTAGTAAAAGCGGGCGTTAAACACTACCAAAAAACATTACTCTGAAGTAGATAGAAGAATAGGCATTTTCAAGAATAGTTTGTAGAATGGAATTTCTAAGTATTAGTATCAAGACGAAAGAAAATGAACTCGAACTGTCACTGGACAATGCACAGTCCATTCCTCGTACAGTTGGGTTTTTTTTTTGTTTTTTTTGTTTGTTTTTTTGCAGGTAATACTGTGTTACCTTCCCATCAGTGGTCCATGGTGTCTGTTGTTTATGTTATTTTTGTTGACACTGGTAAGAGCGTAAATAACTTCAAGCCAACTGCTTAAGAACCTCCACGTTGCTAATAAAATGAAAATAAACAATAGTGGGAAGAAAAAGTAATGTATAAGATTTTACCAGGCTATAGCACTACACGCAAGTCTAAAGAATAAAATAAGAATAACATAAATTCAGAGGGGATTCGGCACAAAACCATTGCGGTTTTATGTAGTAGCTATTCCTGGCGTGGGGGCGTCCTCGGGAAGGAGCGTTGAGGTGAAAGTAGTCAACGGGTGGCCGGAACCAGAAGCCACGGCACAGCTATCAAAGGTTCATACAGTTACCACTTTACCACTTTACACAGTCGGAGAGGCAGTCCAGGGACCTTACACTTCGGCGACCATCTGAAGGCCGAGGAACGATGAGAGTTACACAGGGCTTCCTTTTTTCCTGCCATGACACACCGAAGCATCATTTCCGACACTTGAAACCCAAACAGGCTAGAAGCGAAGGATTAATAAAACGGTGAATGAAACAACAGTGATTTGGAGAGATGTGAAATTCAGAGAATGAAAAGAACTACTCCAGCATTCGCCTTCAGACTCAGGGAATCCTCCCAAAGAATTCGTGTGTCAGAGGGGCGGTTCCCGGGGATCGCAAACGGGAGACAGAACATTGTTCAAATTACACCCTGGCCTCTAAAGTGTCGTAACTCAAAAGGTCAATTTTGAGTTAATTAGGTTTACTTGCCCACTTAGTGGCTGATGCTCAGTACTAAACTGTAGCAACTCCTTAGTCACTAATTGGGATATTTTGTTATCCACACACCAAGACCATGAAGATAAAATTTGTATTTTATACAAGCATAATACAATTAAAATTCCTGCATCTAGAACATCAAGCATTTTCAGTTATGACACCTTAGAAGCCAGGGTGCAATTTGATTATTGTTCTGTATCCCGTTTGTATACTCTTACTAATTACAACTGAGACTTTTTTTTTAACTGTGTCATTTATATAGCCCTTTTAACATATATTGTCCTTTCGGGGGATTTGCTTTAGAAACGACTCGTTGACTGTAGGATTTTTAGTTAGATTTTTAATCATTCTCTATTCTTTAAATACACGCATTCACTCTCACACACATACTTCCAGACTTTATAGAGGATATGAAATGTTTCTGGTTGAGCAAAAATCTTCCGCCCCAGCCGGTAATTGAACCCGGGACCTCCAGAGAAATAAGCTCGGTGAGCACTCGACCACATCTACCACTGTATTGCCAGCGCTGTGTAATTACAACATTTGATCTACATCAAGGTATTGTGCGCGATACATCTTCAAACACTCCTTCAAATACCGAAACTTTTTTCTCTAAATCTCTTTCAGAGTTGTTTTATTTTTCACCCAAAAATCAAATTCTAAATCCAGCACAAAATAGTTGTCCTCATTTGTTTCTGTTATCCTATTCTTTAAATTATCATTGTGAGAACAAAATAATAACAAAATGGTTAAGGTACATTTAACTGTTGGAAATGGTGATTCCTTTTTCTTTCGAATTTTTTAACGTTTTGATCCTTGTGTCGCAGAATAACGCACACCTCCTAGTTTTCAAACATATATGGTTTATATGAAGTGGGTTTACGTTATGCTTTAAAACACAAAGTAGTAATTTAAAAATTAAGCTATATACCTCATCTATGTAATTTTGAAGCTAATGAAACAAGGAGTAATATAAACCAAGAACTTTAGTGTTAAACTAAGTTACAAATATTCGGCAGCTATTTCAAATCAAAATCCAATAGGTAAACATCTTATTTTGAATTAAAAATGTCAAAACTTATTAACCAGCTCGTTTGCTCGAAATATTTGAGATTCACATCATCGTAAATGTTCAGAGAAACAACTTGAAATACTGAAGTCTGAGATAACTAAATTGTTATATATTCTATAAAACCTTTTACAGTGTTTTAAAGAAATTGTAATACTTTCAATTTAGTATTTATTTACTGTTATTGAAGAAACTATTTTAATGTTCCATACTGAAAAATCTTTTAGTTTAACATGCAAAATTATATCAAATAACTTTAAAAAGATGGGATTAAAATATAGATTCTTCACCCTAACATATACCTTAAATTTGGCTTCAGAAGCGAAGGGAAGAAATAAATGGATGCCCATAAAAACCGACTAAAATAGCTTTATCAGAACGTAAATAAGCGAGCCTTTGCAAATACCAATAAAACAAATCTTCCATAGGGACAAAACAGCAATACAGTCATCTTATACAGTTACAACATTTGCGCAGCCTAAATTCTTGAGTGCCAAGAGAACCTGAGTTTGCCATTACAAAACAAAATGACGCTTTGTAATAAACTGTGATAAATGTACTAGATTTGTTTCCCATATAAGAAATTCTCTTAAGGTTAGAACTAGAGAGGATACCACTTTAATAAATGGTACTATTATATGTGAATCCTCATAAAGTTAGGAGTCATTATTGACCAGCATTTACACTTGGACGAACATGTTTGGTGCGCTGGGACTACGAGTAGTTCGTTTTCACTGCACTGACCTCGGTATTTTCCGGTGTGCGCTAATGAGGAATGACCCACTCAAGTATACGCTTATCATCTGTACACTGTAAATGCGTCAGTTGCTTCTTTCTTTTGGCGGTGTAAAGACTAGAGTTTGCGCAACTCAAAGGTGAAAGTTTATTCAGGACAGATGTATTGTATGTAATCAGAGTGTTATTGTTACTGTTTTGTCTTGTTATCATTCCACTGAAAAGTCTACCGAAAAATTTACACCTGAACAGTACAAATACGTACACTCTAGACCATGTAGATCGGTGTGTAGATAATTTAAAGCGAACTGTCCTGGCATTCGAGTTGCAGTTAAAGAAAGTGTTAGACGTTGGTTAATACATTTAGGACAACGGGGTGGTTAATCGGCAAACCTAAGACGCGAAAAAAAAAAAACCAACGGAGGAACTTTTGTGTGTAAAATAAAAAATATAGAAATAAAACATAAATAAGTAAAATAAAATTTATAGGAACAATCCATACATAATGGCTGAATTTAAGGGCAATACAAAAACAGAAGTTGTGACAATTACGCAAAAAGAACTTTGGCGTTTGAATGGAAATTTGAATCAGAAGATGTCAGAAATGTCTCACTGCTGGTGAACAGCATTTATAACAAAGTAGTTGCTAATTATAGTGAATATTACCACTAAAACGGAACCTCCCACCCCGCATTGTAGTAAACAGTAAATGGGTACACCTATGTGCGATTCGAGGCCCGCACGATATATACCTACATACAAAGGACTTCGTACACAGACTTGCTATTTCTCCGTAATCAAAATATACGTATTTGTCTAAGGATATCTTGTGCCTCGTATATTTGTCTTTAGCCCAATCCGTCCTTCAATACATATTAAAGGTCGGTAGTTCGTTCATCAGCGTTATTATATGGTTAATACTTACTCAAAAACAGAACTAATATATGCCTAAAAACAAAAAAATGTAACACATTTACATTGTTCTCTCATAATCGTAAGAATAAACACACTGAAAACATATGTTTCATTGCACCCCACATTTTAACGACTGCGGCTTACAAACATATTAATATTCTTATTCCTAGGTCATACAACATGATTATAAGAAAGCATCCAGATTTTCAGTAGTTTTTCAGTTACAAATCCTAAGACACAGTTAAAAGTTTTAACAAAAACTTGTCTCTTCTATTACGAATGAAAATAAAATGTTGTATACTGCCAACTGAAATCTGAAAATCATGTGTCATAGTAATATCATATTATATCTATATGTTTCACTTAAATTCCTACTACTAATTCAAAGAAATTATATTCCAGATTTGTTTATTAGTTTATATTGTATTATTGGTTTGCAAATTAATTCGGTATTTACACATGCACGTTTTTAATTACGTTTATTTGAGGATTTTTCCAGTGAGCAAGAGATTTTCTTATTCATGGATGATTCAGTAATTTATATATTAAAGCTTTCTACAATAAATACTTTCTGTAGGTAAATTCCAAAGTAAATAATTAAATAGAATAAATATACTGTGGTCTCAATAGTATACTGAAGTACGTTAGCTTTTTTAAACTAATAGTTTGCCTGCTTTTGCAGGCATTGAAATACAAAATAATACCTACTCTTTTAGATCTTTGACAAAAGTGATATAACGTTCACAGATTTTTAACTAATATCAGGTAGCCCGACTATCTCTTATTTGACGTGTGTAGATATCCTTCACGCGTTAAAAGAGTTGCAGACGAGTCTATTCCAAGTTAAAGCCCACCAGTGGAGAACTCAGAAGAATGACCCCTTTACCCGTTTGGCGTATCAGTGGAGACGGTGAACGGGTCGCACTCATTGTGAGGCCCATACGTAGATCGCTCTCAACAGTTCTCCACTGGTAGGTTTTAGCTTGAAATAGCCCCGTTGAGTTCTGCAACTCTTAACACACCAGGGATATCTGCATACATCAAATACGGGACAGTTGGGCAATTTGGTATTCTGAGTAAGAATACACAAACTAACTCTAGGGAGTTATATTTGCTTGTGATAGTTTTAAGTAATGACACGCTGCTCTATCTACTTAATAATATTACCTGTGTTCGATTGTTGGAACAAGATATACAACCAAGCAATACTGCACGCTGAGTGCAGCTAATGTTTCAGAAATAGCAAAACTTGTATCGTTTGCGTATCGACCTAAATTGATCGTCTTGCTCCTCCACAGATGACTGCAAATTGCCTCATTTCGTGCTGCATCTAGGATAATCGTGCTCAAATATGTAAACTGTAGACATCGCTGTTAGACGTGTGCACATAGATGATGAGAATATGGATCTCAGGTAGCTGTCCCCATAAATTGCACTTGTTTGATACGGTATTCATTTCCACATTTTCGTTGCTAATACCGTGGTTGTTTTCACTGAACGTGACCATTTACGAGTAAGGTTTCAGATGGGCTTTCCTCACGGCAATCCCTCCTATAAGCTCGGAGATAGTCTCGTCAAAAGCTGCTGTATTTGTCCTTTTACCAGTGAAGCATAGGTTCTCAATAACCTACACATTTAACGACTAAAACGTTGTAACTGCATATTAAACACGAGCCATAGACTATAGCTACATTTTTTGAAAAATGACAACCTTCAGTGAATTGTAAGTGCGTTCTATTTCAGTTCAAATTCAAATTTTGAAGCGTTGGTAATATATTTAATACAATTTCGAACTCACGCAAATTGAGAGCTTTAGGTAAGACTTTAACGGTTTAAAAACATTTGATTGTTCCATTCATATACTTTTCTCTAGCTGTTCCACAAACAGACGAATGTTACGAAAGATTAATATTTTAAGTATATCATGCTAATCGAGATAAACTTTAGCAGAATTATTCTTATTACTTGCTTATTTGTAAGTAGAAGAGAAATAATTGTATACTCTTGGCTAAAGCGATAGTCAAATATTTTAAAAGCTGGTCGTTATGTGATACAATTCGATTCTCTTTGCAAGACAAGGAGTAAAACAAAGCAGAGAGGAAGTAAATATAACTGTCTATCTGAGTAAATTTTATGCAGCCTAAATCTGAAACCAACAACAAAAAATATCTCAAAAACGGTTAACTCTATAAAAACTGCAAACGACATAAATTGTGTGTTTTATATATATATATATATATATATATATATATATATATAAATACATATATATATATATTTGTGTAGTAAGTTTTAGTCTATATCTTATAGTTTACCAGATATACAAAAAGCATTCAAAATGAAGAGGTCTTCAGAGGGTATTCCCAAAAAATGAAATATATACATTTCGTTTATTATGACAATATCTTTAAAATATGACATTTTAATCAAAGTTGTTTGAGCCATTTTTGAGGAAATCAACATTTTCTAAAAATGTTCCATGTGAAAGTTAGTTGCGGGGTATGGGAATTTCCCGGAAAAGCTTCATTTGGCATCCTTACAAGATTATAAGATTACAGGATTATAAATACATACCAAGTTTAATATTTAATTGAATTTTCGTTTTTAGCTATGCTGTCCAGGAGCACACGCGGACCTTTTTGTAAAAATTTTCTTTTTTCTTGGGTGAGGGATTCAGAGGACACTAAACCATGTATTCCGGTGACATTTCGGTATCCAATTTTTGGGCGAATTATATCTTCTCTAGCTACATAATGGTACTTAAGTGCTAGAGAAAGTGAAAACGGAAGTGTTCCATTCACATGACCTGTATCTTTGTGCAAACAAATTATTGCTAAAAGGATAATTCTTTTATCTCCGTAATTCTAATCAAACATTACCATAAATGGTTCTGGTACTTAGTCCCTTATAATTAGAAGGTAAACAAAAGACTACACTAAGCTAAGGCGGCAGTAAGCTGTAGCTATGAGATAGTCATGACCAGGATTAAAACAAAAGTTGGGAATAGCTTAAGTATTTTAAAATTGAAACAAATAATAGGGAATTATTTCTGCACTAGATAGCTCATAAAAACTATATGAGATAAATTGCGTTTCTTAGCGAGTTTTATATTTTTGTGTGGTAAGTTTTTGTCTATTTCTCAGGCTTACCAGTTGCGCACAAGTTATTCAGAATGAAGAGGACGTTTCAGAGGTTGTCCCCAAGAAAATCAGGATATAATTTATTTTATCTTATTTTTTATTTATTTATTTATTCCTGACAAGCTTCTGCGTCGATAAAACGCTGTGGATGAAACATGAGTACACTACTACACTCCACAGACAAGAGTACAGTCGTAACAGTGGGGTTTTAAAGGTGAATAATATGTAGTATACGGCATTTAATCAAAATCGTCAGAAAATCGAACATTTCGAAAAGTGCTCCACGTAAAGAATAGTTTGGGGAAGGTCGAATTTTCTAAAAACCTTCGTGTCGTGTCTTTGGAAGATATTAAACTTAAATACCCAGTACCAAAACTAAAAAAAAAAAATCGATCAGGGTTATATGTATTATGTAATTCTCACTATATAAATGTACTAATGAAGATATTAATAACACAAAGCTTGTAGATAATAAAGATAAATAATAAAATTGTAACAAATGATGAAGACATTAATCGAACAACTTCCCATTCAATAAAATAAATTATATCAGTTATAATACAATATTTACTAAAAATAATATTAAAAATATTAATATAAATATTAACAAAAAATCAGATGACTTTTCGTTTATGAGTTGCACTGTCCATAAACACACACATATACACAGAAAGCAGACACACAGACCTTTTTCTAAAAATGCTTTTTGGTATTCAATGGTCCTCAAAACCTGTACTTCCGGTGAAATCTCATTATCAACTTTTTGGTGGAACACAATAGATATCGTCTATATCTACTCTGTGCATTCTACATACATGCTAGAGAAAATAAAACTTACGATATAACCCAAGGGAGTTGAAATTCGGAAATATTAATTGTGACTTCGCCTGCTTTTCACAGATAGTATGTAAACTGTCACAGAAAGCTCTCCTGAGGACCATGTTAATTGCGACTTGTCGGAAATTGGAAGAAAGAATTCTCCTCCTTTTTCCACAGGCCTGGCAAATTCATAAACTCTGGTGTATTAAGAATGCTATAATCACTTGTAAAATGCCCCTCCCGCATAAGAGTGTTATCGTGGCAGAATAGTCAAATTCATTACATTATGTTCTTTTGAGGTCCTGCCATTCTTAGGAATAGCCATTTTAGTACGAGTAAATCCGTAGCATCTATCACCATGCCATTTTTCCTCTTGGATGTACTTCGGGTATTTTCATGCTCCATCCCTATTAGAAAATATCTACGAGAGACGTTTAATAGCTCCTTAGAAAATCTAAGAAATTGCACTCGTAGTATCGAAAAAACTTGTATTTAATAGTTGTCTCTTATTAGATGGTAGATCAAGTTTATACCCATCACGTGGTTTCTTTGCCATAGGCAATTGAATCAGCAATATCCTGCCTCTTTAGAAAGATGGAAAAAAAAATAAAACAACCTAGTTTCGTGCAGTGATTAAACACTTATATTTAAAAGGCTTAACACCGAAAGAGATAAAGGCCGAGTTGGACGAAGTTTATAGCACATGTGCTACTGTGTTTACAACAATTTACAATCATATAAACTAACTTAAACATGGCCATACTTCCATAAATGATGGACATCGCTCCGGACATCCAGTAGAATCCTCTGAAATTATTGACAAAATCCAGGATGTGGTTTAGAGCGATCGACGAATCAAAGTTCGCAAAATAGTAGCGGCCTCAGGCACAATTTTGCACCACAAATTAGGTCTGACAAAGGTCTCGACATAACGGGTGCCACTTTCGCTCTCAATGGAGAATAAACGTGATCGCGTAAGCGATTCGGAAACTGATTTGGCACTTTTCTGTCGCAATCCTGATGA
This sequence comes from Hymenopus coronatus, assembly GCA_030762935.1. Taxonomy (NCBI): domain Eukaryota; kingdom Metazoa; phylum Arthropoda; class Insecta; order Mantodea; family Hymenopodidae; genus Hymenopus; species Hymenopus coronatus. Next base: position 268,338,504 of record CM060900.1, on the reverse strand, counting down.
GCTTCTGCGTCGATACATAACTGTGGATGAAAGATGAATACACTACTATATTCCGGAGACAAAAGTACAGTCGAAACAGTGGGTTTTTAAAGGCGAGCCGGCTCCGAAGAAGGCAAAGGTGGGGAAATCTGCAGACAAAGTGATGGTCTTGGTTTTTTGGGATGCACGTGGAATCATCTACATTAATTACTTGCTGCAAGGAAGAACAATAAATGGAGAGTACTACAAATCATTATTGCACTGGTTGAAGGGAGAAGCCAAGAAAAAACACTGTCATCTGGCACAGAAAAGGATTTTCTTCTAAAAGACAATGCAAGGGTGCGCCGGACATTAGGGAATTAAGGTTTGAATTAGTACAACATTCTCCGTATTCACCACATTTGGCCCCCAGTGACCTTTTTATTTCCGAACATGAAGTAAGGCTTGGCGGATAACGATTCAGGTCTAATGAAGAGATCGTCTCAAAAACAGACACCTATTTTGAGGACCTTCTGAAATTTTACTTTTTGGGAGGCTTAAAATAGTTGAAGGAAGCTCTCTAAGGAAGCCCCTGAATTAAAAAAAAAAAAAAGAAAAAAAGAAAACGCTGTATACTTCAGTACGGAATTGGAGAAGTAATGTTTTTTGCTGCCAAGAAGGAGATAGGATTGCATAGACGTTTGCTGCGTCATAAATAATTACTTGCAATGAAGAAGGGGAACGTTAAGGGGGTGCATCTGTGAAATTTTGAAAATCCACGCTATGTAAGATATCTTACTGAAATGTATACCAGTTACTATACATAATACTTGTGATATTTTTAACGTGTGTCAAAACTCTAGCTTGTGTGGTTAATTAAATAATACTTTTTCTCTAATTTCCTTGTTCTATTAAAATGTGCCATGTAATACATTTTTAAAGCTCTAGCTTGTGTGGTTAATTAAATAATACTTTTTTCTGTAATTTCCTTGTTCTATTAAAATGTGCCATGTAATACATTTTAAAACTCTAGCTTGTGTGGTTAATTAAATAATACTTTTTTCTGTAATTTCCTTGTTCTATTAAAATGTGCCATGTAATACATTTTTAAAACTCTAGCTTGTGTGGTTAATTAAATAATACTTTTTTCTGCAATTTCCTTGTTCTATTAAAAGTGCCATGTAAAACATTTTTAAAAATATTCCCATAAAATTCAGTTGGATATAAAATGCGTTTAAAAATGTATGTGTAATACTAAATTTATTTATGCTACATCTGATTAGTGTACAGCATTTATTATTTTTTGCACTCTTTAGAAGCATTGGTTTTTCAAAATGTAATAACTTATTTCTAGAAATAGTGGATTATTTCGTAAAACATTTTCTGTTTTTTTTTATAGTGTTTAACGTCCACTTTTACTGCTATGGCACCGCAGGCGATGACATTGATAATACATGGAATGAAGATGGAGCCGCGGTGGAATGTGATGGCAGGGGAAACCGAACAATCCGGAGAAAACCCGCCCTGTGCCGTTTTGTCCACCACAAAGACTATTTTCTTAAATGTGCTTTTGAGAGGCAATATTAAATTTTGAAAAAAAATATTGAAAAAATGTTTCGTGTGGAACATTTTAAGTAAGAAAAAGTATTGGAAGAAGGTTTGCGTGAAAATAAGGTTTAAAATTGGGAATGCCTATCAATAAGCATGCGTCTACCAATTTACAGCTTCAGTTAATTTGTAGTTCAAGTGCGTAAAGCGGGTAAAACTGTATAGTTTCTTAAATATTACAATTCATATAACCTTATTATTAAAAAGGTAGTTTTTAAAGTTTTTTTTCAATTTTTTGGTCCAATACGACACATGCATCAATTCAAGCGATCTTATGATATTTGCTATAACATCGATCGATAATAGTTTACACATAGTAGTAGTTATGTATCAGTTGTTTGTAAATCTAGTTTAGTTTGGAAACATAAATGCTGTAATTGACTAACGTTATTTACCGCAACTTCTGGATGTTTGTCATACTCTATCATTAAGATAACATCTTTAAATGTCAACCCTTCCAGAGATCCACCACTACTTCAGACTTCATCATGTGGAGCCGCAATCTAAGTAGTCCCTTGAAATTCCCACGTCCGTCACTGTAGAAATTTGCCATGGCGCTGCAGCCCGTTAAGACTACTGTCTCATGACAACGTAGGCATTGCAGAGGTGGACAAGCTGATAAAGAAAGTCCTGGCCAACATCACACAATCCCCAGCCGGAACGTTGGCTCACGTAACCAAGACCACTGCCTATCGTAGGGCTCATTCCGTATCCAAGAACCAGAGCTCCTTGCTCCGGCCCACTGCGACGCAAGACCTGCTTCACGTTTTTATTTTTAGGCGTATCAAAATGAATTTTGTTAAAAGGAGACCCCGCGCATCAATGTTGAAGATCACATCAGCTTACAGAGTTGCCAACCAAAAACCATTGAATATCGCTACCATTGAATATCGAGCAAAATTCCGTAACATTGCACTACAAAAATACACACTTTAAATTACCATAAAATGGTTACAACATACCTTTTCTATGACGTTACAGATGACTAAGACGATGGATTAAGTGATTGTGATGATGCGAAATTATGTCTTCTGAAACTAGTTGTAACCATTTCAAAAAAATATATTCTTTCAACCACTTGTCCAAAAACCACTGTTCTCTCGCTTTCTCCTCATCTTTCGACAATTCTCCGCGGTATTCCCTTTTTTACTTAGGGGTGGAGTACCCTTTATCACTCATTATAAACTATAATTAGGAAAAATTAAAAGTAACGCACTATTTGATGTAATCCAATACTTTAGTCGGCAAGCTGACGGTATGATATTATAACTTGAAATGAGACCTGTGCCTGCAATGAGCGAGTGTTGCCCAAGGTTATCATAGCTTGCATAAACTTTTTGAAAAGTATCAACTATTTGTATACTGATTATTGAATATGTTTATAAATATTGTCAGGCCGGGCGCTTTCATTCAATAAATATTAACATGAGTTATCAACTTATCTTTCACATGAGAGATTCCTTGAGCCAACTTCCCACAGCACAGTTGCCTAACATAGGGCATTAGCGTTTACGATAAGTTGGCTCATTTGTTTTTTTAAATTGACAAAAGTCGCTACATTTTCCCACTTTTTCGTTTTTCTCCGCAATGTCTCCCGAAGGCTCAAACTTCGCTACACGTAGCGGAATCCCCATACGGTTGGCAACACTGTCAGTTCATTAAATGTTAGACCCGCCTGAATATCCACTGAAAATGTAATTTCGGGATATATTTTAAGTGCACTTCGGTATACAACTAAATTAAGTTTTGTAGTTGAAAATGATTGTTCTTTCACACCAGCCGTATGTAAGAAGTAAGCCACAAAGTTGAATCACAGTCCGTGACAGTGTTCCGTGGTCCATATCTCGGCCATACCATTGCACTACTTAGTCTGATTCAACTTTCCAAAAATAAAAACAACTGAATGCGCTGCATGGTCCTTAACATATCCAATTGATCCGATTTGTATTTAATACATTTCATAACATGGATAAGTCAATGTAGTCTCCGTTTATAGATATTTCGGGATATAGTGGAGCACCAACGGGGATAGCCGGGGCAAGACATGCAGTCGTGAACGGGAGGACCGCGATTCAAATACCGCCCGGACTGGCCTCCATGACTGAGGTTTCTTCCAGGTACTCAATCTTTATTCCTAACACCTGTCGAGGAAGTACTCCAATCTTAAACCTGGAATATTTCCTTCCCAAATTTCCTCTGGATTACATGATTTGTTTTCATATACTATCATTCCCACCACCTGTGGTGCCATATATAGTGTGAACGGGCGTCTAGTAGGTGACAGATCCTAAATATGTGAGATAACTTCATTAATCTCGTTGAAGAAAAATTGTCTGTTTTTGAGATCATTAAGACATCGGCTGTTTTCCATCCCGATCATTCGTAATAAAAAGAGTATATATCGTTGTTAATATCTTTTATTGAGTCTATTTGAGAACGGTGGTATGAACGCAAGCGGAGTGCCAGAATTTGTAATCACATGAACTTTATTTGTGCTAGTAAGTCTCTCGACATGAAACTGTCACATTTACATTTCTTTGGTAGTGTTTAACGCCCGTTTTACATGTGGCACCACAGGCGATTTCATTTACGTACATAGAATGCCACCTTCATGGTTTAGACACAGAAAGTTAACCAATTGTGCCACCAAAGCTGAATAAATCATCTCTGAGTCGCCACGAAGCAAACGTCACCAGTGATACCTTTACTTCTGCTTAAGACAAGTTTAGGATTGAAAACATATATGCAAGAATAAACACGTTAGTGGGTTCATATGTCATCAGGTTTATATTACGGAGTTCACTATTTTAAATTCACAACTGTATATGTAACGATGGCTTAGGAAAGAGGAATCAAATAAATCGCGAGTTAACAAAGAAAGGTACGTAGTAGCTTTTATTCAAGATTTGAGAGTTTTAGGTACACTGACTATAAAGCCTGGAGACTACCATACAAATTAATAAACGGCGGAAACATTGTTAAGCTGATGCATTTGTGAACTTTGGAAAATCCACAATATGTAAGATATCACACTGCGACTTTTACCGGTTATTATACTATAATAATAATAAACAAAATAATAATAATAATAATAAATTATCTAAGTTTGCCGGGCTTATAGGCCATGGTCCAGCGGTTGGTGACTTATCTACCCCCACCCCCAGCTGGCCACGCCCTCCCTCGGCGCGCACCTATATAATCAGCGGCAATTTCAGTGCGCTCCAGTCTTGCCTGGACTCCGGAGCTAGACTCTCACCCTGAAGATGCCGAACGCAGCTTTCGGTTATACCAACCACTTGACCACGGCCTACAAGCCCGGCAAACTTAGATAATAAGACTGATAACGCCGGTCGTGAAAGCCTAAGCCCTTATTGCTGTTGCTGTTGCTGTTGCAGTTGCAGTTGCTGTTGCTGTTGCTGTTATTGTTATTGTTATTATTATTGTTACTATTACTATTACTATTATTATTATAATACAATATATCTAAATTCTAGCTAGCGCAGTTAATTAAACAATAATTTTTATTGTCTAAATCAATCTAATATAAATGAACTACGTGATGCAGTTTAAAACTAATCAAATAAAACTGTATGTTTTACAGTACTTACAGGGTAAGCAGATAGATCTGTCATACATTATTTTGTATTAACCCTAATTGTTGTAGAAACAGTTGTATTTTTATACTCTGCAAAACTCTTGATTTTCAACATTTAATAATTTATTACTAAAAATTGGAGTACTATTTCGAAAAACCATTTATACCCCTAGCCGGGTATTAGAGTGAGGAAAAAGGTGACATTAAAATATGGCGAAATTAATGAGCGCAAAGTTGATGATGGAGCAGTTTATGAAATATATGTATATGGCGAGGGGAACCATAACGCCTTTTGACCATCACAAATCCTACATATGGTCCCCTGAAAGTGAACCCGAATCGCCTTGGTGAGACGCAAGTGGTCGGCTATGGGGTCGGCTTCGTATCTTTACTACGAAAAACATTTTTGCCTAAAACCTAAAGTTCTAATATTCTGGAAATTCGCAAATAAAATACGACGTAAATATAATTTTGCTCGTACTTAGATCCAGGAACAGACAATTGATAGATCCTTCCAAATAGATCAGTTATTAGCCCTCATTAAATATTCTCCTAAAATGTAACTGTGTTGTCCATTTCCGCCTCAAGCATACATACCTTGAGAGAAAGATCCTACAGCCTACCAGGAGCATCTATCTGAGAGGAGATAAATTGCTGGTGTCCTAAATTAATCATGTTTATGCGAATTAATAATATTTTTCTCCGGAAATAAATTAGTAGAACGAACAATATGAAAGTAATAAGCCTGAGTTGAATTTTTACTGCCGCATTCACGTATACACCTAGATAGCATTAGTCCTGTAGTTCCAAGAGCATAAATTCGTAGATGCAAGTTATTTTATCCTTAATATAAAATCTGACAAGGTTGCACATATTTAGAAGGAAGAGAATACATTCATTGTAAAAATAAAGCTCTTGGTTGCAAGAGGCACATTGTTATTGCGTAGTACAATATTAATAGTTCACAATAGTAAACAATGATATTCTTTGCGTAATAGATGTTTAATAATCGTAAATTTAAACGTGATTTGATTGCTACATTTTAGTTTATGTATCTGTGAAATTTGGAAAATCCACGGTATGTAAGATAACGAGCAGTGAGCTGAATGCGCTAGCACGTTCAGTCATCAACTTTCAGTTGGCAACATATCATACCAATTATTGTTGGGAATGAAGATGGGCTCCTCACCCTGTAGGCAAGAGTTCGATCCTTTTGCTCTTGTTCTTGACACTGTTCAGGGTTTCCTGCATAATCGTGTACACATAATTTGTGATTTTTTCCTTTAGTTGATTTTGTTTTCGGGGTACCTTACATTTCTAGAGACCCAATTTAATTTCCTTACTAACAGTTCTATGTGCTGTCTGAACAGAAACAGTTGTTTCCTATAATGATTTCCGCATTCATTTAGTGGGGCATCTTAATATTATATCTGAAATTCTGGCCAGTTTATCTCTGTTAAAAATTTAGTTCTACCGTTTTTCGGTTTTCGCTGTACAGACCTGGTTTCACGCAATTTAGTAATTAAATCTGTCAGGTATCGCGATGAAGACCATTAGATGTGTAAAACATTCAAGAAATGCACGTCTTACATTTTCTGAAATATTATTACCATAAAAAAATACGTTAACTAACACCGCTCTCTCTTCTATGGTTAACATTTTGACTTCGTTTCACAAGCACAACCACACAGTATTGACTTCAAGCGCACAATTCTCACAGTATTATTCCAGTTGGATAAGGAATGAAAAACATGCTCAAAGTAATGCTCCGCCTCCCTAGTTCCGTTTCCAACGCAGCAATTGTTACAACCGGCAAAGTTCAATGCGCAGACCCTTTTTAGACACCGGATATTTTATTGAAATTCGTACCAGTAATTATACAAAATAATAGTGATATGTTTGCCATGTATAAAAATTCTGGCTTATATTGCTTTTTAAATAATACTTTTTCTACTGTCTAATTTCATTGTCCTAGTAAAAGTGAGCTACGTGATTTTTAAAAAAGTTAACATTGATAGTTGCAGTTTTACAGGAAATGTGTTTGCAAATAGATCTGTCATATTATATGTTTATATAAGTACCAATTGTAGAAAAATTATTACTCTCCAAAACTCTTGATTTTTCAAAATGTAATATTTCATTAGTTAAAATTGTGGAATTATTTAAAAAAGTAATATCACCATACCTTTTAATATGATTTTGAGAGAGAGAGTATAAACATTTTAAAACAAATTATTGAAAAATTGTATCCGTGGAGCATTTAGAGTACAGAGAAGGATTGGAAAATATTTGCGAGAAAATAAGATTTAAAGTTTCAATTGTTATAAATAAGCGTGCGCCTACCCATCTAAGTAATCTATAGCTTCGGTTCATTGTTAGTTAAAAATTCTCCAAGTGGGAAAACTGATATATTTTCCTAATTCACATCATTGTATTCTAAAACAATACAATTTTGAATTTTTTACTCTTTTTCTTCAAATTTCACAGATGCATCACCTTAAGAAAATACAATTGGCCAGTGGTTCGAGCTGTTTAAAATGCTCATAGTTATTCGATTTTGGATTGCACTAGTCTAACAGGAACAGTATTTTAGGTACTGTCGACCCAGCCTTAGAACCCGACTTGATGTAAGCAAAATATCTTGTATTCCTCTGCGTTAGACTTGTGTTCGTATGAGCTGTGAGGAACAATCACAAACAAAGCCACATAGATTTAGATATGTTTCGTGTTTATAATGCAATAAAATTGCCACTATTGTAATAGTAATAATAATAATAATAATAATAATAATAATAATAATAATAATAATAATAATAATAATAATAATAATAGATAATTATTAACACCAAAATAAAAGCTAAGTCGAAATTAAAGAAGCAATAATTAATTAGATCTCACGTTAATCTGCAGGTGCTTCACAATCGGGAAGAGGTGTGATACCTGGGTTTCTATTACCCTACGTCCTCTCTGTCAATAATTATATTCGCTATATTTCTCTTTACAAACTTATATACATTGTTAGAAACACTTTATGACAGCTGAATACTATAAAATTTAGGAGTATTTTGACAAAATTTAAGAATTTGTCTGAAGTTCATGGTTCTTTATTAAAGGAAGTCTTGTGTACATTCCTACGAACAAAGTTATGTGCTTGCTCAAATTCTGGCTTACGACTGAGTCTTTTCTTCCTTGGTGTTCGTAATCTTCTTTACATGTACACTCATGTACTCATAAAGTGGCCCATTTCCCTAGGCTACAATAGTGTTTTACTCTCGGTAAATGACATTGAAATTGAGTATTTATTTATGGGCACTCTTTATCTGCTGCGGTTCTTAGCATCCCATTCTATATTAGGCGAGAAAGACTGCCTAATTTTGCTCAGAGGCTTCCTTGTTAGGTTTGGGATTCTCTTACGAGTCATAAGACTATGACACAGGACCAACGGCTTTACTTCCCTTCCGAAGGAAGCGATCCTAAGGTCTTCTACGCCCGAAAAAATCCATTGTCCTCCGCCGGGTTTCAACCCGCAACCTTGGTAGCCAGAGGCTAGCATGTTACCCCTAGACCAGGGTAAGGTAACCAAATGTTGATTCCTCCTAGACAGTGTCAATTATCTATGTATCTGGCCTGAAAAACAAACGGGGCATAAGAACTAATAAATGGTGATGTTCTAATCCTTATGAACTATAGAGGTGAGGCGAATACCATTTCTACGAAACGTTTTCGCTTCAATGATACAAAAGGAAAGGCTAAGCCAATTACAACATTATTCGGCATTCTAGAGGAAGAGGTGGGCAATTATTTGAATATTTCATTATACTTTACAACAGGTGAGTGACTAGACCGCTCGCCTCCCATCTATGCGGCCGGGTTCGGTTCCAAGCGCCCGTATATGGGTTTCGTGGTGGACGAAGTGGCATCTGAGGGAGTTTTCTCCGGGTCCTCCGGTTTCCATCATCACTCATTCCATCAATTTATCCATTATCACTTTTAAGATCATCAGTTTCGCTTACATTTCATATAGTTCACTTCCTAATGCTCATGCCTGGCTATGGGCCGACCCCTCGTAACAGGTTCTCCATTCTGTGATTTGGTACCGTAGGCTCCCCGACAGGCTTCTGACCCCTATGCATTGACTTGTAAGTCTTGGGGGTTAGTCCTACGAATACGGGGAGGGTAAGCCGATTACGAAACGAAACTACTACATCTACTGTGCTTAAAATATGAGCTTTCTTACACGATTTGTAGACGAAGAAAGGAGCTATTGCGGTTATCCAGTGGCTATAATTATCCTTGAAGAAAAAGTAGGTGGTCCTGTTTGTTTAGGGTTAATATAAACAGATCTCTTACATTACGGGCCACATATACTTGAATATTATGCGTCTTGCGTCAGTAATCGCCGCATATATGTGAGCAGTTTGCTTCGAAAGTTAGTTTTTTGCTACTTTTAAGGGGACGAACCTATAACATTTTCAAACTGAGTACTACATAAGGAATTACGTTCATTTTTTACCAAATACCTCTGATGTTGTGTGTAATCTATTCTTAAATTTTGAGACAAGTGCATCGAATAGGTTTTGAGATTTTTAGGGGGTTTACATACTCTACTAAAAAGCTCCTTGTGCTTCAGTTTTTAAAATTGTATAACAAACTTCATATTTACATTCCAGGAATATCACATTAAGATTATCGGAAGAGTTTCAAATTAATTGAATATGATTGCAGGAAAATATACAATAAATTATATGTTCATACTTTTTTTCATTACTTTTGTGAATTATTTAATTCTATTAATATAATTACTTAATTTTATTTACTGAGGAAATGAAATTCATAATTTTTATTTATTCTGATATTAAGCTCCTTTGGTAGAGAGACCCAACTGATTGTTTGAAGTGTGCACTGCAAGAGGCATTTTAAAAATGTATATTTGTTGGAAAATGCATTTAGAGAAATATTTCACCTCATTAACCTAAAGGCAAACTTCGCAAAAACGTTCCACAAGCCCTGGATTGTCCATCTCGTACTGGCGTAATGTTAAAATCCTGGCACTCAAAACATTAACCTATGAACACAAGTCCGTTTCTGTCTAAGGAGTGCTAGAACCAAGTAAGGGGTGGGGTGTGATAACAGATCTGGTTTAATCTTGCCTTGTCAACATAAATGGCTACATATTATTTCGGCTTGATACGATGTATTCGATTATACGTTATGAAAATAATGTTTTAACTGCGCATTAGAGTCATTTATGTTATACATTACCATTACGCATTGAAATGTGGACATGGTTTTACTAATTCTCGTTTGAGGAGAAAAGAAACCTTGCAGATTTTTCAGTTTACTTCGTAGATACAAAATCGGATTAATCAAGTCGCTACACAAAAGATGGTCAAGATTACCTTATTTTAGTCAAGTTAGTGAATGCTAATAGTAAGTAAAATGGGTGCCGTTTTGGAATTCTTTTGTATTACCACAAAAAATTAATAACTCATTTGTGGGAGCACACATTCAATACCGGTGTCACAAGGTAATAATATAAAGTTAATGATGCGTTCTATTATAAAATAAAATTAACATATTATGGAAGCAAATATGAAACAATTTTCCAATAAAATACTTCTATTTCATGCAATATAATAGAAAATCAATGAAGCAGTTTGACATAATATTTGTTTAATACGAATATTATCGGACGATAATACCAATGCAAGAAAACTACAAAAATGTAAGGTAAGTGGTTTGGGAAGAAAAATGTTTCTGATCTGTGCTATACACGTGAATATGTGTTATCTTTTCTGCAAAGAAATTATTCTTACAAATATTATTAATTTATCTTCATCATGCTACTCCAGATAGACATTGTCAGAAATGGTCTCATTACTTAGTCCTTTATAAGTAGAAGGGGAATGAGGAAATACACTGGGCCAAAGCAAAAATGTTAAAAGCTATCGCTAACTATTTACATTGAAATTCATGGCCAGGAGAGAAAAAGAGGTATGAAAGGGATAAATTATTTTTGTTTAAGTTTTAGGTATTTTAAAAGTGAACTGAATAACAGGGACTATCTCTGAAATTGCTATCTCCAAAACACCAGCATGACATAAATTATGTGTTTTAATGAGATCTACATTTATAGTATAGTAATTTTTGCCCATCTCTTACGGTTTGTGCAAAGGTTATCCGGAATGAAAAGACCTGTAGAATCTATTCCCAAGAAATTTAGGATATAACTTTTCTTTGTCATGTAAATTCCTTTAATATACGCTACTTTAATAAAGCCGTTAACCATTATTTTTTAGAAAATCTAAGATTTTCGAAAGATATTCCTTGTAAAGGGTAGTTTGGTTTGCGGGGATTTTTCTCAGCGTCTTCGTGTCGCATCTTTGGAAGATACTGAACATAAATACAAGGTTGGATATTTAACCGACTTTTCCTATTTTAATTATGCTGTCTACGCACACCCATACGCACACACGGACCTTTTTTCTAAAATTGCGTTTTAGGATTCAGGGCACCTAAATCATGTTTCTGGTGAAATGTCGGTATCAAATTCCTTAGTGAAATACAATATTTTCTCTATCTGCTGTGTACATTGTACATACTTGCTAGAGAAAGCAATAAACGTAATCATCGACAGAACCAGAATGACCTTTCAAAATTAGCCACCAATTTTGTATTAAAAATCAAAAAAATTAAAGGTAATGAATATAACATAAGTAGTTAATATTCACGACAGTAACCTCTTCACAAATCTGTATTATTGAGGCACACGAGATTGCGAATTCTGCCCATTGGGCTAACGCAGCAATCGATACTAGCCTCTTATTTTCTAGAAGGCTGAAAATACATTAATAGAATGTGTTGTCAAGTGTATATTTGAAGAAAAAAAATCTAATTTTAATTTCAGCCCATCTGTACCTAAAATACAATTGTAGTACCATCCACACCAGGCGTAACCAACTGGTTGCCCTTGAGTAAAGCAGAAAGAGGAAATTTTCTCGAAGCTCCTGCGATCGCCTACAGTTGTACATGCGTGACCAACTGCGCGAATAGCAAGAACACATAATCCTCCAGTGCTGTGTAGTATGCAACATTTTGCGGTTATAAATATGTAATCCACCTTCCTCAGGCTCATATACCTATTGTAGATTTATGGTCGGTAGAACAATTGATCGATTATGTACCTCGCATTAGTATTTATACTGCGGATATTAACACATACATATTTTCATAGAGTTTATGGTAACTAGTAATTGCAACACAGCTGCAAAAGATAATAGCAGATATATAAAATAATAACATAATAAAAGAAGGCCGCGCTGAGGCCGAGTGATTAGACAATCGCCTCTCACGAAGGCAGCCCGGGTTCGATCCCAGGCTACCGCATGTGGGGTGTGTGATGGACAAAGCGGCGCGCTTTTTTTCCGGGTTCTCCAGTTTCCCCTGCCATCGCATTCCACCGCTGCTCAATCTTCATTCCATAGTGCCATCGCCTGCGCTGCCATGTGTAGCAAAAGCGGGCGTTAAACATTATAAAAATGCTCCTTAATGCTTTTTTAATACCAATGTGTAGCAAAGTGTATGAGGATTAATTAGTAACGAAAAATTCTCGTATTTATAGTGGTGACTATGAACATGCATATGGGTAATTAACTGATATCGAACACAGTTCGAAAGAAACCTTCTTTTTCTTGGTAACTGTTGTACTCACTTGCACAACTTACGAAATGACGCTGTGAATTAAATTTCCTGGGTGCAGAACTGTGCCGCAAACTAAACACTTATTCTGCCCCTTTTTATACTGTGCCGGCATTAAAAAAAGAAAAAAAAAAACTTTACAGGGACAATGAAACAGCAAAATTATACCATTCATATGTTTTATTGTGAAAATATGTTAAAATCAGTAGTTTATCATGTTGCCTTTGTACTTCACCACCATCTCTCATTTTCTGGGCATGTATTCAGCAAGGTTGGTAAAGTGATGTCCATGGTTGCCCAATCTCTTCAGCGCATCCTTTAGATCATCGATATTGCTGGGTCATGTCTCTTCGACTTTCTTTTTCATGTGAATACAGGCATTCTCAATGCGTTTAAGATCAGTGGAATTACCAGGCCAATCTACAAAATTAATGTTCTGGTCGTTGAAAAACTTCATGCAAAACATAATCACATTGGTAAATTTCCCAAAAAGTTAGCAAATGTTCCATCAAAACGTGAATATGTTATTGCTGTCTTTCATTGTTACATTTTTGGATGGAAGTACAAGCCTGCTCTACTCTTGTTTCGCGTGAATACACCCCGCACTATCACACTGTCAGGGTGTTTCTCTGTCTTTAAACCGTAAATTTGGGCACTATCGTGATACGGTTTTCGGACGGACGTCACTGTCTTCCACTTCTCAGATATCCAACCTTGATATTTCTTGCAGAAAGCAATTCTTTTCTCCTTCTTTGCTGCTGTGAACACAGGCTTCTTTGCGGCACGGCGAATTGGTAGACCCAAGTCCTGTAAACTGTTACGAATTGTCCTGACTATGACGTTCTGGCGGAGCTTAGAGTGCTTGATTTTTAGTTCAACGGCGGTTATAGCAGGATTTGACATCACTTCATGCATCAGAAACTTACCAGTCCTTGGTGTAGTCTTCTTAGGCGCACCAGAGCCTGACTTCCTTTGTGGTACCATCCCAGCTGGCGATGACGCCTCTGACAGCTTCAGTTGATAAATTCTCTCTCTTGACATCCCCAAATCTCTGGCTACAGCTATCACGGAGCCATTCCTCTACTAGCAGAGTCAAAGCACGGGATTTTTCTTCCATTTGAAGCTTCCTGCGACCCATTTTGTGCAGTATGAGTAAAGTTATTAGATCTCTCAAACTTTGTTCAAAATTAGCCACCAAAGAGGTGTAAGAGCCCAAGAGGTGCACTGAGCGTTGGCTGTGTGCAGATTAGTATCAATAAGGTCCTCCCATCGGTCTGTGGTTAGGACAGCAAGCAAGAACATGGTGCGCAGTTTTCATGTATTGGTACGAACAATGTAAAGATTTGTTTACCGGCATTTTAAATAAGAAATATTCCTCCTAAGCAGACATAAACGTAGAATTCAATGGCTTGCATGTTGGATTGCGTTCGCTTCCAGGGGTTATAAACTGAAGCACGACATGCTATACAAGGAATAGGGACAATCTCTCCTGTTCCTGTTTTTCCAGGAACCAAATTAAGCGAAATGGTGACGCCTGATTTAAACTATATGTTATATTATAGACATTATTTATGCAATATCTCAGAAAACGAGGAGGTGAGAGAGAATCGATATACTTGCAGTGTGCTTGTTTTCGCGTTGCCTGAATTTGGACACTTCAGCATCTTAGCAGCTGTCAGGAACGAGTCAGCACAGCACATGTAGTCTAGATGGTTAAGGCACAGACTCATGAACGGGAGATTTTTTATTCCAATCCCGCCACAGCAGTCGTCCTGACTAAGGAGTTTTCCAGGTTTTCCTCAGTCCTTGTCGCCCACCGTAGTGTAATGGTTACCATGTACCCATATACATATACCCAAGGTGCGGGTTCAAACCCGGCGGAGGACGATTCATTTTTGCGGACGTAAACACCCTTAGCATGGCGTCCTTCTAAAGGGAAGTAAAGTCATTGATCCCCTGTCGTCCATTTATTTCATATTCGATTATTCTTATTTATTTATAGAAAGTGTGAGGTGAAAGCCTTCTAAGAATTCCGCACCTAATTTGATGTCATATTTTTAACAAAAACTGATATCGAATGATAAATTAATGTACTTGGCATGAAGAAGATTTTTTACGTTTTTTTTTTTTAATTTGGGGCTAAATTTTACTTTTAAAGATTTAATTAAGTAATATATAGTTAATAAGAGAGTTTTACTCTTTTAATTATGATATTAGATAAACAATCTGATAGGAATTTAATCCAATTGCTTTCCACACAAAGAATAAATTAAAAAACGCTTAAAAGAAATGCGTTTAACTTACATAAAAATAAAAAGCTTTAAACATAGATTAAACGCTCTTCATAACAAAGAAAAAAAAATACACATTGTACACGAAGTATGTGTTTATTTTGTATAGCGAATATCTGGAATATTGTGCGGAGGTTATGTAGCCCTCATTGTTACACTTCATTATATTTCCTGGTACTTGGAATAAAACGCTCCTGAAGCACTTCTCCTACAGGTTGCATTTGTGACGTCATTAGTGGACACTAAATGCGCTGGTTTAGCAGAGCCGGGCAGTTGTTATGCGAATAGTAGAGGAGATCCTATATGGGTGACATTTTACTGGCAAGTGGTTTTAAACTGACATTTTGATGGAATGGTGGGGTATTACAACACCCTCTCTTTTCTGTGTGTCCTACAGGAGCAGTAAAATGTCATTCTCAGCTGTAGAGAGTGTCGAACATGACAAACTTGAGCTCATGGCATCAAGTAAAAATGAACTTTTGGTTTCATTTAGAGATAAATGTTACCATTTTGTCAGCGCTCGTACTCCAACTCGCTTAACCAAATATCAGTTATACGTGAAATTACACACTATCTGGCCAGTAAGCGTGTTCTAAATAAAAGGTCATGAAGGTGTTAAATGATTTTCACCCTTCATTTCAGCTGTAGTCTTGATGGGTCGCTATTTAAATAGATAGACAGTATTAATATTTTTAAAGTGGGGTGAACCGTTTTTCAATTAAATAATATTCAGCGTTACTACGAGGCTTTTAACAGTGTTTACCTCCGGTTCTTACATCAATTTGGTATCATAGGCGATGGAAAATACAAATTCTACTTGGGAATGAGTTTTCGAGATATAGGCTGTTTTAAGGACTAAAAAAAAAAAAACCTGGAAACAAATGTCAGGTTCGATTGGAGACGTACCTGAACGTAGAATGATGATGTAAGTTTTCAGCGAACGTAGTACCTATACAGCTTCAGGGCTTAGCAGGAGGAGTAGGAGAAGGAGGAGGAGGAGAATGCTATAAGTTTACCGACATGTGTAAAATATGGTGTACCTTCACCTGATGCTCTTGAAGCTATCCTATACGGAATACAACATACGGGTTGTACCAAAAGTTAAGAAGTGGTTAGAAAATGATTGTAATAAAAATATTAAATGTAGTGCGTCATCATAAAAAGTAATATAAATAATAACAGAGTAAATATTTGATGTGACCTAATTGGTTAGCAGTAACACATAAATGACAATCTGTTACAGAGCTCATGCACAAACATCTGGAAAATACTGTTTTGTGTCCTCGTGGTTCAACGTGACCAGTCAACACCAAATATTATGGCACAACACACTGTCACTTTAACAATTATCATGTATTTTGTTAAATACTCTATCGATTACCAGGACCATATCAGCGCTGCGAGTGTGCCGGAATTTCGACCCACAAGAGTTCTTTTACATGCCTGTAAATCTACTGATAAGGGACTGTCATTTGTAAGCACACTTAAAAAGCATTGTCTGGCCTGGTTTGAACTCGCGACTCTGAGATAGTATCGTTTTGCCTCTGAATGAGTGCGAGCCGCTCACTGTCTCCGATGATAAGGGATAAAACGAAGGTCCCTCACGCCAGTCGCCCACTTACCAGTTTTAACTTAAAATAGCCCCGTTAAGTTCTGCAATCTTTTTGATGTATGAAGGGATATGTGGACACCTCAAATATGGTGCAACATTTATAACTTCCTTACTTTTGATCACATCCTTATGCCACTTGCATACGTTTTTCACTATAATATGGTGCAATTCGTGCATTTTTTACACGTACCATGCTAGCTAGAGTGGATGGAAAAGGTACCTATTGGTTTCCACCCTAAAATTATATTCGAGATTTCACCGGAAATATGTTTTGAGATCCTGTATAAAAAGTTTAGCTAAAAGTCCGTGTGCGTGTGCGTGCGTGTATGTGTGTGTACAACATAGCTCTAAAACAAAAATACTGTCAAATACCGTTTTTAAGTTAAGTACCTATCAAGGATGGGACATAACTACACTTTACATGAAACATTTTTTGAAAATTTTGTTTTTCTTAAAAATGGCGCTAATGATTTTGATTAAAATGCCGTATATTAAACATACTTATATGACAAATAAGTGAATTTTCTTGAATTTTCTGCAAATAGCCTCTGTAGACCTCTTATTCTGGACGAATGTCGAATAACTTGTAAACCGTAAGAGATAGAGAAAATCTTACTAGACAAAAAATGTAGCTCTCGTTAAAACACACATTGTCATCTCCATTTAATAGAGTTAACTGTTTCCGAGATATTCCATCTTATTGGTTTCAATTTTAAGCCACTTAAACTTTTCTCAAACTGAAGGTCATCTTTCGTTTCATCTCTCTTCTCTTTTACTCCTGGCCATGCAAAGAGAACTGAACTGTAAATGTTTTGCATAGTCGGCGTTTCAAAATACTTGACTATCGGTTTAGCCAAGTCTACTACCTTATTTCCCTTCTACTTAGAAGGAATTAATCTAACGATTTCTCTAATGTTTATCTCAATTACCTCGGTGTAGATAAAGGCATAATAGTTTGTAGAAAGTCTTATGAATGGAACAAATCAGACACTTTTTTTTTCTCTTTCTCTCTGTTTCTTCTTTCATTTATACCCGCCTTTAACTATAAGTTCATATAAGTGACATTTCCTTTTGAAATATTATTCCTATAGGCTAGTGTATGTAGGCATTGGGTTTCTATTCTATTTAAATTCTAACCATTAGATCACATTCACACTCAAACACATAATCTCATTCATACTTCCTGACTGAAAACAGGAATAAAGTTGGTTAGTGAATAATTTCCACCCCAGCCGGGAATGAGACCCGGGACTCTCGCAGAGCAGGCAGGTGCTCTACCAACTGAGCTACGGAGCCGGCCATAATGCAGTTGTGAAGCATAATATAATTGCCAAATGTATTTTCACAAAATTATACATATATATTTCAATGTTTGAACTCTCTTTGGTCGCCTTTTCAAAAAAGAGTCGTCTTCAGAGATAATTACTTGAAATGTTTCACACTATTAATTTTACTATAGCAAACTAGTTCCTTGTAAGGTTTTTGTGAATCCTACTTTATCTTATATGATTTGTTTTGAAACAAAGTCACAAAACTGATGTTTGTTTTCAATTGTCTGTATTGATATCATTTATGACATATAACATCTATCAAGGTTTCCTTATAGGGAATTTGAGCTTATGTGCAGTTATATAAGTTTGTAAAGATTCATCAAAATTCATCACAAAGTTAATGAATTATGGGCACAGACCCATTGGGTTTTCAGAATTTTAACTTTCGAATAACAAAGAGCAAAGTGTAGTTTCACATGAGAGTAGTAGTAGTAGTAGTAGTAGTAGTAGTAGTAGTAGTAGTAGTAGTAGTAGTAGTAGTAGTAGTAGTAGTAGTAGTAGTATTAGTAGTAGTAGTAGTAGTAGTAGTAGTACTGGTGGTGGTGGTGGTGGCGGTGGTGCTTCAGAAACTTCCATATGCATACTGAGAAGCGAACATAATTTTTGGATAGAAAGCTGGCATAAGTAGCACCAGTTGCTGGCCGCTGGATCATAATAAAGGTATAACAGCAAAGCCTACTATGGATTCTGTGGCAAGAAAAATCAGTAAATGCACTACCTTATTTCTGATTCCTGACCGGCTGCCGTCGTATTTGAATATTTACAGACTCTAAACTCAAGCACACAACTTGTCGACAACTCAAGCCCATGTATTCACATGCATATATGCATACAATAACCACATAGCTTTATAACAGAAAGTGTTGGAAATGATATCCCTGTGCTGTCACGGGTCTCACAACCTTTTAAGAAAACTTCCATTAACACGTATTACTCCTACTGAAATTGCAGTAATTTCTCTTCTGAAATTGTCTTTCAGGTCTTTAATGTATGCGGTGCTTATTGTATGCATGTAAATCTATGGGCTAGAACGGCCGGCGCGGTGTGCACTTGAGTTCAGGGTATGTGAATATTCAACTCGGCCGGCAGCAGCAAGCGATCCTGCGGCAGCGGAGGGCCGCTGAGCAGTCGGCCAGGTCTCAGAAATAAGACATTGTAGTTAAATTATGTCTGTGGCTAAGGGCTGGGCATTTCCTGGTGGAATTTTGAAATAAAGCTTTGGAGAAACATTATTTATACATCAGAGTAAAAATTCAAAGGAACATACTAATCATCAAACTTTGTACCAGTATAATTGGCATTTTGAAAAACTATTTTTTATCGTAATAAAATAATCTAATACCCTTGTTTCGGGTTCTTCATTCAATGATTAAATGTAGTTGGTTTCTAGACAGGCTTCTGACCCCATGCACTGGCATGTAATTCCTAGCGTTATAAGTCCTCCTCATGGGACATGGGCCGACTAAATTAAGTAAAGTGGAGTTAAGAGTTTGAATTACCGTGATACGCTAAACTACTATGCGGCGAACCCCTTACCGGTCACCGCTGAACGGGTGATTAGGCTACCGTTACTACTTATTGCTGTAACCCTCCTATAACTTGTAAAAACAGTAGCAAGAGTCCTGAACTCAGGACAGTGGTTAAATCTTCGAAGTACAAGATTTTTTATTAAATCCAGTACTGTCAACTGTTGATAAACCTCCATAGTTATGTTCTATGTTACCAAATCTGAAAGCATATTAACATCTAGATACAGTCTTTATGGTCGTCTCCTTAGCGCGGTGGTAGCGCAGCTGCCTACCAAGCGGGAGACCTGGGTTCGATCCCCAGTACCGGCGTGGGGATTTTTCCCCCACTGGGAGACCTGGACCGGGGTGCACTCAGCCTCGTGAGGTCCCTGGGGGGCCAATTGAGGAGCTACTTGATGGAGAAGTAGCGGCTCCAGGTCGTGAGGACCGCATTAACCGGCCGGGAGGGGCTCGAGGCGCTGACCACGTCTCACCCTCCAATACTGCACCCCATCCATGACGTCTGTAGTGGACCGAGATGGGGGACGCAGTGGCCGGGCGGTAGGCCAAGGTTCCCCGTGAGCTGTCGTACCATGGAGTTATACACTCTTTATGTTTTTGACTGCTCAATCCAAAGCACGCATTCTTTCCGTTTGCTAATTCTCAGAAATGGGTTAGTACGATTTTTTCAATAATCTGCAGATTTTGGAAGTTACAATTTTTATGAATGGAGCCTTGAAGCAAATGGAGTTCGTGCTTTCTGAGTTTGCAGAACTTAATTATTTTCACTACTCTGACTTCGAGATATTTTGTTTTCTCCAACCTACGTTTCCTATATGTTTCTTGTATAACAATATGCTCCACTAATGACTTATATACAGCAAAATTATAGAAAATTACTTGTCGCAATTATTCCTAAATTACAAATTATTTCGTCATAAAATAACTATTGATTTAATACAACAATAATTTGGTATCAGTGATAGTTTAATTTATGATTATTGATTTCTATTAGGAATTTTAAAAGTGTACTACTTCTCCATTGTTATCTTAAGGATGATATTGCAACAAAGTCTCTCTTTTTCTCCAAAAACAACTATTTATTTATTTTACAAACCGATTAGAAACAGAATCTGCTAGCAGATAACTATTGTCTTTCAATACTTTTGTAACATATCTACTTTTAGTTTCTTTCGACGTACGCATGGTTCCCGTCGAAACTCGCTCACTGTTGCACGCGATGCATTCCCAGTGAAAACTGAATTCTGGGCAAGGATTCGTTCCTCTTTTTATATTGTTGATTATGTGATTGGAAATTTCCAGATTCTGTCGCACATGCAGAACACCGCAGGTGTTCTTAAACTCACTCACTGAGGGCTTCAATATCAAAGAAACTTCAGGCACGTGTGCACTCGTAAAGGTGTAACAATCACAGCTGCGATGTCAAAAGAGATAAACACAAGAGTAAACGGTCTAAAATTGTAAAGTATTATATATTGCTTTTCTAAAGGTTTCTTTATGATAACAATGCAAAGTTGTCAGATACTAGTTACTTTTGGATTGGAAGATAAGAGAACAGAAAACGGAAGAATTGGCTTGTGCGCGCCACCCTGTCTCCAGTCAATAATAACTCCAAATAAACATAATGACCACATACTAATACATTCATCCCGTTTCAAAACAAAATACAAGATGTAATTTCCCTAGTTAATTGGTTGACAACATTCTCCAAGTATAATGTTTATCTTAACCAGACTTACCTTCCGCTTTACATGGGCCAGGCACTTTCATATTTTACGATATGGCCTATATGAGACAAGTTTGGAAACTGGTAATATTTCAGTCGCAAACATTCGCCCTCTTCCCCTTCTCATACACCAATGCTCTTTTTACATCAATCCTTTATTATGCCTCCCCCTTCGTTGCTTTCTATCTTCCGGCCTTCTTGTTTCCCCCAACGCCCCGATTCCCTGCCTGTTTCTTCTCTTTTCACGTTTTGTCTTCTTCTAAGGGACGGATGACACAATAAAATGTGATTGGTGTTGTCACTATAGACTATTTTAATCCCAACCGAGCTGAAAATTCAAGTTGATGCTTTCTTCTACTTACAGAGGAAAAGAGAAAGCGGGATGGGGTGGAATAAAAAGAAAACTGAGGGGTGATGCAACCCTTTTTCCTGTCTTCTTCCTTAGTATTTGTGATGCTTTGGCCGTTTACGCAAAGCGTGCATAGTCGGCCAGTTGTTGAACCAATTTCGTTTCCTGCATTTCTATCGAGGCGTATTTTAAGTGGTCATTTGTAAGAGTGGCTGAACTTCCCATTAATCTGACGTTTTTTTTTTTTCAAAAGAAAATTGACACTCCCGCTCTATTCGTTCAAATAAGATTTTATGCCTTAATAAATTCAACCTGATTAAACCATGCAGCTATGAAGACTATTATTATTTCCATTATGACAACCTAATAGGTATCAAAGTAAATATTAACTCACGATAAACGATGGGAAGGAATCTTTATCAATCATTCAGTATCTATGAATGCATGTACCCATATAGCTACTTTAAACTGTAGAAAAGGAATATTACACAAAATAGATTCATATTTGTGTTAACTTAAAACTCTAGCATCTCACAGTATTTCGAAAATCAGGATCATTTCCTTCTTTTTAGTATGAAATGTAATAAACATTGTTAATATTCCTTACCATTGTAATTTAATGGTCAACAATAGTATGAATTTCATTTTGAAAGCTAGGGGTCTTCATTTCATTGATCGATTTGGGATTTCTGGTAGTGAAAATAAATCGAAAATAAAAATACCCATGTCTCGGCTTTCTCTTCAATAGGCCCAAGTTCGACAGGAAAAAATATATTTACTTATTAAAATGATTCACTAAGAATATCTAATTTCTTGCATACATCACTGTTTAAAATGTATTATTTGAGAGAACTTAACAGACTAAACTAAGCACAACGCTTTCATATGCGTATAGATGCCAAAAGGTTCCACAGTTTCCTAAAAGGTAACCATAACAATCAACTAGCGAGAACAACATATTCGGCAGGTAAATAACCGAGCCAAATCGAGGCTGAGAGGACTTTCGACAAATTTCAATCTAGGGAAGAATAACCAATGAAAATTGTCTAACGAATAATTCGATATCTGTAAGCTATCATAAATGCCTGTGATTAGGCCAAATAAAAGCGCAAACAAGGTTTAAATTACTCACGGTGTCTATTTTTACTCTCTCTAGCACATATGTACATACACTGTACGTAGTAGCTGTAGAAGGTATTGCATGACATCCAAAATTCGAGATTTCACCGGTAATATGTTTTAAGGTGCTCCGAGCCCGATCAAAGCATTTTAGAAAAGGTCCGTGTGTGTATGGATTTGTGTGGCTGTGGACAACATAGCTCAAAAACAAATCGACCGTTATATACCAAACTTATTATTTATGTTTAATATCTTCCAAGGATGAGACACGACAATTTTCAAAACAATCCCCCCAGCGCAAACTACCCTTTACCTAAACATTTTTTTGAAAATTTTGTTTGTTTCAAAATTGGCTATAACGGTTTTGATTAAAGCACAGATTGTTAAAGATATTAGGCGGCGCCGTGGCCGTGTGGTTAGTCGCTCACCACCCCTTCGGTCTTAAGCGCCCTCATGAGGGACTTATGGTGGACGAAACGGCATCAGAGTGAATTTTCTCCGGGTCCTCCAATTTCCTCTGCCACTCCTTCCATCATCACCTTTCCTATCATCCGTCTTGCTCGCATTTCATGTGATTCACTTCCTCACGATCATGCCTGGCTAAGGGCGACCACTCGTTCCAGGTTCTCCATTCTGTGGTTAGATGTCGCTAGCTCCCCGACAGGCCTCTGAACCCTAAGTACCAGCTTGTAAGGTCTTGAGGGTGTCAGTTCTACATAAGGAGAGGGTAAGCAGACTATATATAGTTAAATATATTTTCATCACAAATAAAATGTATATCTTGAATTTTCTAGGAATAAGCTCGAAGACCTTTTTATTCTGAATGAATTTTGCAGAATTTGGCATAACTGGTAAATCATAGGAGGTAAAAAAAAAGCTTACTACACAAAAAAAAAATTAGATATCATTACAACACATAATTTAGTCATATACGTTTCTTTTGTACAGTTGACCGTTTCCGAGATATCCCTTATTATTTGTTTCAATTTTAAACTACAGAACTTTTCTCAACTTCTCAACTTTTCGCCTTTCCTTTCATCTCTCATTTACTACTGTTGGCCATGCAAACCAAGCCGAACTTCAATTGTTTCACACAGTGACCAGCTTTAAGAAGATTTGATTATCGCTTTAGCCTACTGTATTCCCTTATTTCCGTTCTGCTTATAGGGAAACAAGTGAGACAACCAGTTCTGCTAATGTTTATCTCAATTAGCATGATATAAATAATAATTTTATAAGCATAATTTGTATGTGGAACAGCTATTGAAAGTCATGTGAATGGAACACGTCACATTTTTGTAAACTGGATTTAACATGTTGCATTCTGTGAGAAATTTTTGTGAGTTTTATGCTTGTTGTATTGAAATGTAATTCCATGCGGGATTGATATCAGCAAAAACCTTCATTTACACATTTGCAGTAAGATTTTATATGGTTGCTGCTACCCACTGTTTCACACACCGATAACCCAGATATAATCAAATTAGTTATTCTGAGAATTTTCAAGCAAACTGTTGTCAAAAACTGTATCACCCTGCCAGGTTATAAGTCGCTTCATAATCAAAATAGCATGTAAAGGTATAAAAATGATAATGATAATTTATTTCACTATTTGGCATACTTGCAATGCAATACAATTCGTCAGCAAATCATTAAAATGCATCTATATTTACTATTCTTGTATGTTGTAAAAATTAAGTCTTTTAATTATGTTTTAGCACTAATTTTAAAAGAATTTGCATTTACACTTTGAGTTATATTTAAAGGTAGTATGTTATATAATTTCATCTCCAAGAAAAAGATGAGAGTCGATTCAAGAGATTTCTGTATTCGAAATTTGGGTGGGAACATGTTGTTTTCACCCCTTGTATCATGGGTATACACGTCAGAAATAGGAAACTCGTCTGTCTTTTGGAGATGAACAAAATTTAAGCATGCAAGTACATACAAAGATACCACAGTTAAAATACAACATTCTTTAAAAATAGGTCGACAATGTTGCCGAGTATCACAACTTTTTATTATTCTAAGAACGTTCTTCTGCAGCAAAAATACTTAGTTGGCTTCCCCACTGCTACCCCAGAGCAAAATACCATAGTTTAAATGGTAATGATATAAACTATAATAAACAGTCAATAAAGTGCTAGTGGAAACACACATTCTAAGTCTTCTTAAGATAAATAAAACATTTGACAATTTTTTGCATATTTCCATTATGTGGAATATCCAGGAAAGCTTGTTGTCCAAACATATTCCGAGAAGTTTTAACTTTTTTTCTCTCTACTTTGTCTATCTTTTAAGCTAAACAAGATGGTTTGTGTTTATTTATTCATATGCAAGCCCATGTACGACTTCAAAAGGCGACTTCAAAATTTGACGTAAGCATAAAAGGGAAAAGTACTGCTATGAGAGAGAGAGAGAGAGGGGGAGAGAGTTGCAGCTTCATCTGATTTTGAGGATAGAGGGAAAAGATAGCTACCCACTATCGACTTTTCAGTTAGGAAGCAGAGCAGTAGCAGTAAGATATCAGTGAAAGAAGAAATCACCCTAGGATATTATATTAACATATTGAATTTTTAAGAGGCGATATGCTTCTATGAGCGGGCACGTATTCTGATGACGCCGTCTTTTAATCCTTGTATCATGCACATTTCTAACTTATATCCCTATCAATTGCAGCAAATTATAAAAATACATATTTATTAGATATGGGGCGCCGTAACCGAGTGGTTAGACCACGCACATCTCACCTAGGCAGCCCGGGTTCGATATTAGAGGACCGCATTTGGAAGTTATAGTGGACGAAGCGGCATGTAGGCGTGAATCCTTTTTCCCCCGCCAATTGTTCCACCAATTTATTCATAATGATTCTGCCTTTCATCGTCATTTGAGAATATCCATTTCAGCATTTTTCATACCAGGCATCGGGCCTAATCACCCACTCTGGTTACACTCTCTCTCTCTCTCGCTCGCTCTCTGAGTTTATCTTCTCGTCAACACGCATATAACCCGTGGCGTTGACTTGGGGCGGAGAGTTGTAAATCCTACATACGAGGAGCATAAGCTGATAAATAGATATTTAATAGATATATTTTGGTTATTTTATTACATTTTCTATTTTATACGACCCATCTTTTCGATGTTATGTCATTATTTTGCCACATGGTGCACTGTCTAGCTAGTAAATAATAAATAAAAGTAAATTAATAGTTTTAAAAATTATGGACATATATTGTAAATAGTTTAATAGAGGTAAATTATAATGATGAAGAAATATGAATATATTAAGATAAAAAGAGTACTGCAAGGGTTGAACTTTGTTTGGTATTATATGTTAAATAATTGAATCGGAGTTGAAAATTTATATTTCAATTATTTCATAATGTTTTTCATTTTTGGTTAGTGGTATGTAGGGTAATTGTGTAAAAAAAAGTTTCAGAAAAGTGTTTTGAAAGTAAATATAATACCTGGGATATCTGCACTGGAGTAACAAATTAAGGGCTAGGGTATACTATAAAATTGTTATTATATGTACGGACTGGCCAAAGAGTTCAATGCGTCTACATTCACACAACGTCGCGCCAGAGGCCGCGCCATGGCCGAGTGGTTAAACCACTCGCCTCTCGCCTAGGGTTCGATCTCAGGTAACTGCATGTGGGATTTTTGGTGGACAAAGCGGCGCAGGCGCGGGTTTTCTCCGGTTCTCCCCGCCATCGCATTCCACCGGTGCTCCATCTTCATTCCATCATCATCAGTGTCATCGCCTGCAGTCCAACATGTAGTGAAAGCGGGTGAAATCGCGTCGGAGGACATGACTCGAGGGCAAACGACATCGAGAAACAATTGTTGATACAGGCTTTGTGTAGCAGAATGGTTTCCCCTTAATCATCAATTATTTGTACCATTACTACGTATTTGTCGTTAGTCTTCGCTACCCTATTAATGAATGACACCGTGGTCCGAGAGAATCTTTACTATCCGAAAGGGAAATTCTGAAAACACATTAGTCTAGACTAATAAGAATAATACGACAATGTTTCTCGAAACGCATAGAAATACAGTCATTATTAGTACAGTAGTACGTATTATAGACATAAAAACCTGCAGACAGGAGCGGAATTAGAAATCGCAAACTCTTCGTTAGAAATCCGCCGCCTAACCTCTGCGAATATGTAGGTTAAAGCAGCAACGTAACAAATTATCTTCAGATTTCTAATGCGTAACAGACGAGACGGATTTTATATTATTATTATTATTATTATCATCATCATTATCATTAACATTATTTTCTTCTTTTTTTCACGAATGAGCCCATGAGGGACTACGCAAAGTTCTTAGAAACTTCTCTTTGTTTTCCTTTGAACCCATATTTCTCTCATTCTTTGGCTGTGGGCTTCTTTTCTCGTCTGTCCACATTGCTCCAGTTTTTTTCTTCGGTGTGTCCTCGTGGTCAACTTGCCATTTATGAACTTTGTTTCTGAAGAGCTCTCTGTTTAATATATCTTCTTGTGTAATTCCTGTTAATTTTAAATCATTTTTTACTTCCCCAATCCATTTCATAGTATCTACATGTGATTTGCTTCTATTTTCATAAAATTTAATGACTTGTTTTGTGAGCCTATAGAATTCATTCGTTTGATATGTCCATAAAATTTTAGCCTTCGTTTTCTAATATCACTATGAATATCTGTATATAATTTTATTTCATTCTTGCTTCTCAGTCTGTATTACTATTATATTTATTATTATTATTATTATTATTATTATTATTATTATTATTGTTGTTGTTGTTATGATTATTATTAGTTCTATTATCAATGTTACTAT
Source organism: Hymenopus coronatus (assembly GCA_030762935.1). Lineage (NCBI taxonomy): Eukaryota > Metazoa > Arthropoda > Insecta > Mantodea > Hymenopodidae > Hymenopus > Hymenopus coronatus. Next base: position 268,310,861 of record CM060900.1, on the reverse strand, counting down.
GATAAATTAAATTAGATTATCATTAAGTGTTATTATATTCTAGGTATTATGGAATATTAAATTCGTTTTATGTCTTACTACCAAATTAATTAACAAAAGCGCAGTATGTCGATTAATGCAAGTAAAAATCAGAGTACTTAAACATTAGTACACCAAATGCATTTGTCTTATACGCGATGAACTGTTGGCAGTACGAGAAAGCTTGTAGATAAAAGAACCGAAACGGAAGCACGTAGTGTTCTTAATGTAATGAATAGTGATGCTACAGTAGAGATATTAATTTACCGTTTCATTGCATTTTGTATACGCTTTTCGGTATTATTCCGTACTGAATGGCTTAGCATTCGGCCCAGCAATAAAAGTTATTATGTTTAATCCGTTGTATATCATTGACTATATTTCAGTATCTCAAATATGACTACCAACTGTTTTATTCTATTTTGTACAAAAGTAAGTCCTGGAAATAAAATTAATTTATATAACATGCACAAGTGTCGTTCGTGTGACACTTTTCACGGGTGATATATTCATAGTATTCCCGAATATTAAATGCAAAATTTTAGGAAATGTCAGCATTATAAATGGTAGGAAATTAATCATGAAATATTCAACATCCATAGCGGACAAAAGTAAGAACGAGAAAGCTTATAATTATGAAAGAGCAGCGCATAAAAGAAACAATAATATTGAAAGCATTTAGACAGTAGGTAAATATAAATTTTAAACATTTCACTAATGGTAACCTTTAAAGATGAGAATGCAATATCAGAACGGTCGTCTCCTTAGTGCGGTGGTAGCGTTGCTACTTACCAAGTGGGAGCCCTGGGTTCGATCTCCAGTACCAGTGTGGGGATTTTTCCCCCGCTGGGAGACCTGGCCCGGGGTGCACTCAGCCTCGTGAGGTCTCTGGGGGGCCAATTGAGGAGCTACTTGATGGAGAAGTAGCGGCTGCAGGTCATGAGGACCGCATTAACCGGCCGGGGGACTCGAGACGCTGACCACGTCTCACCCTCCAATACTGCATCCCATCCATGACGTCTGTAGTGGACCGAGATGGGGGACGCAGCGGCCGTGCGGTAGGCCAAGGTTCTCCGAGAGCTGTCGTGCCATGGAGTTATGCAATATCAGAAAGCGACACAAAGAATGAAGCGGAGTGCCAAAATTTTCAGTGTTATTTGATAATGTGATCAAGTTACAGTTACTGTACTATACTTTCTCTAGCACGTACATACAGTGTATATAGTAGTAAGAGAAGGCATTGTATTCAACGCAAAAGTAAGATACCGAGATTTCGCCGGAAATAATGTTTTAGGGTCCCCTGAATAAAAGCATTTTTGGACTGTCAGTTTTTAATAGTGTTTAGCGCCCGATTTTACTGCATATGGCATCGCAGGTGCTAACACAGATGAGGATGGGACACTGGTGGAATGTTATGATGAGGGAATCCGAAGAACTCGTGGAAAACCCGCGCCTGCGCCGCTTTTTCCACCATAAATCCTACCTTCGGTCGCCTGTGTGAGAGGCGAGGCGCGGCCCCAAGTTCCTTGTGAGAGTGTGTGTGTGTGTGTGCTTCTGGACAACATTCCTCATAAAGGAAATGTCGGTTAAATATCAAATTTGGTATTTAAGTTCCGATTTTTCCAAGGGTGCGACAAAAAAGTTTTCTAACGAAATGTATATCCTGAACTTTCCGGGAATAGTCTCTCTCTGGATGACTTTTATCTAACCGTAAAACCCAAGATATAAACAAAATGTTACTAAACAAAAATGTGGAACTCGTTAAAGCACAGAGTGTATGTAATATACATTCTTTGTAGAGTTAACCGTTTCTGAGATAGTGTTTGTTATTTGTTTCAATTTTAAACTCTTTAAACTTTTCTCCAGCGGGAAATCAGCTTTCGTTTCATCTCTTTTGTTTTATCCCGGGAATCCATAAGAAACAAATTTCTACTGTTTCACATAGCGATGAGCTATGGTACTGTCTCCTACATGAGAAACAAGTAATAAGAGCAATTCTGCAAATATTTATCTTGATTACCATAACTTAGATAAAAGAGTAATGTTTTGTAAGGAAAGCTTTTTTGTGGAATACCTAGAGAAAGGCATGTGAATTGTACACATTAGATTTTTTAAGTCGCCGGCAGCAACTCACTCACTTATTTCCTAAAATGTCAGCCTTTCAGTGCAGAGCTGGTGTACGACGAGGAAGAGATTAGAACATACAGCGTGTTATTATCCTTTGCCAGAGACTCCGTATCGTTCTAAGGGAAATACCAGCACAAGCGTTGCCGAACAAATCAATCTAATTAGAAGCACGTGTTCCCAAAAAGCAATGCGTGGACCTGTATATCATAGAACGCAGGAGTGTAGGGTATTTCTTTCGTTGTGACATCATCAGGCTATAGTTAATCTCATCTACTAGAAGCGTTTAATAAAATATCAAACTTTTCTGGAGCTAAATTAAGTGCTTTGAGTACCCAGCTAACTCGCAGACAGCACAATAAATTAGTCCAACGGAAAAACAATTTTCCTTGCTAAAATGTTCTACATGCAAAGTACTGCGTAAAAGTATTAGCTATCCCCATAATAATACTTCTGAATATTACTTCACTTCGAATTAAGGAATCATTTGTCATATTACTGGTTTTATTATTTGGTTGCTTTACAGGTTTTTTACTTTTTCGCATATATATAAATAACTTTAATAATATAGTGCAGAATAGTTATATGGCTTCTGCGACGCAGCTTAATACTCTTATGCTACAAAGCCTGCGTGGCCGGCATTAACGGGAATTTTCTCTGCACTAGGAAGCTTGCGACTTGCCGGCGATGTTAAGTACTCATAGTCCATTAAACTTAAGTGTATTGATTTCAACGTAAATTGTAACTACAGTACGAGTAACTATATGCCTTAGTCATAGCAGATGTTAGGTCGCTTGCCTCTCACCTAGGTGGCCGAGTTCGATCCCATGCGACCGCATGTAGAATTTGTGGTGGACAAAGCGGCTCAAGGGGCGGATTTTCCCCGGGTTCTCCGGTTTCCCTCGCCTTCGCATTTCACCGGTGCTCAATCTTCATTCCATTCAATGTCATCGCCTGCGGTAACACTTGTATTAAAAGCGGGCGTAAAACACTATAAAAAAGTATATGTTAGAAATTATCACCTTGTTCTTACATATGTATTTCAAGAAAATTTGCATTTATGATATGACGATTAAGTTTTGGCGTTTATATTTTACCCGTAATAATGGTCAATTTTCTGGTACCAATCCTTCATTGCATATTAATCTGAGACACGGAAGTACGGTTTCCGCTGTCGGTTACGCTGAATAGTGATCTGGGAAGGATCGAATATCTCACACCATAACTGTTTTATATGTCAGCTGATGTCAGCTATGGGTCATTAGAATTATACAAACCTATTGCTAGGATCAGTTCTAAAAAACACAACTTAAGTCCGTATTTTTGCACTTCAACGTTTTTGGCCACCACTGCTACCAGAATCCACTAATCACAAATTTCCGAAGCGAACTTAGTTTATTTTCATAGTGAAATTCTTCAATACCTCCCGCAATGCCTCAGAGCCAGCGTCCGTTCCCCAGGGCAGTCAGCAGGTAAGGCGACCACAACCTAAATTATCATGATGTAAATTGATTATCATTGCCATCATCTCGTTGTAACATAATGTAAATTCAGTTTAATTATCACCCAGATAATGTACGATTTCAAGTATGCTATTACCTTCTACCATCTGGTACTTTCTCCTAACGTTTAGTCTAAGGCTGGATAATTGTAAACCCCGACACTTCTCGACTGCACCCATCCATAATTTTCGTTTCCCAGTCCAGTAACGTAAAACCTTTAGCGTAACAATACTTATTAATTTCGCATAACCATATAAACAAAACAACGCCACGCTCTTAAAAATGACTGAGCGCAGATCAGTAGAGCCATTAGTGGCTTTATCCAACACCCAATGAAACAAATTAGCTATACTCAAATTGTCACTGGCTGCAATTCTTATAGGGTTGTAATTTGAAGCTCTTAATGTCATTCCAAGCCAAAGTTTACAAAATTCCTGATCCCTGTTCAAGGTTTCTCAGTAATTTCTTTGAATTGTATTCCATTTTTTTCCCAAAAACGTCGAGTTTTCCGGTGTAAAAACATGGCGAATTATTTCTGGTGTCTTGTCAACCTAAATTTTTTCGCAAAATTAGGAACCTTTTTCTTTGAGGTGCACGAACAGTGAAAAGCCGTCTACAAATTGCCGTCTTGCTTTCCATATACAATTATACATGAAGATTGCGTGTGATAAATTACACAGACCTTTTAGTATTACCACTATACTAGCACACTATAGTACTGAAACACGAGGTTTTTACGACGTATGAATCTCTGTGCAAACATTTTGCATCAGCTGATTAGCTATCAGCGTCAAGGAAGGAAAGCGGAGAGGGACCAGAGCCGGTTAGAAACAGTGTACTGCAGGGCAAGCAATTCCCCATTATAGACTACATATCGAAACGAAGGCTCCGCATTAAACGAGTTAACCGTGTATTATGTCTATAGATACCGTTTTCGAAATCTGATCGATTGATTTTAAAGAAATTCACTTAGAAAATACTTTTGAAATAAAAAATTGATATAGAAGGATTCATTATCAGGATAATTCATTATTGTAGATGATATAAAACAAATATTATAATTAGAATAATTAGAAACAATTACCCAAGCCGGCTATATGACCTTAGATGTTTAAGGTGGCGCGTGCATGAAACAAATAAAAGAATACAATCATAGCAATATCTATCTCCTACAAATAGCTTCAATTATCTAATTACTTCACTCTGATTCAGAAATTTATAGTTTTAATCATTTCATGGATCCATAAAAGCACAAATGTGCAGTTTTAATATTTAGAATATTGCATTACATGATACTATTAATCAATGCAAATCTTTATAGGTATAAATCTAGTGTCAAGATTCATAGAGGTCATGTCAATACCTCGAGTTCATTACCAGTAATGGAGTTCCTAATTAGCTATACTTTCGTAAATACTGTTACAAAAGTTCGTGTTTCTATTAGAAAATGCGCTTATTTTCAGTCCTCCCTCGTAGTAAGTAGCACTGGGAATGTAAACTTCATCTGGTAGTTCACAACAGAGGCCATAATCACTCATAACTTTAATAAATACTTTATGTAGCATTTCCTTAAGCATTTATGCAAAACATGCCTTGTTGATTTGTTGTCTAGAGCTGAGTGACAAGTTTCTTAAAAGCAATGCTGATATAAAACAACATCTCGTACTATTGACAATGCGTACACGAAAATGAACTAAAAGAGTGCAAAAATGGTCGTGGAAATTCAAAGTATAGCAAAGAGAGTTTATTTGAAATATACAAACCTTCAATTTAAGCAATTTAAGCAATTGGTTTAATAAATTCTATCGTAACTATTACATAACAAATACACTTTTGGCAGCTTTATCTTTAAACCCATATTATATATCCACTAATTATAATATAATTTTAGCTTTACTTAGCTCAATTGCAATAATGTGCTTTTGACGCGTATTATAGTTCAAACGTATAAATCAACTAGTTATCTGTTGCCACTCTTGAGAACCACTGATTATGATTTCATACATAAGGAAAATCTCTCTTAATCTCAAACAACGACACAACAATGTTGACGTTACAATTGTTTATTCATTACGCCAAAAGCAATTTCCTTTCTTCTTCTTCTTCTTCTTCTTCTTCTTCTTCTTCTTTTTGTGTGTGTAGCTTAACGTTCTTTAACCTGGTTGATTATATCGGATGATGAATGAAATTGGTAAAATGGTGCTCAAATGATCTTGGGGTCCATGGAGCTTAAACATACACGACAATACTTTTCTCAGGATAAAAGAAAACCCCGAAAAAAGCCTTATCCAGGTAACTCAGGCTAAGTGAGATTCGAACTCATGACTTGTTGAATGTGAGGTAGACTACCCTGGCGGGCACAACTTCATTCATTCTGCCTACATTCTTTTTAGAGGAGCAAGAATTATTTTTCTACCATTTAAATACTTGGTATCAATTATTATTGAAGATCATTAAATCAGGAGCAATATGGATTACGAAAGAGACGATCATGTTTGTTTTGGGTATTTATCATAGAACAACAACCTAAGAGAAGAGAATGCAATTTACCTACAAGTATGGTATTTACAGAATATGAAAGGGTCTTCAACGACGCATTACGAACTAAACTGTGGGAAATAATGCTCAAAATGGGTCTCCCAATATGGATATCCCAGAATACTTGGTACATGCAGTATAAAGTTTACATTGTAATATGAAAATAATCACTCAAAAAGGGCAGCACGTATTAAGTTAACCAATCAAGGAGTAGGGTGTCATATATCTCGCGAACTATTAACTTATTGACAGGCTAAAGCGAATGAATGAATGATAATAATTGAAAATGCTCTAAACGATACTTTATAGCAGGATAGCAAGAGAGTGATGTCGATTTTCTGCTGCCAGGTAAGCTACTCCGTAGGTACCGGTGAATTCTTTTTCTCAGTGTGTGCACGGGTGGGACGAGAATTCACAACAGCAGTTTTATTCTCTGAGAACATTTAATAGGGGTTACAAGCTCACTTGTTTGTTATGAGTTGTGGATTGCTTTAAGGTGAAAAGTCAATGTTCCTGAATCTAAGCACACGGAGTTATAACTGCCTGGTATTAAATCTGCTAACTTTCCATGTATTAAGAATCTTACGTTGTAGACAAAATGTATTTCCGTCGTAAAGTAAACAAATGATCAAGTTATCGTGATTCACTAAGCTGCTATACGAAGAATACCTTTGCAGTCACCGCTTTACGTGTGATGAGCCTAGCACTGCGCTACCGTGCGCGTAAACAATTCAGTAACCTGTAAAACTGTAGCAAAAGAGTGTAAATAAATGTTAGCAATAAATGTCCTTTTATCTACCAGCTACTACTAACTCCTCACTATAGTTCTTATGTTCTACCTTTCCAAATTTGAAACGTTATATTGGCATCTGCGACATACTCTTCACTCTTTTTGTCTGGTGAACCCTACTTCTACATGCGCTTTCCAGTAACCCTTTAGAAGATACGCTCTCATGAACCATCCTGAGCTTAATAGGGTGCCTGCATACTGATTTTATTATCTTCAGCACTCTGGCTTCGAGCTTATTGCTCTCTCCGATCTAACTTGACTTTACCAATGAATAGTGACTATTACCTAGCAACAGAATTCTAACCGATGTTATTTTAACACTATGCTTCACTCAATTACTTACAACAGAATTATATCTGATGCATTTTTATGTTATTCGTTGATTTTAATATATGAAATTATTTAAAGTAATTATTTTCCCGTTTCGCAATTATTCCATATAAAATTATTATTAATTTAATACGTCCATTATTCCAATATATGACTCGACAAATAATTTACAAATAGTTTTTTACAAATTAAATTAAATATTTGCAGTGTATAACTTCAAAACATCGGAACAATAGTGTTGGCCTTTCGGGGAAGAATCATATGAAATGCAACATGACATACAAATAAAACCGGAAAAAGTTTCAATTGCTTAGAGTAGGTGTAATGTGTGATATAGGCTGAAGCAATATATAAATATAAAAGTATAAACAGTTAATATGTGTACAACAATTAGCTACACATTGAAATAAAACCCTATTTCCATAAGTTTTATAAAGCGAAACTTTAACGCTTTTGACTTACGTTTGTGAAAATTGGGGGCTCAAACGATCGGAGAAGCAGCAGAGATGAGAATCTGCCTTCCATAGCAGAAGTAATTCTTATGGACAAGCTGAGAAGTGATAACATTGAGAGACACTTAAATATATGTTATGCTCGACCATGTTTATATGTAGTACTTATATGTCTGGGAGCTGAACTTTTAAGACCTCATTAAAGTGTAGCTCTTCATTAAATTTTGGATTTCCATTAAACAAAAAGTTCACATGTAAAATCAATACTTTCATCTTGCAACGCTACCCTTCATTAAATTTTGAAAGCACAACTATCGATTATTCTCGTATGTTGAATCAAAGAACAGCTAGTTCGAGTTTAGAAAACCACAAAATGTCACCCACAAAATGCAATAGTGAGATGCAACTTATACGGCCAGATATCTGCAGAGACACACGATGTGACTAATAACTTACTGTCACAAACATCAAGAAACATATACGAAAAATTCTATGTACAATTCATAGATTGGAGAAAATCAAAAGGTATAATCTCATTTTCAGAAAATGTATTTCTGGTGTACTTCGAAAGGTTGCCGCAAAGTATGAAAACATCGACCTTGTAGACTCACTGCTCTAATCTGAAATCAATATTCAAATTTAAGCATCAAATTGACTTATCTAAGTACTCAAATTTTAAAATCTTACTAAATCGTAAATCAGAGGGATAAGAGGGAAAGAAAACCTAAACTTTTTCAAATGTTGAATTTAAGGCATTTATAAATAAATCATCTGTAACAAAATATCTTATGATAAAAGTAATATTTTAAACTAAGACACACGATCGAGAATAAATAGTTGTAAGAAACTTAACGCTAATGGCAATAAAGATGTTGGTATGGAAGGAGCGAAGCGCATAAACATACCGGCAAATTAATTACTACTATTAAACTCTTGTTGCATAATATACTATATTATTGTAGATATAGTAAATTAGTTATAGATTAAACACATAAGAAGCATGGACTTTAATAGACTGGCATTTGTTTAATTAAGCATAAATTGAAAGGATTCAAAGCATACGAAGAACGATTAGCTAGATGTGAAGATTAACTATCTGGATTGGAAACAGGGCCTGGAGACCTAAATCCATTAAAAGGAACATACAGAGTATAGTTAAATTAGCGCGTAAAGGAATTTAAGGAAAAACGATTAGAGCACTCAAGGTAATGTATAAAGAAGTTAAGTTTGTTATCAAGACTGATCCGCACAATACATCAGAATGCAACATAGCGCAGAGGGGAGTGAAACAGGATAGTATATTATCTCCGTTGCTTTTTAATTTGTTTATTGATGACATTGCTAACATGATGTTGAAAGAAGAAATAGATGCGCAGACAGTTGAAGGCAAAAAGTACCAATTCTTTTGTACGCTGATGACATTGTTATTCTTTCTAAAACAATAAATGGTTTGCAATCTGGCTTAAATGCACTGCAGTGATTTAGTAGACAATGGAACGTGGAAGTGAGTATTCTTAAAACTGAAGCTCTCGCATTTAAAAATGGTTACGTGTACGGTCAGCAGGAAAAGTGGATATACGGGAAGAAAGAAATTAAACATGTTAAACACTTCGATTATATAGGCGTAAGGTTTGACAAGACAGGAAAATGGCACATAAACACTGAGTTTGTAAAACACAAAGGGATTGGACAACTTTCTGAAATATTGAAGTTATTGACCCGGATACCGGATATGCCAGTAAAAACATTACAAACCATGTATGAGGCAACGGTTAGGTCTTCATTACTATATGGAAGTTAGGTGTGGGGATGGGATAGGGTAGCTAATCTAAATAAAATACAATGTCGTTTCTGGAAACGCATTCTGGGATTGGGGAGGGGTACTTCTAATTACTATGTTCTTCGAGAGGTAGGTTGCCGGGAAGATACTGTATATGCTAAATTAAGTGTAGTTAGATACTGGCTGCGAATAATTAAACTTGATCAAACAACTCTAAGAGCAATATGTTATCGGCATCAGATGAATAACATAGAGCATCCAAAATTGTGGGCGGCGAGGCTACAACGGGGATTATAAAAAGTTGGCCTAAACGATATTTGACAAATGGGTAGCGAAAATAGACATAACGTTGTGAATAAAGTAAAAAGACCACTATGTGATCTAAACAGGCAGGAAAGAGAATCTGAATGTAGATAAAAAATCATTGCAGTTATAAAACGAAATAAGAATTGGGTGAGGTAAAGAAACATATATTTTAAAACTGGGGTATGAAACAAAGATCGGGAATAGCGTGGCTCAGGTTGGGAGGGTGGAAAACCCATAAGGTAATTGATGAAGCTGGTAGGCGGACTTGTCCATTCTGCGGGGGCCAGGAAGACTGGGCGCATATATTGGCAGATTGAGAGCAGATAGAGGATATTAGGAACAAATTATTGCCCGAAGTATTTTTAGCTTCAAACAGACGAAGGGCAGCATTCTGGAATTTGATTCTAAACAGCCAAAACTGTCCAAGCCTGGGCACATACTTAATGGAAGTACGCGCACTAAGAGATGAAATGTTTGTGTAAATATTTTATGGACTTATTTGGTGTCTGACTAATCTATATGTATGAATACGTGGTGTAGTTGTGAGTGCAAGTGTGTGTGTGTGTGAGTGAGAGAGAGAGAGAGAGAGAGAGAGAGAGAGAGAGAGAGAGAGTGAATGTGTATGTATGTGTGATATCAAAGTGTAAAATTTTGAAGAAACACTATTGCAATCAAGGAGAATGAGCAAGATATTATGAGCAGTAGTGTACCTATATGCTTACACCACATCTTCACCATGTAAATACTTTCTCACAGAAGCTACATGATATGCCTCACGACTGCAACCTTGATTAGAATTTAAAATGCGACGAGCCTTTGAAATTAGTATGTCTTAAAACACCTAAAATATGTGTGTCTGCATAATTATTATTGATATACTTACGAACTTATGGTAGCCGTTAAGCACGGAAGCTATAGGATAATTTTGCTTAGCTGAATCACTTATTTCTATAGGAAAGTTATTATAATCGCTCTCGAATGTCTACGTTTTAAATTATTCATAGCCTTCAATAATCCGTAAACAAAGAAAATAACATAGGTTTAGAATTAAAATCCTGCCATGATAGAAATTCAAAGACGGATTTGAAAACTGAAATTGTTTTACAAAACACCCCCTTTAATATAATTTTTGCAATCCATGAAACCAGTTATTTAAGAGATTATACAACTTTTCTTGAGCTATTTTAGAAACCAATTTTAAATAATATTGCAGGAATTTTATTATTGTTGATTTTAAACAAAAGGGAATGACAAGATGTTAGGTCATAGCTGTATGGTGGACGGTCTATGATTCTAATCCCTTAGGTCATCCAGATACTCAGTTGTTAGTTATGCTGGATACTACGGTACATTGTCATGATATAAAATTATTATCATCTTTAGTCCTTTTTCACAATTGTTTCAAAAAATTGTAATAAACAGACATTGTTTTACCAATTGGCAGTAAAAGAAGCCCAATAATCTAATGCAATAATAATAGTATGGCCTGTTTTATAATAAGAAAAAGAGCAGCCATCGTCTTTATCAGCGCTACTTATTCGTCGGAATGGTGTAGGCTTAGGTTCTGTTCGAAAGACCCATTAAGCCGAATTTCTTTTCCTTTCCGAATCATAACAACAATTCCAAGATTCATCACCAGTAACCATATTCCAAACCAAGTTTGAAGTGCCGCCTTGGAATTTTGCAGGGTTTTTCTGCACCAATCAATGCGTTGTGTTTTTGACAAGTTTATTTGGAATCCATCAACAACAAAGCTTTCTCGCGTCTAAATGTTAATGAAAACGTGGTTTCGATTCTGACCAATGCCCAATGTCACCCGAATCAATTCGTAGGTTGTCCTTCGATCTCCTTCAACATTGCTCGAACAGCGTAATATTTTCGTTAGTAACAGCAGTTCTTTGGCGTCCTTCATGAAATTCGTCACTAAGGAAAACCGGATCTGTTTTGAATTCGCTGTATAATATTTTTCATTAGATGGGGCTTGTTTGACAAATATATTTGTAAGCCGATCTTTACTTTGTTTAGGCGCTAATAACAGTTTTATGTCGTAAAAAAATCATAGGCAGGTAATGTTTTTAGTCAAATTCTGTTTTGAGCGAATACAGCATTTCTAAATGATAATAATTAATAATTAATCCATTAAAGGAACTGAAATGAAAACTGAACGAACTATGCGGCAATAAACTTGCAAAACTTGTCATCAGATATAAGCACGTTTAATTTTTATTTAGAAACATGGAATTCTAAATATGTTGAGTAGTAATAAAAGCAGTAATATATTGCCGACAATGCGCACTATAACCATTGGCTGAGTGAACCTTAGATCTGGCACATCAGCACATCAAAGCTGATTGCCTCTCACAGATATACCTACCTACCTGTGCTTCATCTTGCCGGCAGGGATACATTACTGGTCACAAGGACAAGGAAATCATTTGCTTCAATATCCATGTTAGCACGTATACTCAATTACACAAGATTGACCCATGAGCTATACGCTCTCCTCTGTCTCGCTGCTTGTCCCAATTTCATCTTCTGAGAGGAACTCTGCACTAAGGCCCATCTTGATAATTGAAAAGACTCTGACCCTACACTGTCGGTAACTGCCTTGCATGTCGATATATTAAAAAATGTATGTGTTTTGTGTACGTGAGAGAGAGAGAGAGAGAGAGAGAGAGAGAGAGAGCATATATGCTTTTAATGTGACATTGGTATTTTTTTTTTTTTTTCATGACTTCTCTGCATCCTCCGATTCTTGTGACTTAGTTTTAAGATTGAAAAATTTAAATGCTCTCTAAAAACAATATTAGGTATTTAAGATCACGTATCTGCAAATAAATAACGTTTTACGTACCCACTTCGAATATTTCACCTTACACATTCATATTTATGCTATAATATTTCAGAATTCGATCGTAAATATTAAAAGGGACGCCAAGATGTAGTAATGATTTTCATATAGGAAACTCACTAGGTAGTCCAACAGGGTCGTATTTCGCGTGTGTACGCAACACTCAGTACGTTATAAAAATTGCAGAACTCCACGGAGTAAATCCAAGCAAACACCGATCAGTGGCATTGTAAGCGAGAGCGATCTTCGTTCTTCTGTTTGTGATGAAATACAAGAACAGTGTATACACATGGAGAAAGGTAACATGCTTTTCACTTCAATTACAGAGCTTTTATCTTTTTAGAGAATAAAGTCACCTTTTATATTCACGAGTAATTAAAAATTCTATTTCACCTATCAATATCCGCCAATAATTAGTAATAAGTTTTTCTTATTTAACTTTAAAGGCTAGACTCACTGTTGATTTAAATCAAGATATTAAGGTGCCATAAAATAATATGATGAGTTCCATTTCAGTAACTTTCTCTAGCTGTTCCACAAACAAACTTGTCTTACAAATGATTATTATTTTATCTACGTCATGCTAATTTAGATAAACATCAGAATTGGTCTTATCGCTTGCTTCCTTGTAGGGTAGAAGGGAATGCATTAGGCCAAAGTTAGTGTCAAATCTTTTAAAGGCTGGTTGCTATGTGAAACATTTGATGTTCGGTTACATTTGTATGGGCCCTTTTAAGATAAGTTAATTAGTTTAAATTTGAAACCAATAACAATAGATATCTCAAAACAGTCAACTGTACAAGAAAAACGTATATGACATTAATTATGTGCTTTAACGGGATCTGCATCTTTTGTAGTAAGCTTTTGTCTATTTCTTACAATTTAACCGATATGAAAAATTCTGCAAACTCATCCAGAATAATGAGGTGTTTAAGGACTATTCCCAGAAAATTCAAAATGTACATTTTATGATATCAATATCTTTAATATACGGAAATTTAATGAAAATCGACGCTATTTTTGACAAAATCAACATTTTCGAAAAATACTCCATGTAAAGGGTAGTTGGGGGTGGTGGATTTCATTGAAAATCCTCGTGTCCATCCTTGGAAGATACTGAACTTAAATACCAAGTTCGGTATTTAACCGACTATTCGTTTTTGAGCTATGCTGTTCACAGGCAGACAAAACACACGGACCTTTTCCTAATTTTTTTTTTTCGGACTCTGGGGACCTAAAAGCATATATTTGTGGTGGAATCTCGGTATTGAATTTTTGAGTGGAATACAATACCTCCTCTATCAGCTGTGTACATTGTATATGCGGGCAAGGGAAGGTAAAAACATGTACGAGAACACGTAGCACTTCACTGTAATGCCGCAACCGCCGCCGCCACCACCACCACCACTACTACTACTTTGCTATAGTATAGCAGAGTAACTAATAATATGATAGGATAGGAGAGAAAATCAAAGCCTAAAGAAAATTACATGCAAAATCGAAAGCACGTAGTGTTTCAGAGTACTGCTACTGCTACTACTACACGTTATATGCCGTAAAGGAAATATCCTACCCGAGAGCGCATAGCGCTCGACTTAAATCCATGGCACAACAGTCCACAAGGGATCTTGGCCAACTGTCCGGACGCTGCATCCCCCATCTTGGCCCAAATTGCGTCATGAATGGAAAGAGAGGGAGAGAGAGAGAGAGAGAGAGAGAGAGAGAGAGAAGTAATGTTTTAGAGCACCCAACCTATGAGATTATCAGCGCCCTAGAAAATAGAAGAGAGAAACAAGCCTAACATAACATTTTTGGCTAAAAGAGCATGCTAAAGACACACATAAAACGAGTATTAAAAGGTGCCAGATAGCTCTCGGTGAAATAAAATGATAAAAGGTTAGGTTAGGTTAAAAGAATAAATAAAAACAATATAGTGCCAAAGCTGCAGAACGCAATTAAAACTATATACGGCCAATCGTGGGGCATTGTCAAATAAAAGATAAAACATTCTACAGCAACCAGGTTGCACACAGATGGCATACAGGCCATGCGGAAAACTCAATGACAGACGCACTGGAGCTAATAATTGGCACTCGGTTGTCTCACTGTCAAGGTCACACCGCACCGACAAACTGGAGCTGACTCTCCACTCAGTAAATGAGCGGCTAAAATAACAGTGTCCGATACGTATACGACATAAAATGACCTCTTCTCACCGGGAGGCGCGAAAAGGGGTTTTCCAGGATTCGGGGAGTGGTTTAACTACCCGCAATTTGTTATCACTAGTTCTAGACCATTCATCCGCCCAACGACACAGAATGGTCCCTCGTAACACCGCCTTAAGATCATCCGCGGAAGAGGCAAAAAAAAAAAAATACCCTGGAAGATGCAATGGCTCTCTTGGCAGCAGAATCAGCCGTCTCATTCCCGCTACTCCCGTGTGACCAGGCACCCACAGAAATGTCATCCTGAGGCTTGCTGCTGAAGGGGAGTGAAGGTAATCGTGGATCCGCTGTACAAGAGGGTGGTAAGAATATATGGCAGAGAGTGGTATCACATGTCGCTGCACATAAAAAAGAGCCTGGAGAAACCAAATAGTACACCTGTAAAAATCGAACACTGTCGGGAAAGACGAAAAATAAAGCATTGGTTGTCAACCACAAAGGCACATTCAATACCTTGGTCATTCTTCGACCCATCAGTATAAATACAATTTTGGTCGCGTTGTTGGTCTTTAAGAGCTGAAAGGTTGGATCGAAGAATAAAATCAGGGGTAGCCGACTTCGAAATACTAGGGGAGTCTAGATGGATAGAGGTACCCGGGCGGAGCCAAGGAGGAAAATGGGTTCCTCGTTGTGAAAGCAGGACAATGCCAAGTCCATTTGCCCTAGAAGCCTGCGAAAACGGACCACTTGTGGCAGGAGCACATGATGTGCATAGCTGCACAAGAAAAACTCACGGCGATAAGACAACAGCGGTTCGTCAGCCTCCGCACAAACACTATTGACAGGACTAGCGCGGAAGGCCCCAGCTGCCAGTCGTATATCTTGATGGTGAACGGTGTTTAAGCGACGAAGGATAGAGGGCCGCGCGGAAGAATAGATGATACACCCACAATTTGGAACGGACTTATGTACGATAGAGGCATAGAAGGACGCTCCTATCGGCTCCCCAGGATGTGCTACTTAAAAGACGTAAAATATCAAGAAAACGGATGCTCCGTGCCTTCAACATAACTTTCTATCGAAGAATTGCCCAGGAATTGCGCTTCATCAGCAAACGGTAGTAGTTGTGCGCCGAGGCGCAAAGAAGGAGGAGGAAGTCCCTTCCGACGCCAGAAATTTCAAAAACCCGTCTTCTCGGCGAAGAAGTGAAAGCCATTTGTCATACTCCAGGAGGAAACAGAGTCTAGATACCGCTGGAGACGACGCTTAAGAAGACAGGTACACCGAGGTGTGAGGTACACAGCAAAATCGTCACCAAAGGGCGACGAGGAAATTCTTGGTGGGAGGCAGTCAACAAGAGGGTTGATAGCTATAACGAACAGTGGGAGACTAAGTACTGAACCCTAAGGTACTCCGTTCTCCTGAATAAAATAAGCAGATAAAACTGAATCCACACGCACAGAAATACCCGATGTGCCATAGGCTCGCAAATGAAAATGGGAAGACGACCACGGAAACCCGACTGATGAACTGTACGAAGAATGCCAGTTCTCTCTAAATTAAGAAATACAGCTACTGTCTGGCTTTTTCTCAGGAACCCCTTCATAATGTGAGTTGAAAGAGACACCGGATGATCGATAGTAGATCGGTGCTGACGAAACCCACACTGAACATTCGTTAGGAGGCCCCGAGATTCGAGACACCACGTCAACTGTCCATTGAGCATATGCTCCATAACCTTGCAAACGCAACTGGATGGGGAAATTGGACGGTAGTTGGAAGGGAGTTGGCGATCCTTGCCAGGTTTTAGAATTGGAACTACGGCGGGCTCGCGCCCTACAGCAGGAAATGCATCCGCAAGCCAGATGCGATTATAGAGCTGGAGGAGAAAGACCTTACCATCCGCAGACAAATTTTGAAGTAGCGACACATGTATGGCGTCGGTCCCAGGAGTGGCATGTCTAGAACAAGAGAGGGCATGTTCTAGCTCGCGAAGACTAAAAGGTGGATCATAATTATTGGAACTGGAAACTGCTTCAAAGGTCCTGTCTAAGGTGTCGGCAACAATGGCCGGCTCCACCAGGGTGTCACCTCGCACCCTAAGACCGGGTATAATACACGGATTTGCCTTACCGGCTACGCACCTAATTAGGTCCCATACGACGGATGTGGGTGTGGAGCTATTAAAGCTCTCCACATAACGCTTCCAAGAGGCCTTCTTGCTTTCACGAATAATCTGCGGCGCTCTAGCAAATAATCGTTTATACACCATTAAGTTATTCTCCGTTGGATGACGTTTAGAAATCCGAAGAACACTTAGCGCAAAAATGCCTTTGCCGTATTCCTCATTCCACCAAGGAACCGGGTTATGCCAGAGATTGAAAGACGTACTCGGCAGCGTTCGGCAGCGGCCATGATAATAGAAGTCAGGTGCTCAACCATGTCATCAACGGCGAGATAGTCCCTTTCGGAGAAACACGCCAGACAAGAATAGAGTGACCAATCCGCCTTGCTAAACTGGAATTTTGGAATGCGAGTGGTTTGAGTAGTACAATGAAGGAGGTTAATAACAATTGGAAATGATCACTGGAGTGAGCGTCAGAGACAACATACCACTCCAAACGGTGTGCAAGCTGTGCTGAACAGAGGCTCAAATCAAACTGAGAAAGGGTGCCAGTGGAATCTGAAAGAAACGTTGGCTCGTCGATATTCAAAAGGTAGAGCTTCTGCTGGTCCAGAAGATCACCAATGAAGTTTCACCTAGCACATGCCCTAAGAGATCCCCAAAGAGGGTGATGGGACTTTAAATCCCCCACTAGAAGGTATGGCGGAGATTATTAGGAAACTAAACACACACGTTCACCAGTGACAAGGGAAACGAAGGAGTGACGTAGAGACTACAGACAGAAAAACTAAAACCAGGAAGAGAAAGGTGTATAGCAACAATCTGCAAGGGAGCAGAGAGTGGCACAGTTCGGAAACTTACTTCGTCCCGCACCAGGACCATAGAACCACCGTGTGCAGGAGGCGAGATTGCAGATTCTAGTTCAGTTTTAGACTAAGGCTCTCTATTAGTCTTTCCTATTAGTCACGGAGACAATATGGCTACGTGACAGGTGAACGACAGGTTACGAGATTTCGTAGACGTTAGGCTACGTTGTATGTAAATAAACAGGATCGAAATAAGGGATATAGTGGACTTTCTGAAAGTAGGTTCTGCTTTCCAATGCGAAATGCTCAATCTTCCGTTCGTTCTATCTACTTGCACATGGGCAACCATGTTGGTCAATCGACCAATGGTAGAGTCAAATCTAAAACTGAACTAGAATCTGCAATATCACGTTCAGATATCCTTTCGTATGTTAAGAGTTGCAGATCTCAACGGGGCTTTTCAAATTCAAATCGGCTAGTGAGGAACTGCCTGAGAGACCTTCGTTTTACCCGTTTTGCTTAACAACAGAGACGATGAAAGGTCATGCTCATTGAGAGGGGTAAAACGAAGGTTGCTCTGGCGAGTTTTCCACTAGCTGGTTTTGACTTTATACATCCCCTTTGAGTTCTGCAACTCTTTAATGCTCGAAGAGAATTCTGAACACGTCAAATATGGGGCAGTTGGGCCGCATGGTATATATCACAATCGCTTTCTAGGCGATTTTCAATTTAATTTTCCATTAACAAAGACTAATTAAAATAAAAAGGAATCATGAAATTAAAACCTAGGACCAAAATATTTAGATGTTTTTTTTTTTCTGCATGGATATGAAGGCAAGATACATATAGAGGTTAATGGTGAAACTTGACCACATACTTTCCTGTTCAAATTTTTTTCAGTGAATTTTCGGGTATTAGATTTCTTATCCCAGGACTGCTAATGAATTATAAAGATAGCTGCAAAATAAGTATGTGTGTAATGAACGAGGCCAGTTGGGTATTGGCTGAGAAGGAACACTTCTGTGTGCTACTGGTGTTATATGTTCCTTTTATTAAGGCTACCTTCTAACCTACCTTATTTCAACATGAATCTGAGTGTTTTCTTTGTGTGAAAAGTAATCTTATTTCTGGTACTCTCATCTTCATTGATTTTGTTTTAAAAAGCATGTTGTTTCATTCACAAACCAATATCAATGGGTATTGTAACCAGAAATGTTCAAAAGGAAGTATAAAGTTTTACGAAGTATGAAACATATTAATAAAGCTATCGATAAAAAAAAAGTGATGTAATACACTCATATGACTTTCTTTAGCTGCGCCACAAAAAACGTTTCTTACAAAAGATTATTCTTTTATCTACATCATGCTAATCGAGCTAAAACACAGCGGAATTGCTCTTATTAGTTTCTTCTTTGTAAGCAGAATCAGTAAAATGAGGGAATACACTAGGCTGAATCTTTTAAAAGCCGGTCGCTATATGAAACAATTGAAATTTGCTTCTTTTTGCTTGCTTGGAGTAAACAAATGAGAGCGCATAAGAAACATGATTTCCTGTTTGACAAAGGTTTAATTAGCTTAAGATTGAAACCAATAACACGAATATCTCAGAAATGGTTGATTCTAAAGCAAAAGTATATGATATAAATTGTGTGTTTTAACTAGATTTACGTTTTTTGTATAGTAGGTAAGGTTTTGTCTGTCTTTTTTAGGGTACCAGTTGTACAAAATTCATACAAAAGTCATCCAGAACGAAGAAGTCTTCAGAAGCTATTACCAGAAAATTCAAAGTATTCCTTTTTTGTCATAAAAATATATTAAACATATGGTATTTTAATCATAATTGTCAGAGCCATTTTCTAAAATTGCTCCGTGTAAAGGGTAGCTGAAAATTTTTCCTAACAATCTTTATGTCCCTTCCTTGGAAGATACTGAACTTAAGTACCAAGTTTTGTATTCAACCGACATTTACTTTTTGAGTTATGGTGTACACAGACACATATGGACATTTTTCTAAAAGCGCTTTTTGGATTTAGAGAACCCTAAAACATTTATTTCCAGTGAAAACTCGGTATCGAATTTTTGGGTGAAATACAACACCTTCTTTACCTACTCTATATCTACATTGTACATACGTGCTAGAGAAAGTAAAACAATTTAAACTGTAACACAGGAGGAACAAGATCTTCAGGTCTATTGATGAAAGAATTGCCTTAGAGACGAAGAGATAAAACGGTAAGGATACGGACGAAAGAAGGCACCTTTATGCTTTTACAGCGACACCAAGGGGGGAGGTATAAGAAGAGAGACGTTAAAGGCAGCCAGATAGAATGACGAAGGAAGTAAGCATAATCGGGATCCCTATTGTTTTAAAATCAACATCGCACGGGCCTACTACAAGTCATGAGTACCCGGGGTTCCACTCGTCCGAGAGTGGCTGGAGGAGGAGCCGACGAATTGGTTCTGCTACGAATCTTGGGAATAAACTTTACAAGGCCCACAGCCACAGCCTTGCTTCAACTCCTGGGAAGCAAACTCCATTGATCTTACAGAAGTGACTACCGAAGTGTCGAAAGTGAATTTTAGTCCAGAAATTAGCAATTTTTTTGGTGTTAAATTTTACTTAAAGTAACTTTATTAAACACAGTATTCCAGTAACTGTTTTTTCAACTTAAATAGTTCCTGTCGCGATTAATATATTTTTTATAGTGTTTAACGCCCTCTTTTACTACCAAGGCATCGCAGGCGAGATTAATATCTTAATTTAGACTACTATCAGTTGTGCTTTTATCTTTAATGTTTTGTTTTTTGTTTTTTCTAATTATACTATTGCTGGTTTGTGAGTTTTAAATGCCAACCCTGTTCTTTAAGTTAGTATTGTTTACTTAATATTCATTGCTTCAGCTATCTGAGAGATCACCAGATGCTACTGTCCGTGAGTGTAAGCTCATTCTTCCACAGCCACATTGTGAGCCATATAAATCAGAGAGACAAACAAGCGCTGTAGTCATAGCGCAGTCATGGTTTTGCCGAGGTGAAATCACTAATGTTGTTTTTTTTTTTTTTTTTTTTTTTTTTCTTTTCAAGCAGATGAATAGCATGAACTCAGTTTTAATTTCGTGCACTTATTTGAGAGTTGAAGTACATGTTACTGATGCAAATTGAATGTTTGAGCACAGGACATAGCAACATGATCACAAGCAAGTAGCAGAAATCCAGTGAAGTTTTATAGCCACCATACTCCCTCGTTATTGATTTTCATCTACTGTATACAACCCCTAAATCAGAGACCATTACTTTTTTCGGTTGAATTCTGTAACATTCAGTATATCCGACTATCAAGACTTCAGTCATAGGGAGTCAGGAATGAGTTGTTAGGAAACTGTATGTGTATGTTATTTACTCGGTGTCAATTTGTTTCAGTAGAGCTTCAACTCCTAGTTTTTTGAAGAAACGGAAACGTTTTAAACAGCTGATTATAGATATGAAAGGATTATTTAGTCTGCGAAAATGTAATTCATGGCTTCCTTTATAAATTTCTAGAAATGAAGGTTTTGAAGACATACCTTGTAGCGTGACAACTTCTAGGACAGAATTCTCCTTCCAAAGGAAAATAAACTCTGAGGTCCTCGCCTTGGAAAATCGTGTTGGCAGCTCTAAACTGCTGCAGGGAGGGGAGGACTGGAAATCCAGGGTGGTCTATCACGCGATATTCTTCATCGTGCATGGTTTCGCTGCACTATCATAAACAACAACATTCCATCTGAAAAGCTGACTCTAACACCCAACAACTCCTTGAAGCTCAGGGTAATGCAAAGCAAATGGGGTGGTGGCAATGCCAATCTCATTTTTTTTTTTTTTTTTTTTTTTGCTTTTTATCTCAGGCTTATGTTTTCAATCATATGGTAAATGTAAAACTCTGTAACATTATACACTCTGAATTGCTCGTCAACATTGTCTAATCAATCATCAGTGAGCCTGGAACTTCCATATACAGGATGAATGGAGTGCAGTTTTCACCTAACTAAGAGTTGATTCATTGCTTAGAACAAACGAAACAACAAATATATACACTTGGTGCCCCCAGGAGGAGGAATGATGTGAGGATACATCAGGCGGCTGGAACCAGGAGCGATGACACAGAAACAACAGGGTTCTTACGGGTTCCAGATTATATCACCCCGAAAATCAGACAGGCAGACCGGGACCCCGTCCCACATAGGGTTCAGCGCCCCATCCAGGAGCGGTCCTCATCCCGGCAAACAGCAGGAGGACGGAGATAAACACCTTGAGCTTCCTTTACCCTTACCATGCCGCACCGAGCACCATCGCCGATGAAGGATGAATGAAATGAGAATGGAAACGACATGGAGGGACAGAAAATTCCAGGAATGAATAAAAACCTACCCAGCATTCCCCTGACGAATTTTTGAGAAACCCCCGAAAAACCCATGGATCAGGTAGACTGGCCACGGGAAGCAAACCCGCAACCACCCGAATGCTGGCTGCAGACGAAACCGCCAAAACCATCCAGCTCGATAACACATCCTTTGTGATATAATATACTTCGTGTTTGTAAAATAATGTTCAATATTTTGATAATGAAAATCCTGGCTGGATAGCAAAAGCCCTTGAATCAGTACATTTTATTAATTTTAACCTAACTCTCAAAATGTTATTATTCTGTATTTTATGAGGTGCAGTTATACAGGGATGAACCTTTCAACAGGTAAGTACAGCCTTGTGGAAATTTAGGGAATTAAATCAAGGATCAGTCACGCAGTCTTATTAGTAGGGTTTAATCAAACCAGACGTCGTTCAAAGCCCCTAGGGAGCCCCTGCTAAACCATTGTTTTTCAGTATCCTGTGTCTCCACGTCAGTTTTCTGTTATGATTTCTGTAAATCGGCTAAATTTATCTTGAGTCAAAAAGTCTGAATTTTTTAAATTTAACTGATATTGATTTTATAGTGTAGTGTATTCAACGTCGGGCGACATTCCGCACACTACAACTTACAGAGATCTATTGCAATTACCACTGCCCAGCAGGAACGAATAAAGTGGAGGAACCACAAGAAACCACATACCACTGGCAGACATGCCACAGAGATGCTTCGAAATACGTAACAGTTACTGGCTCAAAGATCTACTCCACTACTGAAGTTGCCCAGAGAGGGCAATGAACGAACGACCCGTCCAAATGAAGAGACCCCGAGGAATGCTCTTTCTTTAGAGCAACCACCCTCGAAATTTGTTTGGCACAACCTTAATCCACGACACCTAAAACATGAGCAGTAAACAAAATGAGAAGTCAACCCAGCATCAGAAATCTAGGAGAAACCCAAGCTAACGTGTTCGACGTGTGCTGAACACAGGACCACCCAAGTACGACCCTGAAACGTTGTGGCGGAGTAAACTCTCTAATTATTTACGCACCAAAAGCAGTGCAGTTATCTAGTAACGATTAGAAGCTTTCGATGCGCAGCGAATAAGAATAAATAGTTATTATATCTGTATTAATATTTTAATATTTAACGGAAAAGGAGTTATTTTGTAGCACTTTCAATACCACAATAATGTAAACAGCAAGCAATTAAAGAGATTTTGTGGAAGGGCATGATAGAGATGCAGCCCATTAGAATGTTTCATGCTCTATTTCCACTTTAACCCCACAATTTATATTTCAATCAAACCTTTCAACTGCATTTAATATTACCGTTGGGAGGCGTATTTTGTTTGTCTTCGCAAACATTAGAAAATTTGACAAACATATGGATAGTACTCTCAACAGTGATATAATTATACTAAATCTAGAAGAATTCTATATGAGTTCAGCATAAAATATCATTCTAGTATAATCGAAAATTTCGAAGACCTCCAAAAAATTCCAAAGACTATTCACTGTCTTGTAATTTGAATACAAAATTGAATTCGTGGAAAAGGAACAATGACTATATCTAAAAAAATAAAACTATTTGGACATCACTGATTTCTTCTAGTAATACTCATGAACAAATAACCTGTTGCGATACCAAAATTTACGTAATTTTTATTGTATCAAACAATTTTTTTTTCTTTCGTTTAAATGTAAGGCAAGTCTATTTTGGTTATTGTCGGGTTTAATAAACCCTAAATACAGTGGGGGTATGGATTCAGATGTTTTGATAAATGGTACCCTAATGTGTATCCACTGCGGTGTGTTGGTTGCTTTGTCTCTTGCAGTTTTTCTACAAACCAACCACATTATTCATCACCTAATGTGTTTTATGCTCTTTAACTACACGGTGGGATGAGTAACGCCTGTTCAAAATAGACCATTCGTTTTGCTTTTAAGTTTTCACAAATCAGTACATGACTTTATTAGCCTAGGTAATGTGGGATCATTGTCTTTGAAGTATACGAACTCAGTTCCGGTACACCATTCGTTATTGCGAAGTCCATCCATTCAAGGTAAGGCCTTCCGACCCACGGTTTTAGATAAAATAGGCAGGTATGTCATTTTTTCATTTTTGTGCCACGCCTACATGGAGATACTAACCAATTTGGAAACATAGTACTGTTAATGAATAAAATTGAAAGTCCGCAAAGGAAGTAAATACTGATGTAATGTTCATTTCACTGTTCCTAATTACCAATACAAATATGTGCATTTATACCCCTAATAGCCTGTAAATTGACGCAACTGCTTGAATACCTGTTTTGGAAATCACCTATAAAAACAAAATGATTACAAGAATCTAAGGAAAGTTACAAAGCAATCGCTGCCGCTTTTGGAGACCGAACATCCATTCCACCGTGTCACAGATCGCTGCCCCCAACTGCATGGATGCTCTTAAGCCATCTTAGAGCAAAGGTGTGGCTGCGAAGCATTTCTTTTACGAGTCTAGTTTCTATCAGTTTATAAGTTATGAAATAAACGTACAAATTTTCTCATCATTTCTTTAATACCTTCTCTTAAATTTGTAAACCAACTTAAAATTATTATAGGTAGACTAAGAGTGAAAAATTGAACGCCATAGTAGGGATTTGAAGCACGGATCTTCTGATTTTCTTCCGATTGCTCTAATCATTGAGCTTCCATGGGAACAAGTAGACATTAAATTATCCAACTGACTTGCATTGTTCCCAGTAACCCAACTACCATCCTACGCTCGGCTTGCTGGAATCATGTTTCCAACGTCTCACGGACATTTCGACTGATTCTTATATTCTTTTGTTTTTTCTAGAGATATGTTTCTAGATAAGTAAACAGTTTAGATTTGCATGTAAAGAGCTGAAAATAAATGGGGTTTAAAGTTGCAACTTGACCAATATGTTTTCAGTTACTATTCTTATGAAGTATTGTGCATATGGGTTAAGGAGTATAGATTTTGACTAAAGAATTGAAAATCAGCTTAACCTGCAATATTCGCAGTTTTCTAAGGTATTTTTTGCTGTTGTTGGTGTTGCTGCTGCTAGCGTTTAGCGCACGCTTTAACTACTTGTGGCACCGCAGGCGTTGACACTGATGATACATAAATGAAGATGGAGCACCGGTGGAATGCGATGGCGGGGCAAACCGTAGAACCCGGAGAAAACCCGCACCTGCTCCGCTTTGTCCACCACAAATCTCCATGCGGTCACTTGGAATCGAACCCGGGCCGTCTAGGTCAGAGCCGAGTGGTCTAAACACTCGGCCACGGCTTGGCCAGAGTTTTCTAAGCTATTAGCGTGCAAGCTAAATGGAACCACCTACAAATCCTTATGATCAGGGATTCAGTATGTTTTTAAAATAAAATATTAGTTGACACAGTTAATAAAAACAAACGCAATATGTGTTTAAGAAGTTTAGTTGCAAGTTTGTTAAGTAACCTATTAATCCCACACAGGTTCCTGAAGCTGCATTAAATTTATCACGGTTTTATTTAACGGAAATGGTATACCTTCAATTTTCATCAGTGTACTTTCGGCAGTTAATTAATTGGTAATTACTGAAGTAATTCAGTTTGATTAATACAGTTCTAATTTCCACACATGATGTTTGCGAATTGCTGTTCACTTTGTTCGAATGTGCAACTGAAATGACATCAGTGACTGTAAAATATTTCTACTGTTTTATCATTAAATTATGTAGGAACACCTGCATTTGTTTCAGCTATTTTATTTAACAGCGTTCTGGTACCGCTAACACTGTCACCACATACGAGGAAAATATGTTCGGTTTATACAATTGAGCTCTGATTGTTACATCTAATCGGTGCACTGCTTGTGCGTTATAAATTGTATACTTCGTGTAATGATAATGACGGTGTTAATAATAATAATAATAATAATAATAATCATAATAATTATAATCATAATAATAATCATAATAATAAATACAATAATATAACAATAAATATAATAATGGTAATTATAATAACAACAATAACAGTAATAACAACAATACAACGTTTTGTCCGTCATTAATCATACTTCTGAAAATTAGGTACCTGTTTGTTAGTTCGCTGTTTAGACCTGCGAGCGCAGTTTAAATATAGGAAAACAAAACACAACAAATTCAAAATATTACAGGAATGAAAAGGAAAGTTCATTGTAACTATATGTAACTATATGGTGACAATTTGAGATGCAATATGGAGGGGTAAAGGAATACAATATCAGTTTCCTGCATTAAATTACTAATACTTCTTTATTAGTTGGACCATAGTCATAATGTTAAGACACTGCAGTGTCACTGTAATATATAGCAGGCATATATAGTTACGAGCGCTCTTCCAACAGGTATAAGATCGAATCATACTCCCAAAAAATATTATGTGTTCCATTCACATGATTTTCTCCAGTTATTGCGGAGACAAACTATTCTTACAAAATAGTATTCTTTTACCTATTATGCTCACCTAGAATAAATTGTCTTTATCATTAACAGAAATTGTCTTATTATTTGTTTACTTCTAAGCAGAAAGAAAATAAGTTAATACACTATATCATCATTCGAAAGCTGGTCGCTATGTGAACAATTGAAGTTTGGTTCACTTTGCATGGTCAGTAATGAAACAAACCTGGATGGAACGAATCACAATCTGACTTCCGATTAGAAAAATTACATAGTTTAAACTAGTCACCAATAATAAGGAATATCTCGGAAACGGCCAACTCTACAAAAAATTTATATGACATAAATTTTGTTTTAACAAGCTCTATATTTTTGTGGTACGTTTCCCTCTTTCTATTACTGTTTACCATTTATACAACATTTATCCAGAATGAAGTGGCCTTCAGAGGATATTTCCAGAAAATTTAACATCTACATTTTATTTGCGATGTAAATATCTTTAATATCTTGTATTTTATTCAAAATTGTTAGAGCTATTTTTCAGAAATACAAAATTTTCAAAACATTTTCCATGTAAAGGGTAGTTTGTGGTGGGGGAATTTACTTTCAAATCTTCGTGTGTATCCTTGGAAGATATTATTTATATACCAAGTTTGGTGTTTAACGGTCGTTCCCTTTTTAGCCATGCTAAAACATACTACAAACACACACAGGCATATGAACGGAACTTTTTCTAAAATTTTGTTTTGTTTTTTATGGACTCTGAGAATCTCAAAGCATTTTAATCTTGACATGGAATTTTGGGTAGAATATAATACCTTTCCAACCTACTGTATGCATAGTACGGGTAGAGGAAATAAAAACAGAATATTGAATATGGTGCCTTTCACTAAATTGTTACGGCTAATTACATCGTTTGCTACATATGGACTCGTACAGCTACTCACAGGAGGAAGTAGGGAGGGTGAGATGGAATTCTTATATGCAATAAGATACTGCGAAAGAGGTATTTCTAAGTTATGAAATAAAGTATATTATCCAAATAATTGATTATGAATCATGACATGTAAGATGTATTATCTAATGTGTAAATGGTTGAGGCGATGTATCATACCGACCAAGTTAAATAACAATAATTAAGCAACAATTAATGAAAAACCATTTAAACCACTAATATAAATCGGTAATTTTTGGAATAGAAACAATGTAAGCATATCACTTTTAGAAAGCCAGCACAATATTGAATATCTGTTTTAAGTT
The DNA here is from genome assembly GCA_030762935.1 of Hymenopus coronatus. Classification (NCBI taxonomy): domain Eukaryota; kingdom Metazoa; phylum Arthropoda; class Insecta; order Mantodea; family Hymenopodidae; genus Hymenopus; species Hymenopus coronatus. The sequence continues at coordinate 268,283,000 of CM060900.1, read as the reverse complement.
TTAGCTTTATTGAGGAATAAATAGCGACAACATAATTTAAGATTTGTTTCTCGGTAAAGCTGTATAGAAAGGCAACATTTCATTTTCTCGGAGGGTGTAACATCTGGCTGAGCGACAGTGCGGCGCCGTTCCCATTCCCCTACATTCGTGTTCGTGGATCAGGCTTCCTAATGCTACCCTTGGGCCAATGAGAAGATGAGGAGTAACCAAACAAAAAGTATATTGTCCACTTTTGGAGAAAATGGATACAGTTTTGTGAAGTGTTTTACATACTTTACACGTTCCCGCAGTAACCTACGAGTGCATATTGTACCATTGAAATAACATGTTGAAAATGAGTGGTTAAAACAAATCATATATTTTCCATCTGTGTGATTGAATCAGAACATATAATGGTCACAGATAAACTGTCATTTTATTTTTAATTCATTTATATTGGCACCACTGTCACACGCAATTTGTTTCACTGCCTACATTTGTTCAAAACATTAATTTGCATTGTAGGCGTCTTGCATTGTTTGACATAGTTCCAGGAAAATCCTTATAAAAGAGTAAATTTGAGAGCATAGCAGCAGTGTCATGTTCTGTTTTGTTTGTGGATTGTGTTAGTTATTAATAAAACTATCAGTACATGGAAGTAAAAGTTTGCTTTTGACTTACAGCAAGTCCAGCGTCTTCCAAAACTAAATATTGGAGATGCATATTATGCCCGATAATTCTCGTGTTATTATAGCTTTTGTGTTACAAATATAGAAAACCTGTTTTCTATGTATGGAATGAAACTCAAGCAGAAAGAGGGCCACAAGAAATACCATCAGCCCGCACTGATTTTCTTTCTATAACATGGTTTCACCAGAGCACCACATCTCTCAAGAGTCTTGGCTGCTGGATGCGGTGGATATAATAAAAATGAGCATCTGATTCGTGCTGTTGCATTTTGGCTCTTGAAGAGTACTCCGTCACATGTAAGGGATGTACACCTACAATTTCCAGTTCAATGGCATTCTTTTTTACCTGTAGATTGGGTATTTGGTAGAGTGGAGAGAAAACTGCGCCAGTAGTAATAGCAGTATTATAGGAGTAGGGCTTCTGATTGGCTGGCTGAGACCACGTGACCTGTGACGTCATGCATGTGGCATCCAAGGAAATTCGTTTTCTACCAAAGCGCACCTCCTTCTCTTTCGTATTACATTTACGTTAAATAAAAGAACAAAATAATCTGATATCAAAATTTATTCACTTTTATAGGATACAAGTGTAGAGTTTATTTCGTCACAAATAACATCGTAGAGAACAAAAGTTGAAGCAGTGTCTTTTGGCATTACAAAAGCGTTACGGTCTGAAGCGCTCTTAACATAGTCTTTTACATCGTTTGAGGCTAAAACCAATTATGCAAGTTGATGTTGCAATATACTGGCACTGCACAATAGAAAATGTATGTCGTCTAGACAAAGTACGACATTTGAGTTTTCACTTTGTATTCTTGCACGACCACTGATACTTCACAGGCAAAACTGTTCCTCGATGCACCTGTACGACTGGCCTTGACAGAGATGTTTGGCAAGCTTAGGTAGATGATTGAGCAACTTTTTTGAGTAGTAAGATGAGAGGATCACTTTACCCTGCCTTACTCCACCAATTTCCACGTGAGCCTCGTAATTTCTTCTCCTGTAGAAACCCAAGCTGATATATCTGGAGTAATGTTTGTCGAGGAAGTACGTTCTGCGATGCAACACGGGCTCCGAAGTCGCAGATGGCGTTTGGCGCAACATCTACATTTGCTTACCTCTGGAAGCCATAGCGACGACTCGTAATCGGATGAAAAAAATGAAACACCGTGTCGATTAGAGCTATAAGAAGGATTTCAGGTGTTTTTGAAGGTGATGATGCTTTAACCAATTAAACTTGGCGTGAGCGCGTTGGCAAGCACAGTGGGTGTTGCTGAATTTGTGACAAGGAAATCCACAGTGCATCTGATGATAGAGGTTTTCTGGATTTGGACAATTAAATTCTTTGTTTAGATTAATAAACCTTCTGTCGCATAGTGCGGAAAGAACTTCACATTTATTCTCATCAAAAGCAAAGAGACACATATGCCCAGCCACTGCTTCTTCTGGTACAGTTTTTAGCATGTGATAAGGCATGTAGCCATCGCTAAAATGCATTCCAGTTTTATTTTCTTTATTAAAAACATCGAGCCTTTTATTCCAAGGGTAGGGGCTTGAACAATAAAATCTTTGAAGAAATCCTTTCCCGGCGATAGCCAATTCCTTTATGTTTAATTATTTTCCATTTCCTTTAAGCGCTGTATAATCCACAAGACCTCATTCCATTTTGAACAAAGACTGTCGGGAATATTGAATAATAATTATTTTTATACCTGACAGACATACTTGTCCGCCGTTGCATCTCCAGAATAGAAACTCACAACGGAACATCTCTGACGCCTGACGGTCTGGATCGGCAGAGTTGAAGAGAGCTACAAACTCTTTCATGGTGTATCGTCTGGTGCATATGTAGAGAGAATACAGGCATGCGTATTGGCCGCAGATGTCGGCGTAGATGCTTTTCAGCTGGCGGTTGTTAAAGGTGAAATTAAATAACTGTCTTGCAAGGGGTTTATAAAAGGGGACAGGGCGTAGGAATCGAAATACCATGCAAAAGAATTAGAATATTGAGTTACAGCTATCCAGTGTGAAGCAGGTAGGTCATAAGGATATAAATTTATTATGAATGCAGATGGTTTATTAAATTCTTTAGGCAGCATATCTGAAGCAAAAACGCCTGCAAAACTTGGAATGCCGTGCAAAGTTTGTTTTATCTATAAGATGCTTATATTTAATAATCTGTGTGCACTCTTAGATCTTTATCTATCTGAATAGAATTTTCGTATTCGCAATACGTGAGACTCGTGACGGCTTGTTTTAATTTCTCTTTAAATCTGAGCTCTATTCTTATATTTCCATTATTTAATAGAGCAGCGTAACCTTCTGAAGCGGCACTGTTAGGCGTTAAATCGTAAATCATTATAAAAGAACCCGTACATGCATGTCGTGTGTGATTTGGGTTGCACTGTTGTTATGATGAACGCCAGAACCAGAAAAGAGTGTTTGGTAAGCCATTGTTGTACCTTTTTATGAGAAGTGTGAATAAAAAGACCCTCTGTTGGAATTTGTTGTCCGTTAAGATATATTTCAAAGTATTCCAAACCAAAATGCTTATAATTGAAAGAGTTGGTGGTATGAGCTCCCGAAAAGTTTGCATTATTAGTCATGCCTATCAGAATTCTTTTTGGTAGTAGCTCTAGCACAGCGTAATCCACAGGGATTGTACTTTGTCCTGCTGCGAAAACGAAGGATCTGAAATCGACTCGCGTTATATCGTATCTTGCATTTACCTTTTCTAAAGCTTTCATATGAGACATCAAGGGAATAGGAGCACGTACAGAGTGGCATTTAGAAATTGAAGTCCTGCATGTAGATCTGCGCTTTCACTCATCATATAAAATGAGTATTTTGCTTTAGTTAAATTGATTTGAAGAGTAGGTCCTGGTAGTAGTAAAATGGGTACATTGAAAATATATCCATGTAATCTGCCGAACATAATTACTTCTTTAGACGTAGTGCTTTTACTAAATCGTTACTTCCATCCACGATTAGAATCCCCGGCTTCCAAAGTTCCGTTTTTCGAAACATCGTCTCCGGAGAGACCATGGAGAGCCGTATCTATGTACCAAAAAGCGTTAGTAAGATGGCTTGTTTGCTGAATTTTGACCTATGCTAATTGGGTTCTTAAATAACTACGCTAGTGATAAAGGTCCTCGGAAGTAGTGATGGATGTTCCGTTTATGGAAACCCTCAATTGACGGAACAAGGAGTGCAATCAATTGTTAACAGCTGTCTTTTATCAGTTGGTGCTAAGTTTGAACCATCTGATTTCACCATCAAATAACCATTTAAATCTATGTAATATTCCTTATCTCCAGGAATAACAAATCCCAGTACATTTGATCTACTGGGACGATGGGTTTGATTAGTATAGTAACATTTCCTAATACTGCCGATTGAATTGGTTTTTCAGCAATGATGTCAAATTCGGGTTTTCTACAGGCGTTCATGGTGTTATCTCTGTATCACCCTGAGGACATGTGCTGGTAACAACGCGGCGCAAGAGGTATTTAACCGAAAACGTTTCTAGTTTTTTTTTTTTTTTTTTTTTTTTAATTTTAGAAGTACTTTTTGAAGCTGATCTTGCCCTTTCCTTCCTGCAACTTACCCGCCAATTTTTTGTGCCTTCTGTGACTCGTCTTGCCACGATATTTTTGACTTTGGTTCCTCCCTGTTATGTAGCAATATCGGTTATGATATTTGCACGCGTGGTAAGGGCTTTCCTGCCCAACGATTTTGCACCGGATAGGATGTGCTTAAAGTTTTTGAATAGACTCCCCAAAAAGTTACCTAAACCCCAACCTTGTTGAACGAATGGACTTCCTACATACAATGGTCCGGTGTAATCACCCAGACGCCCTCCACTCCGATTTTATTAGTCTGCAGTAAGAGGGACCATTGCCAAATGCATGCTTTTTTAATTTAGGATTCCAATTTATAATAAACCCCGCGCAAAAAAATGGGTGAATATTAATTAAATCCTAGCGTTATATTGTATATTGGGAGCTTAATATGCCTCATTAGGCTTTTTTATGACACGACTTTTATTTCCCTTCTAAAGGAAGTCATGCTAAGACTTTTACACCCGCTATTATCGTCTCGGGTTTGAAGCACAGACTAGAATGTTACTCCTAGACCGCGGAGGATTACGAAAAATGGTTGGGACTATATATTAAATTCCCAGCAATTTTCGTTCACCCATCGCGCCATTCCTAGCAGCTATGAATTGGCATAGCGAACGGTATTAAAATTATGCCACTGGTAAGAGGGAGCAGTGAGTAGAAATTCAATGTTCACATTGCAACCTACGTTTTTAATATTCCAAACGGAATAATCATAATTGTCGCCGGGTTGCAATATTCTTACAAGTGTATTTCCCTTGACAAATAATATTCCAGGGGAAATTCTAAAGGTGTTTGGCTCATAGTATATATATATATATATATATATATATATATATATATATATATATATATATACATACATACATACATATGGAATTCCATAGAAATTATTTGTTCAACCATGCATTTGTTTGCCAATACCTTATAGGCCAAATATTGCAGGGAACATCTGGTTCGCAAAACAGATGGAGCATCACTATTTGCTCGCTTTCGTTCTCCACTACGGCTAACTTTTTAATAATTATTTCCCCTTGAAGGTTATAAAGATTACAATATTTTCTTAAAATGCAGCACAGCAATGGTAGGTGTAACGCCACTACTAAGCGAAGCTAAATCGCCAAACTTGTTCACTAATTCAATTGATAAGGTTTTAAAATGATTAAGTTCTACCGGAACGTAAAACATATCTTCGAACTTGTGATGACCAATATAAGAGAGAAATTGAATTATTCTTAAACAGTGAACGTAAGAGTTACCGAGCAGTTGCGGTTCGATGAGACTGCAGTAAAAAAAAAACGGGCTCCGTTCCATATATAAACCGAGAACAGATTTTCCTGTGTGATCTAAGAAACAGAGATTTCATATCGTTAGTTACATCTGAAAGCATGCTTTGATTCGCAACTTTGAAGGCATCAAGATTACGAAGTGACTATTTTATTGTGTCTACGAGATCTCCTATGCCTTAATATATTCTAGTAATAAAGAAAATGTTTCCATTAAAGATCGTTTTCGACTCACCTTCTAACTTTCTAAATATTTTTAAATGGATGCTATTAGCTTTTTACAGTAAATTTTCTGCAATGGAATGTGATGGAACCCAATCTTTCTTCGCGTTTTCTAATTATTTTATTTCTCTCTGATGAGAAAGGAGATAGCCCTGAAGCTCCTGCAGAACCGATTCCTGATGTTCTTCGTCTTTTATCTGATTCTTTAGACAGGTGTATAGGGCTTTGAAATTCTTAAAATCAGTTTTATCATACGCTATTCTACCAGCTCTGGTTACAACGATAGCTTTGGTCAGTTCTCCGGCTTCGCTAAGTATATTTTAACCAATGGTTTCGTAACCGTAGGAGTAGGGAAGATCTGCTAGACTACCACCCATTTATCTCTCTGAAGATTAACGGGTTGTGCTAAGTTGTTGCGAAAACTAGCGTGTGAATTTTCGGGGAACAAATCCGTGCTAGAATCGCTCAACACGATTATGTAAAACTTATCCATGATACATCAATCCAGCTGTCAAATTTAGGACCGTATCCTTTCCAACAGAAGAGATGTTGCGTTGTGCCGTTGCTCATCCTTGTTTTTAATATTTTATGTATTTTATACAGAGTAGATTTGTTATTTTTTACAGGAGTAAGTTCGTAACTGAAAAACTGTCCCTATATAGGAGTTCCATTAAGATCTTTTAGTTTGTATACCAGTTGAAGCGAATGCTTTATTACCTTTGCTATCTTGAAAATTTCCGTTGGGAAATATTTTTCGTAACGTATAGCAAATTTCTTTTCTTTACTTATCCTGACTTTGTTCTTCACTAAACCAGCTGGATCTAGGTTTAATATTAGCACGTTAACATTTTCCATATTTTTAATTCGTTTTTCTTATTTACTTTGACTGGAGCAACATCTATTGACAAGTGGTTATATGCACTAACAAATTTATCAAGATTATCTATATATCTATATGAATTCCTGTAAGTGAAATACTTTTAGATTTTAGACTTGATGGGATGATTAATTCTCTCAACCATAGCACATTTTACATCGGGGTTTCTGCAAACTTAATGCTCTATACCCCTGTTTTAAAAGCCTTCGAAATGCAGATCCTAAAAATTATTTCACCCATCAGATCTCACTGTGAAGGGAAAAGAGGAATCTAAGATACCTTCAAAGACCCTGGAAGATTCTGTACTAGTTCTGGATTCCCGAGCGAATCTGAAAAAGAGAACATAAAGAAATCAACGCAAGTTAGCAGATACTGAATTCTATAATTTTTAATCTTATAATTTTTAAGACTTTTAAAATCCCCCAAGTCGATCTCACAGACACCGTTAATGTTATATCGTGTACTGGTCCCACTGATTTTTTTTTTCCGCTCAGGCTTGTGCAAAGCATACGCATCTTGTTGAAGAAGCCTATCCTCTGTTTTTCGTTTATTCTTTCCCGCAGCAGATGCAAGCTTCTGTAAGGAAGTAAAAGCGGAAGGTTTTTCGGGACCGTAGAAATACTTCTTATTCATTGTTAATAAGATGTCCACGTTTCGACAGCCTTAGATGGAAACAACTCGGCAGTTATTTCTTTATATTTTCCATCTCTAATTGATTTTATTTGATTAAAAGCTTCGTTATTCTGCAAGTGCCCTTTTGTTAAAAGAAGAATTTAACTATATTAATGCTTTTGAGAGATTGATCTTTTTCCGAGTTAACAATTCCCAGAGCCCAGATAATTAAAAATCGCTGCTTTTGTATTATAAAACCTCTCTTGTTTGATGCTCTGACATTTATCCACCACTTTCCTCAGTTAGTTTTTGTATCTTCTTAAATTGCGCATGATACATTTGGTAAAATTACAGTTTCCGTTTAGAACATTTAGAGCGCATTCAGCAATAGCCAGCAATAACTCTTTACCAGCCTTCTCCAAAATGGCTTTCCACAGCTTTGGTTTGACGTTTTTAAGCACGTGTGGCATGTGATAGTTCGATTTTATCCGTTTGCTCAGGCTGGTATACTACGGTGGGAAGCTCCGATCGAAAAATGTTGGTTCTAAAACGTAGGCGGTTGTCGGTCTGCTGACATAGATCAAATAGCATATATCCGTGTGGCTTTTCCGTGGTATCCAAATATGCCTCAAACAGCGATTTCCAATGTTCGGGGCATATTAGTCTGACTAGACCCGCCAATTGGTTCTTATCCCTAACGTTTTTGAAAACCACTATATATTTAGCGTTTAGTGAGATGTCTCTACAATATTTTCCTCGATGAAATAGATTCTGAGTAATTAATTTGGCGCTTAAATTTCTGTGGTGACTGCCCTTTGTAAACAAGTTGTACACCTCTTTGGAATAAACAGAGTTTAACAAATCGTTAAACATTATCAGCTTAGGTTTTTTTTATTATTATTCTCAAGTTGGGGAACACCAATGTGAAATGTGACATTATTCAACTGAGACACAGCAGATTCTGTGAAATAACATCACAACATGTTTTTTTTAAATTTGCTGACAGTGCACAAGTGCTTCAAGTTTTTAATTAACTTTACGCAAAATACAGTTTTGCCAGAAATTGAGCTGCCACTATTAATTAGAGCGAAAGGATGATGAAATTTAATTACTGGAAGCTTTACAGACATGTATCTAAACATCATGGGTGCTGGTCCGTCAATGTGCGTTCTGCCTTTATTCCAATAATCGGTACATCTTCAAAATTTAATCACTTTGAGCTGTTGTGGTAATTTTTTCCACACTTCATGTATATCTAAAGGAGGATAACTGTCTAAAACTTGCGAAGGAAGCAGTGACAGCTGTTCATCCGTTAGAACGCGAAGCTGTTTATAATTTTCGACATATTTTAACACTATTTTCCACGCTTCAGGTTCCATACTGAGCGCAGATTCGTCCTAGCCACTCCTATTTAAACTCAACCATAGCCGAAGGGCAAGGAGTCGTATGAACCCTCCAATCAACCTTTCTTGTGAAAGCATATTCTATATATTTTAATTTCTGGTTCGGAGACAATATACATGCCATTTGATGTTTTACGTTTTTATTTTATTTTCCGTTCTAGCTACAATGTTTTGTTCATCATTTTCATCGAGAATTAAAGTTGTCATGGAATCAAAATTAACCAGGTATAAAGAAGCATAATTAGGTGTTATTCCTCTGATTTTGCAAATAGTTCTGAAATTTCCATTCGGCAAACGAATATTGTACGCGTGAATTTTTGGCCCTCCTGATACAAATTCTGAAATGTAAGCTTCCGACCTTTAGTCAACGAGCTTATCTGTCATATCCTCCAAGTTATCGCCACATCCGATTGGGCACTCATCACCTTCCCCATACCACGAAAATTATATAATCTGTAAACAAAATATCCCTATTCAGTGCCTCCAGATGTGGATATAGTTTGAGTGTTGCACCTGTAGAGACACAGTCGCCTAATACATCACTAACATGTGTCAAAGAAAGGGCTTCAACGTCTTTTTCGTACTTCCACGATAGCCACACCACTTGGTCGCTCGCAAGCATCAAAATTTGCACCTCGATTCCAGGCGTGGACAGAAATTGAAATAATTCTCGAGGTTCCTTAATCATTTTTGTACGTGATATATTGCTCTCTTCTGTAAGCTTCCCCCAGAAAGAACTAAGACATACATTTTGTAACGATCTTGAACAATTTTTTTTTTCTAATGACCGTCTTATCTAAAAGAATTCCTTCACTCTGAAAAAAGAAATTCGAACGTATTTCTCTTTATCCTCTTCACCCTTAATCCAAGAAGGATATCCGCTTGCTTCGGCCTTTAATTTTAAAAAAAACTATTAATATATTCTACAAATAATCCTCCCTTATTTTCATTTTTGTCATATTGTTCCATTTATATTCATAAAATTAAAAACATTCTCTCACTTCATAATCCATTTCGACACCTTTTTGGACCTCGTCTACTATCCAAGTACCAGTTAGTTCTTGTTCGCTTTCGTTGTGATTACATTCGTCACTATTTTCTTGCTCCGTATAGGTGAAAGAAAGAGCAAATATTAACTTTTGACGATATTTAAAAGGAAGGACAGGATGATAAAGGCTCCTATTTTTTGTCAAAATTCCACATTTTATCACACCTTCTATAAGCGTTTCCGGAATATTAGTACAATATTGACCTACATAGACTTTCGGATGGTCAACGGGAAATTTGAAATACTTGCATATATAAGGATATAAAGACATCACTCGTAATAGTTAATGCGTGAATTTGCATTTTGTTTTCCAGTACGCTTTAATTGCTTCCGTTGTACCTTCTTAAGGAGAATCTCTAAGAATATGGGGAGCATTTTTCACAACAAGTTCGTTTTTTAAAGCTGGATGCTGTTTTAACATTTCCTCAAATTGACATTCCCACATTACACGAATCACGTAACCTGCGGATACAATTTTATATAAGCGGCTTATCGTATATTCGTATCTGTCTACAAGAGCTTGTGCTTGGGCGTCTACGACAGGGATATCTCTAATATCTTGGAATTCGTAACCGTGGTAATAATAGCCTAAAAATTCAAACGCCTGTCTCGTTTCTTCACAAAAGCCATCAACTTTCAGATATGGAAATTCGGGCAGTCTTATTTCCTTCCCATTACCCGCGTGCTTAATATAGATGTTCCTTTTAATTTATTCATATCTAAGCCACCTTAAAACTTTCATACTTTGTTTATGGCCCTTTCTATAACCTCCGCAAGGAATAAGGCCTATAGTTTTTCGTTATAAATCTTTTTTTCTAAATACCTTGTTGCACGCTGAAGCCATTGTAATAGATTCCTGAAACACATTAATACTGCCAATCTCTAAGAATGTATTTCTAAATGTAGAACATGCCTCTCGCAGCACTGCTACATATGTCAAACAATATGTTTCAAGTTCTTTTCTGAAATCGAATATTCAGTCTTTCCCTGTCTCGTACCATCCAAAATATTCTTTGCGTTTATCCGGCATTAATTGATCAAAGCCAAAATAGCGAGGTTCTGGATAACTGCCTACATAGTTTATGTTTGCAGGAGTGTTAAAAATGAGGAAAGTGACATTTTGTTACGCCCTGTATTCCAAAAGCCTTCGGCAAACTTCGCAATTTCATTGGTAAGAAATTCAAGCTATCCAAAAATTGTAAATATTCCACTTTAGCTCCATTCATCACCAAATCTTGTAAGCAACACTGTTTTACACAATAATCTAAAATCAAATCATAGGCTCTGGCATTATGCGCAACAACAAAAATTCTCTCACAAATTGGTCTATCTCACCGCAGCTATAGCATAAATTTGTCAATGCAATCACTACCCCAAAATGAATGCCTCGCTCAGGTTGTTTTTCGCAAATAAAACAATATTTTTCCAAGCAGAGTAGCTGGGGAACGTGAAGGTACGTATTGTCTCCTACTCGTGTGCTCTGGTTACATTTTATGTCACAGAATACGTATAAAACCTTTTCAGAAGGTGGTACCTTTGCTCTATGCGTTGGCATATAGCACAAGTAAGCTGGCGTTTCTTTTAAAATTTTTACAACATGAATGTAACACACATGATTAGTATTTAACAGATTAGTGCAAATTGAACAATTTCTCTTCCATTCATATATGGCTTTTTCAGCAATTCTATTCTGTACATGATTATTTAGACAAGTTGGACTTCTAAAATATATTTGACATGTGCTGCAAAATATATATTTTCCAAGGTGGAACTGCAAAGCACACTGCGTGCGTGCGTGTCTGGTAGGCTCGTGGTGAGCCTAGGTGTTGTTGCTGTGTACATACCCTGGTAAGGGTTTAAGCACAGGAATGGGGTGAAGGTTGAGGTTTTAATTTTGGAGGTTTCGAGTGTTGGTGTTAAGGAGGTAGCGCTGGTAGGCTCCTCGAGCGGTTGCATTTTCTGGAGCAGCATCCTTTCCTCTGCTCCGCTGGTGTTTATTTTTTTTATTCAATTATGGTGGTGAAATTTTGATAGACCTCTCCCAATGGGAGGGGGGGAGTGCTTTGTTCAGCTATTACGCTGTTGGCTGGTTTAAAGCCGTTGTTACCGGAGTCCTCTATTCTGTACCCGCTGTAACCAGAGAAGCCAGGAGTCTGCTGCCATACCCCACATTTCGCAGGCATATAGCATCAGGGGAAAAGCACACTGAACATTTATATTTGCATTTATGGGCTTTTGCTCCATTATAAGACATTCCTTTATTGCACACTTCACATACATAATCTTTAGCCATGGCACCTGTAAGACTCAGAATCACGCTAAAATGTTAATTCCTGGGCGTCATATAGAAGATTCAAATACTTTCGTGAATTTGAATTGCCATTGTAGATTATATTTTCACAACATAATCCTTCATAAACTAAAATTAAATATTGTGAAAGATAGCGTTGAAACTTTTGCAACTCTGTGATACCTTCCCTATTAGTAACATCAACATTTGCAGCCCTTAGAAGTTTATTTACCTTCGAATGGAGTAACCAACCTCTTCTTTAACTATCATAATCACGATGTTTTGTTAAGCGGGCAGTAGCAATCACAAGGGCGTGAGCTAAACAATTTATCTTCGATTTAACTTTTACTATCCTTCTTTTTAAATGAGCTAATGAGGATAGAGATAAACCTTTTGTTTTGTTTCTACCTTGTCCTAAGCATATCAATATGATCTACTTTTACAGATAAGGCATCCGTGGCGTAAAAATTGGCGTTAGATTGGCATACGTTTTTCATCATAGCCAATAATACATCCAAAGATACTTGATCTCTTTTGCGAAAACTAAGTACGTTTGGTTTATTTTGTAAATTGACAGAGTTAGTCATGTTTAACCCACCATATCATTTGGTTTCACACCTTGTACTACTGTATCTAATAGAGTCAGCATGGCTTTTCTAAAATACAGAAATAGGACTTTCATTTTCTGGAGCTGAGTTAATTTTAATAGCATAATGTCTACCGTGAACTCTGAATTGTGGAAATTGTCTTTCCATCATGTTTAGGATGTTCATATGATCCATACTGAAAATAATAAAATCGAATATACTTAAGGTTATCTCTTAACATAGAATGTATTACTTGGTAAGTAAAAAAGTACTCACTTTTAACTGAAAAAGATGGGTGAGCGTAGTTTGGTGCGCAAAGAAAAGACTGTTGTCAGTTTCTGTTACTATTGCTGACTGTGGTTATCCGCATATATTTAATCGGTTTGTACACCTCTTTGGGCGTTGACTAGCAAGTGTTTTTAAGGTCACATTCATGTATATAAAGTAGGCCTGTGCTACGTTTAGCTATACAAAATAACAACAAGGCATCCTACAACACATTTCGTCTCCACATATCAGCAGCAAGGTATGCGAATCATTTATAATTTTAGTTATTTTTAACTTCTCATAAAGGCAAGACAAACCATTACTCATTCTTCTTTGCAGAATGGATTTTCTTACGAGATTCAAACCGATTCAAAATACTAAAACACTACAAGTCAGAGATTTATAAATGCATACTTCATATAATGTAATAGGCGCATCAAGGGGCGATACGCAGTATGTATCGTCGATGTGTATTAAGCTCCAAAAGAGTAGCGATGCCGATCTTGTAGAAGTATTTTAAGCAAGAAAATACACGGACGCTTTTAAAGAAACGGACATTAAAGACATTAATAATGGAAAAAAAATACATTAAAGTTTATTTTTCAAGGGTTTGATTAAAAAAAATGGATATATTGTATTATTTGAAAAAATGTAATAACGTTTAGAGCGTGAAAAAAGACTAAATTAAGGCTCTACTTTTATATATATATATGTATATATATAGGTGGTTGTTTCATATAATGTAACAAAAATATTAACACACATATGAATAAATGTTCATAATTAAGCTTCAAATAAGAAATAACAATGCAGTAGAAGTGTTTATCACAAGAGATAGACAGTTATTTTATAAGATTTAATGAAAACGGCTATGTTGTATTGTAAAAGCATTGATGATTGTATCATATAACGTTTTTAAAAATTATCACTGTAAAGCGTATAGTAAAAGTCTCTGTATCTTTTTTAGATGACACTTCAAATTAAGATTCTTAATGGCAATATCAAAGACCAAACAGATTTAATGATGAGGCAGATTTGGATATTAATTCTCCTCATTCTTATGATATAAAACCACAGTAAACTATACTTAACTGAATGGGAATATCTCCACATCCTCCAAGAGACACTTACCTATCTATAGCTGAGCGATCAAGCTTAGCTCTTTTAGATTTATCAATCTGAGAAGAGATTGAGATATAGAGATTTTACAGGAGAAATCTGTGTAATAATGTTAAACAATGAAAACAAAAAACAACACATTTTAAAAAATCAAAAAATGCCCAGCTAATATGTGAGAGAATCTATATACCTAAAGTAAAATACGTTAAACGATAAACGATAAATACGATAAATAATAAAAAAAAACTAAAAGAGACCACAATGGGTTTGGCAGTAGTGGTCAATTTTAGTGGCTTAAAAAAAACTCGGTAAAATCTAATTGTGTGTTTTTATGCCTCTTTAGATAATGGGTCATTTTACGTTTCGCTGTAGCAATGCACTGACAAGAAGATTTAATTTGCTGCAAGAATGAACTGGTTTCAATATTTTTTGAAGACTTTACACCAATACGTTTTCCTGAATACTGGTCTGTTCTTAAATGTATAAAGTACTCATTATCTAGCGATACATTTGTTGTATTTTAGGAAATACATTTCCTTGCTATGTATCAGGAATATATGGCATTGATACTAATTACATTAATTTATATGTTGCCATAAACCAACAAAGAAGAGATGCACAAATGTTAGAATTCTTATTTTCTCCAAGTACCTATGTTATTGTAGTTGAACATAAATTATCAATTAACTTTAAACATAGTAATTTAAAACAAAGTCAGTTACTCCATTTACCAACGGTATCTTATGATTGGAAAGTGGAATACAAGACATGTGAATTTAATATTAAGGTAACTCATATTCAAGTTCAACACCGGGTTAGGTGGATTTTATGTATTTTCTTTACAGAAGTTTTAGATGTAATTTTCAAAAATACATAATTATAGGATCTTTTCACAGCAAATCGTTTTCTTTAAGATACCTTTGTCATCCTTCAGCCAAGTTAAATGCTTGGTGGTCTAAACTAAACAGAAATGTACAAAAATACAAACATTTGTTATAATGCAAAATGTGTGTAAAAAACCTTCCAACAATAAAAGGTTAAGCGTCAACCATTTTATTTGACTAAGCAGAATTAAACTTTTTACATAGAGAAACAGATTATAACAATTACGTGTACATTCTTACAAATAGTCACGAATTTTATATTTCTATGGAACAGATAATCCCTACCGAATTTTCTGCAAAGCTTATAGCTTACTCTATATAATTAATGGTAATAAGCGTTGTCATCTTTTATGTCAGCGAGAAGAAAACTGTACACCCATGAAACATACAAAACTAAGAAGATGTGAGGAATCATTTATGAATTAAATGTTTAACGCTAAGGACAATTGGTGGTGTTTTATTTGTAATAAGCCTTTATTTTTATGAATGATGTATAAACCTATATCTGTTTAAAATTAACATTTGTAATTACCAACTCAGAGATATTAAATACTATAAAACAGTGCTTTGTTTCTTTAGTGATCTTCTGACTCCCTTAAAAATACCTTCTTTCCTACCATCAAGTCCTTTAAAAGAAAAAATCGAATTCATTGTTACAAAACAAAACAACTGTTACCTCTGTCTTGTAGTAAGTACAACAGATAATATCACTTAAAATCAACCGCCTGCGATGCCATTAGTAGTTAAAGCGGGCGTTAAACACTACCAAAAAAAAAATCACTTAAAATCGCTTGGCTTATATATTGTCCAAGTGCATCTGAAGTAGAACAGCTTTCGCTTTCACTTGGCAATTATTCTGCAGGAAATGCACAGGCAAGTTCTATCGAGGTCAGCTGAATGAAACGAGCTAACAATGCCTACTTCGTAGACATTAGTCAGTTTGTATCTTATACAATTAATAGAACGTTATTTACAAATGTATGCACTCTGTTGTTATTCATTAATTTTTATTCCCTATCTATTTTTAAAAAGGAAAGAAAAAATCCTTCCCATGCAAAATTTCGTCCCGGATACGGCCATGGCCCACCTCGGGCCAATCAGAGTAGCATATAAAATAAATAAATATCATAAGAAGGAGAAGAAGGTGAGCTTTGGTAGAAAATGAATATTCTTGGACGCCATATTGATGACGTCACAGGTCACGTGACCTCAGCCAGCCAATCAGAAGCCGTACTCCCTATAATACTGCTTTTAGTACTCGCGCCAAATTCCGGAAATTTTCAATCCATATATATATATATATATATATATATATATATATATATATATATATACAGATTTATAACGAAGTAGGGGAAACTAGGATTATTTCAAAAGACTGGGAATTTAAGGATTATAACGATCTGTCAAAGAGTTGAAAAAACGATAGACGATATCAGTGAAGTAAAAAGAATAATTTATAAAAAGTCAAAATTGAACGGGTTTAGTGATCAGGATATAAAATTTAAAACAGAACATTTCTGTTATTTTGATGACCTTTCACACCACTGGTAAAACGTGGGCATAAGAATATTATGTTTCTAGCAACTTAAAGACCTGTTCTTCTATTATCAAGCAAGGCAAAGGAAGAGAAAAAGAATGATGTGAAAAAATGTTTCACTTGAAGATTTGGTGAAAATTGGAAAGAAGAAGAACTTATGTGTTTTTCACGGGCTATAGAAGTTCCATGCAGCAGCAGCACTCCTGAAAATATCGATTGTGATTGTTTAAATAAAGAGCTTGGACTGGATAGAATGTAGTAAATTTATTGTAGACAGTAATATTGTGCGTATAACAAATTCTTGTATGGTAAATGTTCATTGAATTCGTTGGGGATTATTAATCTTATGTTGTTTTAAGAACTGTAAATTCGATGTAGCTGAAAGTATAATTTAGCATACTAACATTTTGTTCTAAGTACTATTTGAAGTGATTGATAATCTAATATTGTAAATTACATTTTAGGCTTTAAAACAATTGCAATATAATACAACAGAAATACAGTAAACACATCAAAATATGTGTTCTATATGATGGATGAAAATGTATATTGTCCAAAACATAAATGAAATTTCTAACGTCCCTAACAAAATGTTGATCTATTGATACATCAAATCTAATTCAGTATTCTAATAAGGAACTAACTGTGGACATTGCATTACATTTTATTGAACACTTATGTAGCTATCAGTTTTTGCGCTTCTCATGAAAACATTGTATTAGCGGACATTAGACGTTTAGATTGCTTTCTCCTCAAATAGTATTTAAATTTAAACAAAAATGTCTGCCAATCGTAGTTCAATGTCAGTTTTTCTAACTGGAGATATTAGAGTCGGTTGCAGCCAATATAAATATAATTCGCGTCCAAGTTCGGGCATTACATTGCACTACTAGTAAGTAGCATGGAACTACTATTGTATTACATTGCACTACTACACTACACTACTATTACATTGCATTGCATTGCATTGCACTATGATATGGCACTACTACGCTAAACTACTATTGCATTGCACTACTACATGGCAGTATATTAGGACTGGTTCTTCATAACATACGCAGACTCCACGTCACTCCTAATCAATTTGCAGCGTTAGGAATGTATTTGTATTATAAATACTCTATTATAGTAAAGTCAGGCGCAAATAAGTGTAACAATAAATATGCCAAAGGTTAATGAAGTGCAAAATGCGTGTAAAGTAACGTTACAGTGAAACAGATTTCAAATTAATCATCGCTGCGAAACAGTCAATTTTATATTATTTAATTTTCACGTAACAACATCCACAAGTTCCGATGTACATACAGTTAGACACCAGCGACGAGATTGGACCCTGAGATCGCCCAATCCTAAATCTCTAACGACCTTCAACTCGATAAAGTGTCGAGAACCAAAAATAGGTGTTTACCGCTAATCATCGACCACAAACGTGTCACCTCACGGTTGTGGCTTATCTTAGCGAGAAAGGGTTGATACAGTCCGAAACCCATCTTGGTCGGCTTGAAGCACTTTAATTATATATAGAAGTCTGATGTGTTCCGTTCACATGACTTTCTCTACATCTCTCTAACAAATTATTGATAGTAAGTTTATAGTTCTACCTACTAATGCTAACCGAGATACATATTAGCAGAAACGGCCTTACTACTTAGTTCCTTATACGTAGCAATGAAATAAGGAAACACACCAGCCTAAACTGACAGTAAAATGTTTAAAAATGTGGCTGCTATGGATTGAAATCCGTTTCTTTCGTGGCCAGGAAATGATAAGTTCCCGTATGAGTAGAGTTTTAAGTATTTTAAAATTGAAACTAATAATATGAAATATCTTAAAAACGGTCAATTCCACGAAAAAATGTATACGGCAAAAATTGTGTGTTTCAAAAAGATGTACATTTTTGTAGAGTAAGTTTTTATCTCTTACGGTTTATCAGTTATGCAAAATTCAGAAAAATTCATCCAGAATAAGGTCTTCAAATGTTATTTCCAGAAAATTTAAGACATACATTTTAGTTGACGTGTAAATATCGTAAATATCAGCTATTTTAATGAAAATCTTTAAATCCATCTTTGAGAAATTCAAAATTTTAAAAATGTTTTCCATGTAAAGGGTAGTTGGGGGTAAGGGGATTTTCTTAAATATCTTCGTGTCGAATCCTTCGAAGATACTGAGCTTAAGTATCAAGTATTTAACGGACTGCTCGTTTTATAACTATGCTGCTCACATACACGCACAGACAGACACATATGAACATTTTTCTAAAAATACTTTTTTTGGATTCAGAGGGTACCAAAACACATATTTCCGGTGAAATCTCGGTAACTAATATTTGGGAGCAATACAATACTTTCTCTATACACCATGTACATAGTACGTGTAGAGAAAGTAAAAAGCATATGTTCTTATCGGACCGACATCCGACGTGTAGCATGTGGCCTAGCAAGTGTTTAAAAATCCAGAAGTTTAAACATGATTTCCCCGCGAAAGCTGACCTTGAACCGTGTGAGTGGCGCTGTACTAATATGCGCGACTTGCATTCGGAGGTTGCTGTTTCGATTCCCGAGAACCGACCACTCTGATACATGGGGTTTTTCTTGGCTTCTTCCGGGTCTCTAGAAGTATACTGGAGTGATTTGTTTCATCCCCGAATTTCCTATCCTTCCACGTCGTTCCATCCACCCTTCGCCCCGTTAGTCTGTTTCGGGGTTGAAGTTTTCGGCAATATTGTGTTGCAAGGAAAACAGATGCTCTGATTCTGAGAGACTTATCCTGCATATACATAACCTTCCGCTCACATTCCGTTCCCTTTCCCCCTGGTTGGCTAAGTACCATTCAAATGGCAATACACAGACCCTATCCAGAGCAAGGTCAGGCGATAGAAGCGACATAAGCACTCAGTTATTATACAAGTATGTGGTTTCGTCAACAGAGAGGCAGATTTAAATGGAGAGATTCTCCTGTATGTATCTTTTTTTATTCTTTTTTTTTTTTTGTGGTTTAACGTCCTTTAACCTGGTTGCTCATATCGAACAATGAATGAAACTGGTGAAATGATGCTAAAATGACCTCGGGGTCCACGGAGCTTAAAGTTACTGGATATTCGTCTTCTCAGGATAAGGGAAAACTCCGAAAGAAAAAAAAATAACAACCCAAACTTATTCAGGTAACTCACCCTAAGCAGATTCGAAGTCGCGGTCAGTTGAAGGTGAGGCAGACATGCTACCACCACACACCCAGGCGGGCTTCTGTAAATATTCGTGTACTTTGTAACGCAAAACCGCTCATTCTACCACAACAGCCGATGAGAGGTGACTAGTCACGTGACAGCTAAGAAATGCGTGGCAAAAATATATGTAACACTACAAGTAGGTAACTCTCACCGGCCCTCGGCTTTCGACTGGTCGCTGGGGTATCAGGAGCACCCCTTGAGGGCGTTGGACCCTTTGCGAGGTGGGATGCCCGATCTGTCTGCCCGGCCGTCTCTGTGTTGAATGTAGAGACCCCGTAAACGGTGACTTCTCCCACTCATTCCTCCCTCCCGTGGCAGAGGTACAATAACCGTAATGGTATGGTGCCGCGTGCCTTCACTACTTCTCCATTATCCCTTAATGACCCTACTATCTCAGCTATGTTTGGTCGTTGCTGCAAAGGTTAACAATCTTTACGGGCATTAGCTTTGCACTTGAGCTGATAGGTAAGTATTTTTCGCGAAGTGGCAAAAATTGTAATGGAAAGTCTACTCCGTCTTTGAACTTCTTAAAACACGTAAACTAGTATCTCTAAGAATAAACATGTACTGTTTGCAACTTCACCTGCATTACAATGGTTAAAGTGCATCATGGGGAACGAGGATAAATATGTAGTATGAATATACGTGACGAAGTAGAGTATTTGATATTTCTAGGATTCTCCAACACACTTAACGTATGTGTATTGCGTACTGTATTTTTTCATGATGGTAAATAACAGAAATATCACTTAGGTGAATAAAATAAATAATTTACTAACAGCTATTGCATATGGTGGTCCAAGCAGTAAAATCACCATAATTAACCTTATAGCAAAATAATCAGCAACACTATCCATGACAGTTTGTTGACCTTAATGTGATGCATCGGAGAAATTTGGAAAATGTACAGTATGTAAGATATATTATTGGGATTTATACAAATTATTAAACACCAAAAGTGATATTTTTCATTCTAGCACATAACAATCAAGTATACAGTAAATGAGTTTACAAATAGATGATATATATTTTTATATCAACCATAATTAGTGTAGAAAGATTATTACTTTTCGTAATCTCCAAAAGTGTTGTTTTTCAAAATATAATATTTTATTTCTCAAAATTGGGGTATATTTCGAAGAATAAGATGACCATTTCCTTAATGTGCTTTTGAGAGGCAAATATGTTTTTTAATGAATTTGTGAAAAAAAATGTTTCCTTTGGAAGGGTGTTGGAAAACTGTTTACGAGAAAATATAAATTAAATTTGGGAGGGCCTATTAGTAAATATGCATCCACACATTTATAGTTTCAGTAAATTGGTAGCTAAAGTTCGCAAAATGGGAAAGTTTGGAATTCATGTCATTTTATTATGAAACAAAGTATTTATTTTTAGTTTCTCACAAGTTTTGGTCGAATTTAACAGCATAAATAACTTGCATCTCATACTTTGATGTTGCACGAATGAAATCGTAAGTAAATATCAGAAAATGAAAAGGAAGTAAAAAGCCATCTACAATATGAAGTGTCAAATTTGAAACAGTCTAGACGTAACTGATTATTTGCCCCAACATTCAACATGGAAAATTATGAAGCAGATTTTAGAAATAATAGGTGGGTTCCAAACAGTGGAGCTGAGCTTTATATCTCCAGGGTCGTGTTGATGTTGCGAAAAAACATATTTAAGTTATATTTCAAATTTAATTTGTTAGATTTGGATGTATGGATATAAACATGTTTTTATATTTATACCCGTGTTAATATCTATACCCATCTCGTATTAATTTGTCAATCCTCTTCAATAATCGTCGAACTTTGGACTCAATCAAGTATGCCTCCGACTAATGATGCACAAGATGAACGAAATTATTTATTCACGTTGCTAGAGATATAGATGCGGGCATTTTGTTTAATGTGACCTTACTGTTTATGCACTTCGGTGTGTTTGTTGTTTTTCTCCGCGTCTAACAGTTTTATCAAAAAACAATTAAATAATTTACTACCTGTCAATATAGACTATCCGTTTTCCTTTTACATTTCCACGCCATTTCCACCTGCTTGCCTAATTAGTATGGGGTCATTGACTTTAAAGAAAGCATCCAAACTCACTTCCGATATAACGTTCGTTACAGTGAGACCCACCCACTTTCGGCTATGCCTTCCAACCCGTGGTTTCAGGAAAAAAAAAAAAAAAAACACTTATATGTTGAGTGTGACGCGTCTACCTGGAGGTACTAACCAATCCGAAAACCTGCCACTCTTATTAACTAAAATAATTCGTCCGCAAATGAAGCAAACAATGATGCAATATTTATTACACTATTTTTAATTAGCGTTACAAATATCTGTTCTTATATCCTTAACGGGGTATGTAATTTAAATATCCTTATTTTGAGCTATTTACTTTTATAATAACTAATGTTTTAATTATATTTACTTATTGCTATATATCACAACCCACGCAAGATACTAATGAGCGGTACTTTTGCTGAAGTTTCTCCTATGAGTCTTCAAGCATATGCCTAACGAAAATTCTCATATTAATTACATATTACAACTTATCGCCGAAGCAAACTATTTATTCCAAAGAAAACTGTTCTTTCTTTTCTAACACTATAAAAAAAAAAAGAAATGAGTAGAGTATTCCCACAAGGAGAAGAAAATCAAATAAATAAGCATTGAACAATAACACAAAATCATAATCAAAATATCCTGCTTTATAAGCAGACTATAAATATTATAAAATGAAAATGAAATGGCTTCAAAATTAGACAGAAATATTATAATGTCGTTTTAACTGAATGTAACGACTGAAAAAGCAGTAATAAACATAAAAAACAATCTTGCAAGGAGCAACAGCGTTCAGAATCACCGTCAATCAAGATTAATGTCTGCAATAGTAAACATATTAAAAGTCAGAAAACGTATTATACTTGATGCACATAAGTGCAGTAAAATAGGCAAAAGACGCAGATAGGTTAGGTTGGCAGCACTAAATGTAGGCAATTCAACTTTTCATCATGACAGTTTAGAATGTATGTATTAAGAAGAAACCGATACCAAGATCACTGCAATAATTAAAACTTCCTTTAAAATATGACCGAAGCGGTTCAAGCTTTTATATTGCTTCATTGCCATTTTCTATTAAAGTGCGCTACAAAATTATATAACCACCTGTGTGTTAATAGAAAGGACAGGCAAATATAGAACTGAAAACTTATACACATGACTCAGGTATTTATTAGATCAATTTTAACATTATGTAATGCAAAAGTGGGTCAAACTGCGCAGTGTCCAGAACTCAGAAATAAATTAATCCATACCACATTCCCGGTGTTGCGAAATGATACAGTCACCTCATCTTAATGGGTACTGTAGGAGCCATGTTTGAGCACAGCCTTGAAAACACGATCACACATGCTGTCTGTAATTTTCTCATAGGTCTTCCATGGGGTTCAAATCCGGCGAATTTGCAGGCCAGTACATTACATGTACACTATTCTTTAGAAACCATTCCCAGGTGGAGTTTGTAGGGTGAATACTAGCATTGTCCTGCTGGAATTTCCAACATGGATCTCCTATTGCTTCCCCAAAAGGGAAAATATGAACATCCAGGAG
This sequence comes from Hymenopus coronatus, assembly GCA_030762935.1. Classification (NCBI taxonomy): domain Eukaryota; kingdom Metazoa; phylum Arthropoda; class Insecta; order Mantodea; family Hymenopodidae; genus Hymenopus; species Hymenopus coronatus. The sequence goes on along the minus strand of CM060900.1, from coordinate 268,259,731 downwards.
ATCTTGATAGTCAGTTTCTTTCATTCCACCATTGAACTTTTCAGGTCACATGTTTCTTTGCCCAGGATATCCGTCTTTTATTATGCACATCAGTAAGATGAGGTTAGCGTTTCTTTTTCTTGTATAGCATGGAGTTCTTCATGACTACCATTCGGAATAGCGTAGACTTGCTCACGCGAATGTTTGGTTCTTAAGCCAAACTTAAGCCAGTTCCATCTGCATTTTAATTGTTTTATCACACTTCTCTCTAACCTGGATGTAGGTTTCCGTGGTCTTCAAGACGAATTCCTGTCATAATTTGTCCCAAGGTGCAAATAATTGCTCAAAACGGAAGGAGATCTGCGAATCCTCTTTGCTATTTCTCTAGAGAACAAGCCTTCATTGTTATAAGCGAATATTTCCCTTTCTCCTCACCTGATAACGCTGGTTGACGTCTCATTTTCTTGATGCTTCCTGCACAACCATTCACGTCGACTATTGGTGTGCAGCTATGTAAATAGACAACTCAATACACCTACGCCCTCTACAGCTGCTATCATCAGTGGATGAAACGGAGAGAGTTGGGTACGAAGCATGGTTGTATCACTTTGCAGGAGTCGAATGGTCTCGTGATCAGGTCACTGTAAGGCAAAGGGATCAAATGTGTCGGTGGTTTGTCATGAATACAGACACGTCAACTATATATCTATGCAAGCTCATTAGGTACCTATGTCGCACTACAGCTGAAAACCGGGATTGTTGTATAATTTTGTAACGAACCTTAGGAAAGAAAGAGGACAATTTGAACATTTTGAAACTTCTAAAGAGCCCAGTAATAACACACGACTGCTACTGCAGTCGACTGATCAGCACTCTGCCTTCTCGAGCCAAATGCCCCGGGTTCTATTCTCAGCTGGGGCAGGGAATTTTTCTTCATCCTGAATCATTTCCTATCCTCCAAAGGATCTAGAAATAAGTGGGGCAAAAGTTTTTTTTTGTAGTGTTTAACGCCCGCTTTTACTGCTCTGGCACCGCAGGCGAATGTGGGGCAAATGTGCCTGCATATCAATATAAATGACAAACTCAAGTTAAGAAACTTGTAGACAACGTGCTGTTTCAAAGGTGAAATCCCCCGACAAGACTATTATTCGAACAGAAATGTTTAAAACAGACACACAATTTATAGGTAAATACCCACAATTAGCTCAGCTGCCGTAGTATTGCTTTCCCTGAAACGTATGCACAATGCACTTAGTAGATTGAGAACGTATTATATCCACCCAAAACGTTCTATACGGATATTTCACCGGAATTATATGCTTTGAGGTCCCCTGAATCCATAAAAAAGCATTTTTAGAAAAATATCCGTGCGTATGTGTGTGTGTCTGTCTGTGGGCAGAAAACTCAGAAACAAGTAGTCCGTCATATACAAAGCTTGATATTTAACGAATATTTAAAAGAAAATCCAACCGACCCAAACTACCTTTTACATGCAAAACTTTTCAAAACTTCTGATTTTCCAAAATCAGGCTCTAACGTTTTCGATCAAAATATTAAAGATATTTAGATGACGAATAAATGTGTATCTTGAATTTCCCTGTAACAGCCTCTAAAGTCCTCTTCATTCGGAACGACTTGCATAGCTAGTAAACCATAAGGGAAAGACAGAAAACTTAGTTTACAAAAAAATTTAGATCTCATCAAAATACACAATGTCCTATGGCTTTATGTTGTGAAGCTAAGCATCTAAGACATATTTCTTGTCATTGGTTTCAGTTTTAAAGTATACTTTCTTCAAATTAAAAGTCGTCCGCATTTGTTTTGTTTTACTCCTGGCCATGCAAAGAAGCTAATGTCAATGACAATCACATAGCGACGACATTTAAAATATTTTATTATCGCCTTAGCTTAGCGCATTCTCTTAGTTCCCTTCTATTTATAAGGAAATAAGTAATAAGACCATTCTGCTCATCTCGATCATCATGAAGTAGATAAAAGAATAATCTATTGTAACAAGTTTGTTTGCAGAGCCATGTGAGTAGAACACATCAGGTTTTTTCTTCTGCAAGGAAGGTTAGTGGTAGCAGTTTCTCTATCTTAAAGCTGCGAACTGGTAAGACAAAGAACTCTTAGAAACAATGACCAGTCTCAACTGCTTTCTGTAGATGACGTTGCTAATCATTGGCAGTAGGTGCTGCAGGCATTGAAGTATCTTGTAACGACTGAACTAGTGAAAATAAGTTAACAGAGCTCACTAAGAGCAATGACTACCGTTGTCTATTGAAATAACTTGATAATCAACACGGGCGTGCTGAAAGCAGGTTAACAATGTGCTGGCTGTTGGGCAGAAGTTGCCGAACTTAGTAACATATTTTCACGTACTAAGTCTAAATGCTATATAAGTTGAATATACAGTTAGGCAACTTATAACACGTTTTCCGAAATGCCAGCAAGGCTAGCATAGTGTAATAAATAGCCAGCTTCCATGCTGCAGTACTTGTGCAAATGCAAACCTCCTCCGGTTTTTTATACTCTGCGTTTACAGCAACTTCCTCACAAGAGAGAGCTGTACATTAAATAATAGCAGGGCAAGTTCTTTGCGCTGTTGATGAAACTGGTTTGTATTCGCAATATTTGAATGAAAATGAGACCAACATGTAATAAATAATTCTACACAAGGAAAAGGGTATTAAAATAAGGATAGTTGTGACCTTATTTGGGAAGTAACAATGCTGTGCCTCAACGTGAAAGCAACGAGATACCACATCTATACCAGGTGTAAACCCAGTGCCTTTTATGTTTACGAACCTAGAGAGATGTCTTCGTTTACACGTTACGAATATTCAAAGTAAATCCAAGTTTAGCCGAATCTCACTTATACGTTATTCACTTCCATGTTTTCTACAGGTGAAACTTAAATTTAGGCACCGAAATTTTTCTATTAATATTTAACAAGGGCAACACCATGGCCAAGCAGTTATACCGCTCGCCTCTCACACAGAGAACAGCATGTTGGATTCTTGGTGACAATATGGCCTCTGGGCGGGTTTACTCCTGTTTCTCCAGCCATTTATTCCACAACCTGCTCAAGTTTCACCTTCCCTTTCAAACATTTTACTGTCATTTTATATCCTCTTCTTTTTCTTCACTCTCATGCCGGACATTGGGCTCTTTTTTTTTTTTTTTTGGATAGTACTTAACGCCCGCTTTTATAACAGATAGCACCGCAGGCTATGATATTGATGATATATGGATTGAAGATGGCGTATCGGTGGAATGCAATTGCGGGGGAAACCGGAGAACCCAGGGAAAACCCGCCCCTGCGCCGCTTTGTCGACCATTAGTCTCACATACGGTCGCTTGGGATTGAAAGATAGCGAGAGAAGTAGGAGAATATTAACTGAATTAGAATATTTTTGTTATAGTTTTTCTCAATAATACTTCAATATATTCTGATACACATATACAAGATAGAGTCATTTACTTACTCATTTATATGCTCTATTTTTGCTAATATATATTTCATGCATGGATATGTGCACTGCATCCTTGCAGTTATCGCACAAAACAATAGGAATTTTGGGCAAAGCATCAATATTTTCTGAGTGAATTATTATTGTTGGGCACACTTACAATACGTCTGGTGGGGTCATTTTTCCAAGGTTGTATCTGATGATACTGATAATGGCGGTACGGCTATGAAGATGTAGGCCTAAATAACGAGGGTTCCCAATTTGTACGTAACAAACGTTACACAACAATTTGTATCATTCCGACAGTCATTAATGTGTTTAATTGACTAATGCATTTCTGTATGAAAACACCAGAGAAACAACGAAAAGCTATAATTTTAAAACCAGCGTAAATCATCAATACTTTGAACTTATTAGCTGGAACATATTTTGTATTCTTTATTTTTTCTATGAAACTTTTCTGCGGACATATTTTAAGCATTTCTAGAATATAAAACGCACATGCTAGCAATGTTGCAGCGGCAGCCAGCCAGTAGCTGGGGGTGCAATGGTACGCTTCTTTTCAAAACCTGAAATATGTCAGTGAGTACATATTTCACTTTCGCTGTGTGGCACGTGGTTTATGACTGTAGATAAACTTTTCGTGTCTGTGACCTTCTAATAGTTGCATCTGCAATTTCAATGACAAATTTTGAAACCTAAATTCAGAATTTCCGGATAATCAGCTGGTTCAGCATTAAACCTAAACACATTTTGCAATTGATGCAGCTAAATCAATGATTGTAAACACCAAAACCCATGAAAATAGGCTCTTACAGAGTGTATTAAATGGTACTTTTAACATGGACAGCAACAGAACAAACTTGCTATTAACCAAATTATTCAGAGATACTCTTCAAAATGATAATTATGTGCACATTGGTAAATAATTAAGTAGTACTCTAGTAAAGACACCCTCACATGCGTATTTTTTCCGCAGACAAATGAAAACGTTGTTTCAAAGATTCGACATCAATAATTGATATTTCATAGACCCTGCTTTTTATACCCCGCAGAAGAAAAATTCCAGAGACTCGTGTCTGGCGATCTTGCAGGCCATGTGGTGGGCCCGTGACGTTCAAACCACCTGTTAGGAAGTCATTTGGTCGTGAACATTCCGAGTAATATGTGGTGGAACACCATTATGAAAAAAACACGCGTTTTGCCTTGTTTCTAGAGTTGTTTTCTAATAATACTGGACATTTTCTCATGCAGAATTGACAAATACTTTAACTTCATTTAACCGGCTGAGAGGAATGTAAGGGCCTACGAGGCAATAACCTACTATTCCTACCCATACATTTACAGCAAAACCCTGTTGAAAATTGTGCTCCTTGGTGCTGTTAGGTTTTCTTTTTCCTTTTCTCCCACAACGTATGGTTGTTGTAAACATTCAAAATGCAATTTTTGTAAAAGTAGTTTCGTCTGTTGTCATAATTTTGGCATATCTACACCTTCTTGTAGGAACCAATAGATGAAAACCACCCTAAGCCGTGATACGCTGCTGAGAGGCAATCTTTGGATTGTACACGGTCGCAATAACTGTTCAAAGCCCTGAGAAAAAGCAATGGGACACGCCGAACATGTGAGCTGTTTCCCGACTACTGCTGCTGGGCTGTTCATCTAAAATATTTAAAATTGCTTCCTCTGAGGCGACGCAGTTTTTCCTCGTCCTAATTGGTTTGCTGGCTGCACTATCCCTGTGTCAAGGACCATTTGCGCGGACAGCACAAACATTCTTGGGTTGGGCAGGAGACCTTTCCTAGTACAATCCTGTGGCAGCTGCAGCATTCCGAGAAGTTCCCCCTTACACTAAAATGCTAGCATATAGTAAAACGTTATGTGCTGTATGTATGATTACATATTAAGCACACCTTGGGTTCTTTTATCTCTAAACCTATGAGTTTCAATGCATAGTACGATATAACTCTAATGATGACTCAACATCTACTGAGGCCGACATAGACATGCTGTGGTTTTCAGTCAGTCCCCGTGAAACCTTTCCCATAACTCTCAGTGTCAGGTCTTCTCAGCCCCTTTAAGTGAACATAACAGGGGTAATTTGGTATAATGTACCCAGTATTTTAACAATAACGCTTCCTGATAGCTCAAGACAAACAGTTCTAGGGTATCACAGACCACCGCGTGCCCTGGTGTCAGTTTATTGTAGCTCCACTCATTCATTCCCTTACACGTATGTACATATGCATTATTGTCTTTGTTAAGTGATAGAACAGACTTTTTGCTTCGTACCTTAATTTAGTGCCTTATAAGTATTGCAACTACATCAAGAATATTCTTATGAGGTAGAAAAGGAAATAATTAGGCAGCTGATTGAGAAATCAATGGTTGAAAGTGAAGCCGATGATTTTTGAAACAACTTCCTTTTCAATCTCTGCAAGACAATCTTCACCAAAGGGCACTGTCAAAAGTTTTGACAAAATAAGTAACTGAGAGGACTGGAGAGCCTTATGGTGTGAAAAATTATGAAATGGCATCAACTGTAAGTTCACTTGTGGACTGCAAAAGCAAAAACAGAAAAACCAGATAAGTTTGTGAAAACTGCAACAAATACATTTGCTTTGAAATTTCTGTTACTGAATGCCAAGGAAATCGACAACATAAGTATCCCGTTATATACCTGCATTATCTTTATAGAAGCTCATTTATATGCATATTCATTTTGCATGAGTAGTTTTGACCAAAGTATAAGAATGTTTAAATAAAATATATTTAAATGATTAGTAATTGTACTACTTCATTTACTAACAATTAGGTCCATGATGTATCACAATGACAATTTTAAAAGCATTGGAAGCTGTAAGAGTGAGTGAGACCAGCTGCTTGTAATGACGTCCGGATTTCAGACGCGTGCACTACTGGGTTAAAGAGGACACTACCATAAGTGTATTTCAAATGTAAAAGCACACTTCCATCAGTGTAGGACAATACTTTACACTTAACTTATTCAAAGGCAGTCGGCTCACAATGAGTATTGCATCCAGTAACAGAAGCCATAAGTTCCTGAGTACAAGGGTAAAGTATAAATATGGGCTCGCTAATTCTTTTCCGGATCAAGGTCGCTGTTGAAAAACAAATGCGCGAGCTATAATAGACCAAACTGTGAAGGTTAAATAAAATGATTATTGGAGCAATATGGAGAGGCAAGAAATTCGGAAATGAAAGAAACCACTCTAGCAAAAGCATGCGTCGGTTCCCATGATTCGAAACCGGGATCTCCCGAATGTTAGTCGCATACGTTACCGCGCCATCACCTACATCGGATTAACAAGTAAGTATAAAAATAGGGCGTTTGTTATAGTTTTATTAGTCTGGCTAGAGCAAGTCTTGTGAATGTAACACCTTAATCAATTCTGCCCTAAACATTGCTTCTGGTTTGTCACCACATTTTGATGTGTGCCAATGACAGCGCACCCATCACCTGTTCGTTGCAGCGAGAAAGCAAATGAAATGATGACTTGTTCCTTTGAATGTTAGAGCAGCTAGCTTCACGTGAAGATCCTTCCTTGGTTGTTTATACGAAACGGCGCCGCTTGGTTAAGATTAGCTTCAATGACAAGGGTACACATTTCGCCGTAATCCCTGCAAACAAGCCCTGTAGGGTGTAGATAGAGAGTCAAGCGCCGCTCTGAAAGCTTTCAAATGGCTCTCGCCAAATAAAGAGCCGCGCAAAAAATTAGGAACATCGCTTATAAATATCAAAGCCACATATTAGAGGGAGAGGCGTATAAAAAGTGCACTTGCTGTAACAAAAAGTTAAACGATAGAGTAAATTGCGCACCAATGTCACGTACTGGCCAAATATGTGATTACCATTGTCCTTGTTATTACCAGAGACAGGCAAAATATGAACTTTAATATTCTAAACCATGCTTACTACCATTATGGACAAGTAAGATTTATTTTGTAATGTGAGGAATTGAATGATTGTGACAAGATGAGCGTTTATAACATTATTCTTTTACAGAAAACTTCCATATTTTGTGAAATACTTAATTTTTTTTCAAGGTTTAAAACATTTTGCTTTTAAATTAACTTTCGTTACCAATGAACTGGACTTTACAGATTTTATACCCAAATAGTTTTCTGTAGTACACCCAAGCCACTCTTTTCTTGGAATCGCTCAATGCGCTTTGCAGGTCTGGTACAGCTGTGAATATGTATAAGTGAAACAAAATGGCAGCTCTTAATAATTTAAAATGACCGACATTAGACCGCAAAACTTATTTGGGATTTACTGGTGTCAAACTAGTAAACAAAAGCTAATTTGTATACAACAGCTTCCATCAGCCAGGTGACTTCGCACCCGGAGATCCCGGATTCTACTCCCGACTGGGGTGGGTAATTTTTCTTTAACCAGAATTATTTCCTATTCCCCACGAGTCTGGAAGTATAAATTTGAGTGTTTAATGATATAAAATTGTTAACTTAATGTCAAAAACTACCGTTAATATAGAGCAGTTTCACAAGTTAAAAGCCCTCGAAATGACCATAGCAGTTAAAGAGGGCTATATAAAAATGAAATTAAAAAAAAAAACAACTTCCAGCTCTAAAAATCGTATCGTGTTGTACTTGCTAACACAAAGTTGTGTTGCAAAACCAATAATTGTAAAGCTGGTAACGCACTAAAACAATGCCAAATAAATGCGCACGTGGAACACAAGAGTCCCTATGTAACCACCTAAACAGGATCGTTTATGTACATTCACGTGCACAAAAAGTGGTCCATTCCCCTACATCATCTCTGGGGGCTGGTTAACGGAGGGGAAGTGTGACATCTTCCCATTCTACCTCGAACTATAGTTAAGAGTGTCGTTCGGCATCTTAAGTATGGCTGTGACGGAGTTAGCCAAATTTTAAGGTGTGTCGCCGGATACTAACATAAGCCTTACTTCTCAAAGGATATTTTACAAACCTTTTTTCAGGCTCATTGTAAATCGCTGACACCTTTTCTCGACACAAATTTATCAGTAGCAGAGTTAATGGTAGACACAGGGACACGCAGAACCGATAGAACTGTGGCGTTATCACTCTTAGCATAGCTTAAGTTTTTATAATCATACCTGAAAGTTCAGTCTTTCAATACTGATTAGCATGTGTGGAACTAAAATATCGTGTGATGCTATAATTTTTCATGTAGACAATTATTTAGAGCACGATAAATATTCAGCCATTTTATCATTCTGAATGCAGAAATAATTTCCGGTTCTACGCTAAATTTGTCTAGCTTTCTCATGTGTAATCCAGAATGAAACTTCACTGTCTGTTGTTATTCATCATGTACTCAGCTAGGTAGGCACATTGGAGTGGGTAAGGAAGTGGTGGCGAGATTTGCGCCTAAATGTGAGCAGTATCCCCAGGCTTGCCCTAAATCACAAACAAACAAAAAAAAAACAAAAAAAAATATTGTAAAGATTTCCACCTTCAGTTCAACTTTAATTCTTTGCAGCCAGTATCAGTTCTCCATGTGCCCTGGACTGAAAACAAATAGGGTCTAATAAGTTAACGATGTTTCACGTAATAAAATTCAATTCAAGTGGGAGTATTTAGGTATCTTTGTGCCAGGGCTGTTAGGGAGATTCCCTCTTCAGCCTAGTGTGGTTTTTAAAGTTGTGTTTCGGAGAGATCTCTTGTATTTATTTTGTTGATCGTAGCAGCATCATGTCATTCTGGGTGTTATATATTCTTGAGGTAATCCCCATTCATCTCCCCCTAGCTCTTTTACTCTTACTTCCTAAGCAGACTTGTGATTTTGATTGCCAGTTGTTACTTTCTGTTTTATCCGTCATTAATATTTTCGTGCATTTTTAATTTGCGCTTTAGTGATGTCTTGCATTCTTTTTTATTATGTGTCTGTTATTTACTTTATGAGAGCTGGAATATGCTCTTCTAGCTCGTCATACTGCTCTTTTTGTTTTTGTTTTTTTTTCGTAGTGTTAATAGTGGTGGGTTTTTCACTTTGCATATTTATTCTACTTTCTTCATCTGTTGTGCTGCGCCTATGAGTTGCCTCCTGTAGGGTCTATTATGTGTTTTATCTATGTAATTGTACATGAGTGTTGAGATATGTTGTTTAATACATTCTGTTTTTGTGTATTCGTACAATTGCTCATTTCTTAAGTTCCTTTTGTATTTGCGTGCTGTCCTGAGACATCGGCGCTCGAAATCCTCTGTTTTCCGCATCATGTGTCCGGGTGTTAATGGTGCAATTGCTACTGCTGCATATGCAATATTTGGTCGTAAGATGGATAGGTAGTGTTGTCTAAGTATTTTGGGAGATGGTCTTGATAGGAGCCACAACATTTTATGAATTGGTCTTGCCTTTTTTAGTACTGTTGTCTAATATTCTTCAACTGACAGGTTTTACTTAAGTTTAACTCCTAAATATGAAATTGTGGGCTGGCAAGTAACGCTTACATTGTTGATTGACAGTGTAATGTTGTGATGCTTATTCTTCATATTTTCCTTGACTAACAGTCCATGGGCTCTCATAACATTAATTTTCATCCTTCATTTCTTTGTCGAGTTCACGTATTCCTGCAGATGTTTTACAAGGTGTATTTTGGTTATCAAAATACAGGGTTATTAAAAAATAAGAGCACATTTCAGACTTTTATTGCTTCCAAACTACAAAAGATAGAAGCATGATTCCAACGTTCATGGAGAGAGAAGAGTTTACAATTGAAACAGTGTGGGGGTAGAAGCTCCAATCACCGCCGCATTGGCGCTGTTGTTTTTTGTTGTATGTCTTTAGTGAAATGGTGGCGACACCTCAGGAGAAATCATTTTGTGTGCTGGAATTAGCAAAGCTAGAGTCCATTGTATCAGTTCAACGAAAGGATCCAATAGAAATCCACATCACGAGCAAGCAACCAACGGTATGGCGAGTTCTAGAACATCGTCTGCACCTGAAGACATACAAACTGCATTGAATCCTGACGACCACAACAAACGGTACGAATAGTACATTGGCATGTTAGAAGATGTGGAAGAAGACAATTTTACTCAACGATTAATGTTCTCCAATGAATTTTTTTCACTCAAGATGGTGCCCCGCCTCATTTCTTTTACCATGTCCACGTTACTTGAATAACACGTTTGCAGGACGTTGGATTGCGAGAGGAGGAGCAGATCAACTTTATCGCCGGTGGCCTCCCAGGTCTCCAGTTCTCACTCCATGTGATTTTTATCTATGGGGTTACGTAAAAGAACGTGTTTTTATCCCTCCTATGCCTGGTACTCTTGAAGATCTACATTGAATTGTTGAAGCTGTAAATTCGATAACTGGAGACCAGCTTGATTCGTGTGTGGCAAGAAATGTGCCACACACGGTGCTCATATTGAATGCAAATTATAAAAACGTACACTTTTCTATCTCCATGAACGTTGCAATCATGTATCCATCTTTTGTAGTTTGGAAGCAATAAATATTTGAAATAAGTTCTTTTTTTTTAATAACCCTGTACGTTTTGAAGTAAGGTGTTGGTCATATAGTAGACCTAAGAAACAGTTTTGCTCGATTGGTACACAAGGAAAGGCGAAACCAATTACAGGCATATTAGCAATTGTCTACAGTCTCAAGTTAATTATATAAGTAGGGTGCAAAGGCCGGATTACAAACACCTTTGGGAACACTACTAAACCAGTAAAGCACTTCCGCTAAAGATAGGAGGCCAGTTCTGGAGCAGCCTTGCGAAGTGTGTGTGTGAAACAGGATGCTCGCGAAAATAGAAAGTAGGCTAGTTAGGAAAGGGGTAGGACCTTGAGCACTGGTAAACATTTAACACTCTAAAATATCTTTTTAATCATAGCTGACAATCAACACTCCCCCCCCCCTTGCTGAAAAAAGCAATATGGCGGGGGTAACAGAACAGCTGCCTCGGAGCTTGTATAGAAAAATAAGAATATTTATCTCAGCAGAAAAAAAAAACTCTAGATAACAAGTCTGCCCGCATAATGAATAATGTTTCCAATACATGAACTAGAATTGTGTCAATTATAATTAAGAAAATTCAAAATGCAATTTGTATACTATAATATACTATATATACTATAAAAAAGACTGTCTTATTCCTAAACATGTACCTGAAGAGGGGCAGGGGGCGAAGGGAGATTCATTAGTAAATTTATATATAAACTGGTAGAAAAAGAAGTATTTGTTGATAAATTAGAAAGAAGATTAGGGGAAAGGAACGCAGACACAGCGGAGGAACTAACGCATATAATAGCAACGGCTGCGGGCACAATGAAAGTCCAAATGCATGGTAAGTTAAAACGATTCAATGGTTGGTATGACCAGCAATGCTGAGCTGTAAAGAAACAATCAGGGGAGGCTCTGTCAAAATTCAGAAGGCATTAGGAAAAATTTTACAAAAAGGCGAAGGGAGTATAAACAGCTCTTACGGGAAAAGAGAACTACGTGGCAAGACAAAATTACTCAGAAAATTAGTAATATTTTAACGCGGGGGGATAACGCTGATATGTGGCAAGTAGTAAAACATTTAAGAGGCAACCGTCAGGCGCCCAACGAAATTTCTCCCAGAAAATGGGCAATGCATTTTATGGGAATATTCGGGAAATGTGAAAGGGAAGACATTTTTATAAAGGAAGTGCAAATTTTGGGAAATCTTGAGATCCCAATACTGGACGAGGAAATATCAGCACGAGAAATAGCACAGACGCTGAGGAGTCTGAAGGGAGGCAAAGCTCCAGGGTTGGATGGGCTGCCCCGGAAGTTTTTAAAGCCGCAGCCAATGTTAATGAGTTTGGTAGGAGTATTCTCCAGATATGTAATAGATTGTTTATTGAGGGGAATTACCCTACCTGTTGGGGAAAGGGCATTATTCATCCCATTTATAAAGGGAAGGGAACTATTGGAAATCCGGATAACTATAGATGGGTTACTCTTTTGCCAATTATGGAGAAAATTTATTGTAGAGTGTTATATAACCGGATAAAGGACTGGGAATCTAAATTTGGCAAACTTTCAAAATTTCAAATGGGTTTCAGAGAAGGACACAGTACCATAGATGCCGCTTTTATATTAGACACTTTAAGGACGAAGCAACTGTTAATTAAGCGGGTAAAGCTTCATTGTGCTTTTGTGGACTTTAAGAAGGCATTTGACTCTATCAATCGAAATGCATTATGGTACAAACTAGGCAGAAAGGGGTTATCAAGTAAATTGGTTAGAGCATTGCAGGCAATGTATCAAAATGTCGAATTCTGTGTGAAGTACGACAGAAACAGAGTGTCCGAGAGCTGCCGAAGCTATAGGGGAGTGAGGCAGGGTTGTATTTTATCTCCCTTGCTATTTAATTTCTTTGTGGTTGATATTACTGATACAATGATAGCAGAGAATATCCAAGCACCAGTAGTAGCGGATTTGCAGATCCCAACACTTTTATACGCAGACGATTTAGTATTGTGCTCTACGACAGTAAACGGATTGCAACGAGGACTGGACAAACTTATTGCGATGAATGGCTACTTACAGTTAATGTGAATAAGACTAAGGCAATGACTTTCAAAAAGGGTTGTGTTTATAGCAGGGAGGAGACTTGGACATATGCAGGACAGATACTGGACAATGTTAAATCTTTTGTGTACTTAGGACTCACATTCACAATGAACGGAAAATGGACAAAACACATTGACATTACGAAACACAAGGCAAGGGTGAAAGCGACGGAAGCTCTCCGGATACGCTACAGAATACCGAATGTATCCATAACCTTAATGGAAGCTGTATACGGAGCGACAGTTAGATCCACGATGACATACGGAGGAGAAATATGGGGGTGGGAACAAACAGGGAATCTGGATCAAGTGAGGACCCAATTTTTGAAAGGAATTCTGGGTGTAGGGAGGGGTACGGCAAACTGCGGAATAATGAGGGAATTAGGGGCACATAGTGAAACGATAGAGTGCAAAATCAGAGCAGTTAAATATTGGCTGAGAATCATTCACGGAAACCAATCCCTAATTAGGGCAGTCTGCTACCGTGAACAGTTGCGAATGGAAGGTAATTCGACGTGGGTATCAAAATTAAAGAAAGGGTTGGAAACCATTGGGATGGGAGACATTTGGATGGCGGGGCAGGAAAACAGGCGAAGTATTTGGAGAAAAATTAAGAACCGCCTCTGTGATATTGACAGACAGCAAATAATTGCGCAATGCACAGAGAAGGTGTCATTAGAAGTACAGTCTGGGCTGAAATCGGAGTGGGGTATGGAGCAATACATCAAAACAGGTACCAAACTCATTAGAGAGGGGCTCGCGTGGATTAGACTAGGAGCATGGAGGAGCACGAAAATTTCTGACCAGAATGGTACGAGAATCTGTCCCATTTGCGAGGAGGAAGAGTCGTGGACTCACATCTTGGCAAGATGTAGGGGTACGGAGGAATGGCGGGAAAAATATTTGCTGCGATTTTTTACCACTGCGAATGTAGGGCTAGAAGCATGTTGGACGCTACTGGCAGGCACGGAAAACATGGGCGGGCTAGGTAAATTTATACTTAAGGCAAGACAGCTGAGATCTAAGGAGGCTGCCAATAGAGAAGGGGGGGGGAATAAGATCAACTAAACAAAAGTGACTACATTGTTCTACATACACATATATTATGCCATACTTAGGTCACTGTTGTGCTATGGTTTTATATATGTTGTATATATTATGTGTATATATGTCTTTTAAGTGTAACTTTCTACTCTCGTATAAGAGGGTGCATTTATGAAGGTGTACTCTGTGCTGTAAATTTAAATTGCTATATTTGAATATTTTTGTATTTTTATTTTCGGGTTCACTCTTAATTCTTTATTGTTGTTTAATAATGCTTTGGTATGTGTATTTCCTTTGTCTTTTTATTTTGGTGTTTACTCTTTTAATTCTTTGTTGTTGTTGTTTTAATATTGCTTGTAATGTGTATTACAAAGCACGTACGGTCTGTGGACCCGTTCGATTGTTGAAATTCTATGTATGATATTGCTATGTCAATAAATACACTTATTCATTCATTCATTCATTCGTGTTTTGTTTCGCAGATTGTAATATTCAATCGAGAAGGCAGTGTTTATTTTTTAATTCAATACTTTCAGCCCTAGCTTACAATTGCAGCTAACGCCCATCATTCTTATACCGCAGGCTGTGAACCTTATACTCCCATAAGCACACCTCCTGAAATTGTCAATGTCTTTATACTAATCCGGACACCACTACAGTAAATAGCACAATTTTCCCCTAGTTAATGTTCAGTAAACCTACATTCGGTTACTGGAAAATAAAAGCGTGCGTTGGTGCAACATTAACACATGGATTTCCACCAGGGAAGGGGGAATTGCAAGTATTATAACTTCGCAAGTTCACGCTTTGTACACATAATGGGGCATTTAGAGCCCTTATTACGGTTTTAATGATGGTACGTCACATGTTCACGCAATGGCAGGCCAGTAGATTTTTCTGTAACATGTGAAGCTATCTTTCGCAGTTGACGATTGTGCATTCGCCTAAAACACACATGCAGCGTACAAGGACATTATTCCGTACTCTGTAATGTAGATGTGTGAATATCAAATGCTTGGTAAATTTGAAGGATTAATTAAAACATTGCAATCGAAGTTTCTTGATGCTGATGAACGATACAGGTGCTTTAGAATCGGAAAAACGTGTGAATAATCATAATAACGAGCAAATACGGGCTCTTTTTTTACCTGTAGTCTAGTTGGCAAAGTAGAGTTACTGGACTCAGAACATAGCATACATCTAAAGGGCCTCTGCAGTACACACGAACGCTTGTGGCTAATGTTGTTAAGCCGGGAACGAAGCTATGGGGGAGAATTATTTATGTTTGATTATACTGTGAGAACTGTTTACTTCAAATCAAAACGGCCTGACTGAGTGAAATCAAAATATTAACCATTGAAAAGAGAGCGTTTTAGTTGAGGTCATATTCTTTAATGGTGATAAGATTTCAGAAAATGTAAAACGTAAATTTCTTGAACGTTTTGCACATTCGGCATGTCTTCGTCGTGATTTTATGTGAGATTTAATTGCTAAATTACAAATTCTCTGAAACAGAATTTTGCTCCAAAAAGCGGTATGTCTAAACCTTTAACTGGCTAATACGAACAAAATTTGGAATTTAATGTAAATGAGCTCCACTAAATGAATGCAGAAATTAGCACAGGAAATATCTGTTTCTGTGCAGGCGGAACACAGAGTAAGGAAATAAAACTGCATACCTATAAATGTACAGCTGTTCCGAAATAAAAATGAATCACAAATTTACGCAGAAAACCCTACATAAAGTGTCCGAAATAAGGGCAAAAAAGTCGAACTCTACCTCAGAAAGGAGGACATTATTTTCAACATCTTCTGTGACAATAGTAGTCTCAACTTTAATTTTCCTTCATTTCCAATAATAACTAGCGCGATCCGTTGCCAACCGGACAAGTTACGTAGATGGGTGAGCACATTCACCTCACTGCGGATACACATTTGACACACCCGTTATGTCCTAAGAGTAAGCAGATACTAAAATTCTCCTATCCATTCCCTCAAAAAAAGAAAAGTCAAAAAAAAAAAAAAAAAAGAAAAGAAAAGAAAAAAAAAAAAGGAATGCTGGGGTAAAGGAAGTAGGAGATTGGAGAGGCGGAGATATGAGGGTTGAAGATTGCTGCGGCCCTCTCTTCTTTGTGGTGTTTAACGCCCGCTTTAACTACTTATGGCACCGCAGGCGGGCTGCGGCCCGAATATGATATTAGGACATAGTAGAAGAGGTATCGATAATGTTTTAAGTGATAATACATAGTGAAGTCTATATGAAGTGAAATGATGAAGAAAAAGCTAATAGTAAGAAGTGAAGCTATAAAGAATAAACAGTAAATATTGTAATAGGTGAAGTGATATTAGTGGTATTTTCTGTATCACCTAAGTGGAGCAGAGGGAATCGTTACGTTGTTTCCATGATCGGATTTGAATTTCTAGTTCGTGAGTTCGCCACTATGCCATGGTGCCGAGAGATCAGCTCGCCGCCCACAGACGAAATAACGACTCGCGGAAGCCTAATGGCGGAACATTGTCCCCAGGAATTTTGTTCTTTCCCTCCTGAAGGAATTAATTCATGCTAAGTTTTTTTTTTTTTTTATGCATCCGAAAATATCCAGCACCCTCCGACATGTTTGAACCTGCAAACTGGTACTTTAGAGGTTAGCATGGTAACCACTTCACCATAGAGGGTGACCTAAGTACACAATATTTAAGAGTTTAAATGGTAAGTAATTTTCTTTTTTTTTTTTTTTTTTTTTTTTTTTTTTTAAAGCGATAGAAATTAGCTGAAATATATACGTTAATAAACTAAGAACGGAATTTGGTTGAAAGTTTCAAATATGTTAAGTATGTGTAAACACTACGGTTGATAACTACTGAGCTAAATAAAAACTAACAATTTTGGGTTGAAAGAAACCGAGTGTAGTAGATATTTAAACGGCTAACATATAGTGAGACAATGAATTCATATTCATTAAAATAAATTGAATAGTGATTTAAATGCATAATACTAAGGAAAGAAAATGTAAGTAATGACAGGTTAGAATGTACGTACTTGATGTCTGTACACAGGAAGTAATAAAATAATAGGATAGTTTGACATAGTTAAATGCTTATTGTATACTTAAAAGTATGTTACTGGAATCCAGTAACAAAAGATGTACTAATGGTTAACAGTAATAGATAAAGGAAAGAGTAATTCAAGGTAGTTGTATAATGGAAGCTAGATGTAAAGAATTCCTATTTAAGTTTTTCAAAACCTATTTCTATAAATATGAATAATTTAACGTGAATGGAATGATATGGAAAATTTGTATTAAACAGAAAAAGTTTACATACTTGACTTGGCTTAGAAAATTAGACACCATGATGAAATATTTTCAGCTTTTCATATATGGTTATTATGCAGAACTTGGGCCGCTCTAAAAATCGAATGAAACTAGGTGTGTTTGATTGATTTTGTATTTCTAATGACGATTTCAAAGGTTTTATTTGTCGGAAAATCTTTTTCATTTATTATTATTATTATTACTATTATTATTATAGACGAATTTGTGTACTTTCTGGAACGGTTGGTATTTTGCGTATATCACGCATATTTACCAAATAATTATAATTCAACGAGTATTATATAAATAATAAATGGTTTATAATGTGTGGGTTTACGCTAAAATACTGGTTTTATAATGAAAAGCTTGGTTTCGTTGCAAGCGGAAGACACTGTATCTGTTGCTATGCAAGAACGTCATATGTCCCTCTTGGCAGGATTACCGTATCGTGAGACCCTAGCAACAATTCACCGGTTAGTGTGACTACAGTATTTGGTGGAGGAGTATGAGAGGTTTTTTTTATTCTTATCTATTCTTTTTTTTATCTGTTTCTGTAGGCGAAACCACAGGATCCGGTGGTTTTAAAATTTAGCGCGAGGTTAGGTTTGACATTATGTTTAGTGTGTGTATATAAATTTATGTTTCTAGTTTTCTTTTATGGTAGTACTTGGCGGAGCAATATGTTTCAGAACATTAGACAACCATTCATTATTTATAGAATACTCGTTTATATATAATTATTTGGTAAATATGCGTCATATACGCAAAATACCAACCGTTCCAGCATGCATGTCTATAATAAAAGAAACAAGATTTTCTGACAAATAAAACCTTTGAAATCGTCATCAAAACAAATCACACTTAGTTTTATTCGATTTTTAGAGTATGAATAATACCCAAACCCCATGTGTGGTTCTCGTATCTTCACAACGCACACGAAACAACTGTACAGTGCAATATTTAGCTTATGAGTACTAAAAACCACATACAGAATGATGTTACGGTGGCCGAGAGGTTAAGAAGGCATTGCTTCTACTCATAACTTACTAGGTTCAAATCTCGCGCTGATTGTCACTTATATATGGTAGTAGTGTTTAACGCCCGCTTTAACTACTTATGGCACCGCAGGCGGTGACACTGGTGATACATGAATGATGATGGAGCATCGATAATGTGATGGTGGGGTGAAACCGGAGTACCCGGAGAAAACCCACCCAGCGCCGCTTTGTCCACCACAAATCTCACATGCGGTCGCTTGGGATCGAACCCCGGCCGTCTAGGCGAGAGGCAAGTGGTCTAACCACTCAGCCACGGCGCGGCCAATTATATATATATGCAGAACATAACATTGCATTAATATAACTTTGGCATTTGAAGTTGTGGGCCTATCTACACTAACCTTCGTGTTAAATACCTAAAAAATATGCGTAAATAAACCATTATCTTCTAAAACTCCTACTTTGATTAGTTGAAGGAGAGACTTCTTTTTGCCCATGTCTTTGTGAGCATGTTCTGCCATTGCCAAACGTGGTACGATTCATTGAGAGAACACTGTTCGTAACTGATGCGTTTGCGCACCACAGCCTTTCGTGTGCAGCAATTTGCTGTTCGTTAGAATAAACCCTTAAAGAAGCATCATAATAAATATCATATTTTTAAGTTTACCGAATATCGTGTTTGAAATAAGTATATCTAACCGCCTTCTGCTGATTTAACATCATTATGAGAAGAAAAAAAAAAGTATGCTACATGCCGGAAGCGAACCTGCGACCCACACAAAAGAAGTAGCCTACGCTTTGCCACAGCACTACAGGAAACACACGTTGAAGATGGCAGGTTTAGTAATGCCGTAAAATCTAAACGGTATCATATTTTGTGTCATTCATAGTTTTATTTAATATTGATAGTTTGTTGTTGAATGAGCTTAAATTATGTAATTCGTTATGATTATTGATCACGTGGATTAGTAATATTATGAACTGGAATTTGTAACAACCTGTTGCTGCCGCTATACAACTGGGACGGTGTACACAATGCGCTGTACCGTGTAGGATTTAGACGATTTTAGCGTTCCATATACGACTTTTGTTCTTTCTTCATCTGTGTGCTTTACACCCATTACGAACCCACAAGTATCCATTCATATTCCTGCAAATACAAGACCACTTGTAGTCCCAATAATCTATTTCAGAAGAATTAGTTAATATAATTGGTATTAATTGTTTATAAGCTTCATATAATTAGATCCGCATTTGGACTGTTTTATTCAAATACTTATTTATTGTTATTGCATTATTCCTTGTGACCTCATTTTGCACATATATTTAAAACTGCCACCGGGTAATACCACTCGCAGAGGAATACACTCACACATGCTGGCAAACATATATTTTTTCTAGTCACCTCCTTTCAATCGTGAACGTCCATGTGGTAAATAGATCTTACAAGTACGGAAAGAACGTTTAAATGTTAACCAGGCTATATTGTTAATAAATAACAAAGATTTTGTATTACAGATATTATTTGTGACTTAATGAAAACAAAAACGCATGATGTAGACCATTTGCGAATAAATTGTATCAGCTGGTCAATGAACTGGATTTCAGTCATGTATATTTGAAGATACAAACGAATATTTCACAAACGGCCAACATCATGGAACGTTTACTTCCAGTTACATATAGCTCGATAAAAACTAAGACAGTTTACCCACTGGACTGGACTAGATTGGACTGGACTGGACTGGACTGGACTGGACTGGACTGACTAATGAGCGGAGGAGGGGGTTCCACATTGAGCATTATGCCGCAATTGTGCACAGACCGCCGGGTAAAAGCACGAGATGAAGAGAAACATCAGCTGTGCCGAGCAAGTGCGCGGTCGAAGTGAGGCCTTTACGTTGCTGGTAGTTCCGCATCCCTTCGCTGGGTATCGCCAGCCCACACGGGTTTCAACACTGGTCTACTCACCCATGGGTCAGGAAGGTCGACTGTGGAAAGCTAACCTACGACCTCGCGCATTACCGCAGAGCCATCTCGCTCGATATTTCCCCGCTTATGTACAAAAACCTTTGACACATTTCGGTCGCTCTAGCAGCATCTGAAATATGTTTGTATTTGACTTAGATATACAAAAAAAATTCATACAGCGTAATACAAAGAACCAATTTTCAATGTAAGTATGCTTACATTTAGGGTTTCCTTTTTTTCCCCTAAGAGATGCTGAACTTAATAAGGAATTTTATGGGTAAAATATAAATAATAAAAATAATATATAATAAAAATTACCCAGGTATAATTTATGTATAGTAGGAACATTACCCATTTAGTAGAATAGCTTTATAGCCGGTTGTAACTATATTAGTTTACCTGGACAAAAAGTACATACGGGGTAGACATACCGGTTAGTTGACCGGGTGAAACAAGCATATGAATCAGTAGGAAGATTGGATGTCATTCAGGTATGTTGTCACAGTAGCTAGAGCAGCCACACGGAGAGCGGGAGAGCAGTGTTCAAATCCCAACTGCTTTCTACCATAGAAGTTGCCCAAATTCCAGCCCATCAATTGTGGTGGGGAAATTTGGGCCCACGTACAGGAGTGCTCACTCAGCATATTGAGGAATATGGGCTTAGTGTCTTTTGGTCCATAAAGCAATATTATGCCTGGGAGAAGTGTAATGCTCACCACATCCTCCTCCAATATCGGTTGGTTTGGTGTGGCATACGCAGCATGAATAAATGACTAATGTTTAACTGAGCCTGGGAAAACACACTTTCTTTTTTATCCACCTGTCATTCATGCTCGCATACGTAGGAAGTTTGAAATTCCTGCCAATGTGCGATTTGGATTTTTACCAGAAATGACAATACAATACATTTAACCCTACAAATATTGCTTCAAATAACGTTTAAAATAAAATTGTTGGCGCGAACAGCTATCTCACCATCAGTTGTTCACAAGCTGGTCATCAGTACCAGGTGCGATTAATCCATCACCAACTCGCAGAGAATAGCGCGGTCGACCTTGATGCTGGTTTTGTACACCTCAGTGTTAAACTATATTTTAGCGCAAGTATTTCTATAATTCATTAAAGTAAAAAAATGTTATACAATATACGTACGTTGTGTCCTTTGCAGAAAATCAAATACAAAGGTACTTAACATAGTCTCGTATTTAAGATTTCTTCCTTGTTCAAACATTACTTGCCGCATTTATGCCGGGTTTACCATGATTTAACGTTGATGTGACTTAACTCGACGTAACTAAAGCTACATTCACAATGAGATGCAAGCGCAGATGTAACGCAACATAAGCGCAAACGCGAGGAAGACCATTCACAATGTGATCGTAAGTGTAAGGCAAGAACTTCGCATGGGTTTCTTGACCGTCATATATCTTCCAAGCACTCCGCAAGTTTCAAATTGAATAACATAAATAACAATACCATATGGGAAAATTCACTCTATTTTTTATAAAATAAATATGTTATAAAACTTACACACTAACAACAGGCAGTGACGTCACAATAATTGCTCATTCAAAATTATTGAAAATAGTGCAAGCATAAGGACAGCAAAAAGTGATAAAGTTGCACATTTAATGAACTAAGAATTATCTCTCTGCGCCCTCGATTTATGAGAACAAAGACATCTAGACGCAAATGATAGTTACATCCATTAAATCAAACAAGGATTCGCTAGGAGACTGGAACGCGTCGTGGCCGAGTGGTCAGACCACTCGCCTCTCACCTAGACGGCTCGGATTCAATCCCAAGTGACAGCATGTGAGATTTGTGGTGGACAAAGCAGGTTTTATCCGGGTTTTATCCCCCGCCATCACATTCCACCGGGGCTCCATCTTCATGTATCATCACTGTCATCGCCTGCGGTGCCATTAAAGTAAAAGCGGGCGGTAAACACTACCAAATGAATAAGCTAGGCGCAGCACTGAACGGCCAAATACACGCGCATGCAAGTGTGATCGCCTGTTCTCAATGCATAGAAAAAATAAACAGAAAACTCCTCCTCTTTGCACGCAACGTAAAGATAAAGTTTGGAGTTTGCAAACTGTTGCATTGCATTATGTTGCGTCTTGTGTGTTTCTATGAGTCCAAACTCTTGCGCTTGCATCTCATTGTTAATGTAGCATTAAGGGTTTGGCAGTACCTAACTTCTCCTTTCCGTTACGTTAAATGATGCCCAATCGGCGTGAAGCAGTAGCATGAAGCAATAAAAACCATCAATAAAGAGTAATTCCTGAAACGTTAAGCTAATTGCATCCTAATAAGTCTTCAGTTTAGCAGCATTTCTTAAGCAAAGCTCATCGTAATCCTGGCTTTACACGGCAATACATTATTTTGTTATTCAAGGCAGTAAAGCAGAACGTTTGCTATATGCTGATAAAATTGGTTCACCTTGAAGGCAAGCCTCAACATAATTGAAAATGGAGGCTGTAATAGAAGTAAACTGTCAAATGAGACACACTTTTCGAAAAGCTGAAAGAAAATCTTATCTGTGACACATATTTACAACAAACGATTTTCAAGCTAGCTTACAGAATTATAGCTAATGTCAGACCATTTTCTGGTGGAGAATATAATAAACCCTGTTTTATTTAGCTCAATAAAATAGATTTTGCTGCAGGCAACTGACATTTGCAAGCTCTCAGTTTGCTACGAGGTAGTATCACCAAATGGTATAATTGATTGAAAACAACATGGAGGATCAGATGGGAAACACTTAAAATAATTTATTTTTATTTTTCCTTGCTAGATAAGAAACAATGGAGATGGTGAGAACAGAATCGGAATGAAGCCGACAGGCGGATAATGCTACTGCGGCAGGCTGTTTCAAATCGACTCGTCTGAGTAACAAAATACGCGGAGTAAAACTGCAGTTAGAGCGTGATAGCCAACACGTCACTATACAAAGGTCACATCATAATACTTGCGTCCTGCCACTTCATTCCAAACATTGATTCAGGCATAACAATAGCTTGCTCTCAATGCTGCGTATGTTGCAGATAGACCCTATGAGTTACGACACTCACTGACCTTTTGGAGCGTACCCAAACTGGAGCAGCCTGAACTATAGTATGGGACCTGGACAAAAGGAAAAGGAGCAGCGGGTGTCCGTGGCAAAGACGAGATCACGGCTTCAGGGAAATGATGCATGTACAGTGAGCCATAACATCACGGGAGAGGAATACAAGTAAATACCTAAATAAAATGAAGCGAATAAGTAAGATAAACGTACATAAATACAAATAAGTTACATCCATACTACCAGACCATAGCATAAAATTAGAAGTATATTAAAGTAAGGAAACAACGCTAAGAAATACAAAATGCATGAAACACGCAGAGAATGGTCTCACCCTTTGAGCCCTAAGAGTTAGCCCCGTCATAAAGCTAGGTGGCTCTCATCCTTTAGGGATTTCAAGGGCTTATTCATACATGAATTCATTCTTATTAAACCGAGGGAGTAGGCTCCGCGGTAACATACGATATTTGCAATTCGGAGGTCCGGATCTCGACTCCCGGCAACCGCCCACTCTGACCATGAGTATTTCCTAGTTCCCCGCGTTGGTAGGCAAATGCTGAGGGGGGAGGTTATCTTCTCCCAAGATGAGAAGTGGAGCTGCGCTTTGTGAACGTTTCTCCGCAGTCGGTCTGACTGCTCACGGTCCCACCTTCGGAAGTTTTTTTTTTTTTTTTTTTTTTAAACAGTAACGGAGTCTGATCAGGACTCCACCACTGTATCCATATTTACATTTCCCCCCGTAGGTTTTACTGATTATTTTACTGGTTTTTACTGTTTCTTTACAAACATATACACATTGCACAACCATATAACACCCATGCCCAAGGCGGGACTCGAACCCACGATCCCCTGCCCACGAAGCACCAAAGCGAGACGCTTTAGCGAGCGTGGCCATGGGGACCGGCGAAGCTCTCGGAACTGGCTCCCCTTCAGGGTTTAGGTTCTTGTGGGGGACTTTAACGGCGAAGGAAGCGGTCAGTGTGGAAACATTAGGGACTCCGTTCACACTTTTACATGTATCACGGAACTCATCACTCTTCAAGTCTGTCCCCTCATCCCTCCCAATGGGTCGCGTTAGAAGCACAAAGGGCTACCACACAATATTCACAATATTTGCCTTTCTTGTACCTTGCCCTATTTAGGCACGGAATAGCTGGCTGTGTTTGTTGCAAATGAAGATTCAGAACCTGCTGTAATGAATGAATTGTTAGATGATTATCCAATACAAGATTTTTGGACGCAGTGACACACATCGTAGTAAAGTTTACATTGAATAAACTGAAACACGCAGGTGAGAAGACCACTAATATGGAGGCTCCTAAATGCCATTATCAAAATGGATTTCACTCCGATATTTTTGCGGCTATAATGTCATTATTCAGCTAGAAGAACTCTGAAAAAAGTCAATTTTTCTTAATAACATATAGCTAATATGTATTATGACTGTAAATATAATATAATCTGATGCACTTGGACAACAATGCTCGATCTAAGCAAACAAATATATTTATCTATTTACTTATCAAATATATTCAAAAGCCAAAACTTATGTTTTTCTTCACAATTTTTCGTTGTTAAGTCCTTTGATTCCTCAGCGCAACGAAATTAACCGATGTATACAGAATAAGCAGAAAATAGTTTAGGGAACACTGGGAAAATGTTGACTACAACTGCTCAAGAAATCTAAAATCAAACGATTATTTTAATAACATATGGATAATTGAACTTTTGGACATCCATAGAGAACCAGTGTTTTTCTCTCACCCCCTTGCTTCAGAATCTAATGCCATTTAAAGATAATATGACACACCTGTTTCCCAGAATACTATTTTATAGAACAGCGTTTATCCAAACTAAATTTCAACACCTTCAAAATACTCTACAGGTCTCAGGTTTTGATTAAATACAAATAAAGTTTCACAGAATGTCCAAAAGTGTCTATTGTAGTATTACAGGTGACAACATTATCCTGATATCAACAGTAGTTTAAAAAAACAAAAGTAGTTTCAGTAGTCAGGGTTACTGAAACATCCACGTGCAATTTTTGCCGGCGGCTTAAACTCCATTTTCAAAAATTACAGCTTTTCCAAATTTTTGAAACGTGTGAAACATTTTGGTTATGCAATGCATTTACATAGTGAAATTTATGAATTAATTTATATCTTGCAAAATATTTATCTAATATTAATGAAATTTGATATTCATAACAATAAAGCAATACAGTAAAATTAAAATAAGTAAAATTAACAAAACCTCTATGCAAAAATCTAGAAATCTGAACTTTCTGTTCCAATGTCCCTTAAAAGCTGGTTTGTTTTTGTTTTGCTTTCCAGCAGAGTTTAACGCAATACAACACCAGCACATCGATGGTCACTGATTATACGTAAACTGAAATGATCAATGAGAAATAAAATTTAGGAAGAAAATGCTTTAGGTATAGTTTTCAGACCTCCCAGCCAAATGCCACTTATGATAAATGAGAAAAACAGAAAAGAAGGGCTAAATAGGACGGCCCTGGCGAGTTTGTAATGCTGACTTCCCGTTCAGTAGTCAAAGCTTAAGCAATCTCAACTACACATATTTTGTAGTACTTAGTGCCGGTTCTTACTACATAACATAGTACCACAGGCAGTAGGCACTAAAGATACATCTACCAGTTACAAGGACTGAGTATAACCTGAAATAAATCTTAGTCAAGAAGAACGGTCCAGGGTGGATTTGAACTACAATATCCCGCTTTCGAGACTGTGTTGTTGGTATACCATTCTGTATAAGCTACTTGTGTGGGTGAAACCATTCATGGCGAAATTCAACCAGATGGAACAGAATAGAGTGCACCATTTTCCATCTTTATTATATGCTATGAATGAAAAATGAATGGGATGAAACCCAAATAAATGAATTTATTACGGGAGTTTTCAGCGAATATGGGAAAGTGCAAACGGCAGATAAGGATTGCAGGCTTCTCACAAATGAATATGTCTATGGTCCTTTAGGGGTTCCTGATATACTAGATTTGGAAGCAATTAAACCTCAAAAAAGCACACCATTGCGCAGTTCTAATACATTTAGTTTAGAATTGTCCCCTTCATTGCCAAATACATCACTCAAACTATGCTCCTTTGTAAGACTGCTCATCATTTGGCAGTATATAATATCAGTGAGAGCAACTGTTGTGCACATTTACCTTGAACGATATCTTGTTGCATATAGCGAGTCACGTTTAACTTCATTCAGCTTACCTATAAACATTCAACCTAATCTACAAAGAAACTAGAAAAAGTACCAACCGTCTAAGAAGATCTAACAAAATACTTTATAGATTGTATGTACTATTCAGCTAAATTGTAATAAGCATTTTTGACAATAGCACCTAATGATAGGAGAGGGTGAAGGATAGAGAGCTGGAGAGAGAGAGAGAGAGAGAGAGAGAGAGAGAGAGAGAGAGAGAGAGAGAGAGAGATTAAATATGATGAGTATACTTTGGAAATCTTAAACAATTAAATTCAGGTTGGCTACTTTTAAGGGAAATTAGGATTACAATTTTTGTCTAATATCGGACAAATAATCGACAAATGCTTTTACCTTCTCTAGCACGTATGTACATACAATGTACACAGTGGATAGAGAAGGTATTGTATTCCACACCAAAATTCGATACCGAGATTTCGCCGGAAATATATGTTTTGCGATCCCCTGAGTCCAAAGAAAGCATTTTTAGGAAAAGGTCCGTGTTTTGTATGTGTGTGTGCATGCGCACGCGTGTATCTTTGGATAGCATAGCTGAAAAACGAAAAGACCGTTTGGTATTTATGTTTAGTATCCTCTATGGACGCGACACGAGCATTTTCAGAAAAATTTCCCCATCCAAAACTACCGTTTACATACAAAAATGTTTGAAAATATTTCTTTTTCAAAAATGACTCTAACAGTTTTGTATAAAATACCATAGATCTATTAAAGATAGTTACATCACAAATAAAATGTATATCTTGAATTGTATGAGATTAATCTCTGAAGATCCCTTTATTATGGGTGAATTTTACTGAATTTTGCATATATGATAAACCATAAGAATATTCTATGATATAGAATAATTGACCTCTCAAAAACCTAGATCTCGTTAAAACATATAATTTATGTCTTATACGTTTTGCTTATATATTTGAGCGTTTTCGAGATATTCATGTTTATTGGTTTCAATTTTAAGCCATGTAATGTTTCTCAAACGGGAAGACACCATTCGTTTTGCCTCTTTTGTTTTATTTGTGGCCATCCAAAGCGAACGAAACTTCAATTGCTTCACATAGCAACCAACTTTAAAAAAATTTTAATACTACTTTAGCCCAGTGTATTCCCTTATTTCTCTTCTACAAAGAAACAGGTAATAAGACTAATTCTGCTAACGTTTAACTCGATTAATATGATTTATAGAAAAAACAATCTTTTGTAAGAATAGTTTATATGTTGAACATCTAGAAAAAGTCATATGAATGGAACACATAAGAAATGGTTGTTGGGATTTCTGGGAATCCATAGGGAATCAACATTTAGCTGTCCTCCTTGTTTTGGGCTGTACAATCATTTAAATATCATACAATCCATCTGTTTCCTAGCATACTATTTTAAAAGAGTGTTTTTCACAAAACTTCATTTTCACACCCTCAAAATGTTCCAAGCATTTCAGTTTTTTGTTTAAATACAACTACAACTTCTCAGAATGTATGCATTGTAATTATACAGGTGGTAACATTATTGCAACAAAAATATTTTTCTTAAAACAAGGATACTAACATTTCACAGCTCTTAAAGACATTGTCATAATTCAGTAATTAAAGTTATTAAAATATCAACGCGTAAAGGTTCTGTGAGGGTTCAGAAACTCCAATTCAAAAAATTCCAATCAATTTTGTCAAATTTTGAGGTTTGTGGAACGTTTTAAATATTATAATATATTTACATGAAATACATGTTATTTATATGTGATATACATATTAACATAAAAATGCAATCACAGCAACATTTTCTGAAAAATCTTTACAAAAATTTGAAATTTCACTTCTAATGTCCCTTAAACCATATAACAATATAAAGAATATAAATTACAGTGGCCAATGATGGCAGGTAACCACGGTCTATTGAGTGCTGT
Organism: Hymenopus coronatus; assembly: GCA_030762935.1. Lineage (NCBI taxonomy): Eukaryota > Metazoa > Arthropoda > Insecta > Mantodea > Hymenopodidae > Hymenopus > Hymenopus coronatus. The sequence continues at coordinate 268,231,151 of CM060900.1, read as the reverse complement.
TTGCATTCAGTCGGGTAGTTTGTTAATCTCCAAAATACCCAAGTCCAATACGAGTTCAACTTTATTTCCTTTCAGCCTGGGTTTAATGCTCAGAGATGGCTATGCATCATCATTGGTATTATAAGAAAATAGCTCTAGGACATTGCTTAAAGGTTATCCTATTCCAACAACGTGTCGTATTTTCTCTATTTAAACATTTATTAAAGGAGAAAATAAATAGGGAATAGGTGCTTATTTCATTAGTTCATGTTTTGTCAGCTGAAGATGTGTTTAAGTTATATCACTGACCACAGCTCTCTCGATGAAGTACACGAGCGCTCTAGTTTCTAGCTCTTCTGTTACCTCATTTCGTGCCGTGCTAGCCGAATATTTACCTCAAAAGTACAAAACTATTGACAACACAGCAGTGTTTCATCCTATAAACCTTGTGACCGCCACATGTCTGATAATAATCTAAGTTTTTGTTTTCCTTTTTTTTTTTTTTTTTTTTTTTTTCCTTTTTAGGTTAACGTCCTTTAGCTTGGCTGTTCATATCGGACGATTAATTAATTCGGTGAAAGGATGCTCAAATGATCTCGGGATCCGTGGAGCTTAAAGTTACTCGGCATTCGTCTTCTCAGGTTTAGAGAAAACACCGAAAAGAACCCTATCTAGGAAACTCACCCCAAGCGAGATTCGAACTCGCTACCTCTTAAATGTGAGGCAGACACGCTATTTTATAACTGCGCTATCTTACCAGTCCTGGGGCGTAGGTCACTCACTCGTCTCTGCCATACGCACGTGGGTGTGAGCCCGGCAGTCGAGTTTGTCAACGTTGCTGCTTTACATAGAATAGGCTACTAAAGGGACACTGGAAACGACATTTGAAATTTACATATTTTAATAGGTTTCCTTAAAATTTTATTGTCATTGCACTGCGTTATGTTAATACGAATATAAAATGTCACTGAAATTGGATAAATTCTATGCAAAGCATATGCTATATAATACATATTATGGGTATATACATATTGCATAATAAAATTGTTCCACGTGCCTCAAAATTTGAGAAAAGTATGTTTCATGTTTTAATTGGAGCTTTAAACCATACACAAAGCTGTACACGCTGATTTTTCAGTAACTTTATTTACTAAATTATGTCAACTTTTTTTAAAGTTAGTAAGTAATTTGAATCTCTAAAATTAATAACTTCTTTATAAATATCTTTTGAAAATTTACAATTAGTGTTAAGATAATTTTATCGCCCGTAATATCACAATAGCTACATTTCACATTGTGGGAAATTTCCATTGCATTTAAACGAGAACCGAGACGCGTGTAACATTTTGAATGTGTGAGCATGTAATTTTGAGAAAAAACATTTTATGGTGTGTTAGAAAACAGGTGTGTTGTACGATTTTTAAGCGGCTGTAGAGCCCGAAGTAAGGGGAGACAGATAAATGTTGATTATTTATGTAAGCCCAGAGGTTCCGAAAACCATCTACTATAAAAAGCCGTTTTCGATATTTTATCGATTATAGTCCAAACTGGCAAAGATTTTTTGAATTGTTTAGAAGTTTAAAAATTCATTTCCGTCACAATCTATGTAGTCAAGAGATTTAAAATAAATGAATAAAAAATACAAGGTGACCTTCTTGCAGTTTATACAGCAGTATGTCTGTAGTGAGTGCTAGAAGTGTTTTAAGTTGGCAATTAAAAATTTGAAGCTTTCTCGGAGTTGGAGGGTATTGAAATTAGAACCAGAATATTTGTTAAACAGTGACCAGGGCATACAACTAAGTGAGGCCTGGCCTTAACATGATTAAAAATAAATTGAAGGAATCCTCCTCTATATCCGTGGATTCTCATCGGACTATAAAGTTAAGCAGCATTGGATGTGGTGGCTGCATCGCAAGATCAGGAGCCAGAATCTTCATGAAGACCTGTCACTAGATCTCGTACTAGAAGAAGTTAAGTAGCATTGGGCGTGGACAGCACTTTTCTTTTGAAAGGGGAGACAGAGAGAGTTGGAGGGAAAAAGATCCTGAGTTATTTTCTCAGAGGAAGAGCTTGGTGATAGGAAAAGTTGTGGTGGTAGTGAGGAAAGGAAATAGAAGGAGAAGGATGATGGAGTACCACTTATGCACCTCCGTTAGTAAAGGGCAGTTTGGGTTGCTGCCGGACAATGTCCGAGAGCGGGTAGAAAAAGCTTGGCTAGGCATTACTCTGACAGAAAGGCCCTGAGTAATAGATAGGAAATAGCGGTGAAAATAGGCAAGCAGTATGTAGTAGAATAAGGAAGGAGTAGAGGGTGACACTTTAATAGTTTGCAGGCGAAGTGTCTGCATCTAGTAGTTGACTTGCTCTCATGAGTCGTTGGGCGTAGATGTCTTCTCAATGAGCAGAGTCACGCACCCGTTGGGGCACATAGAAGATACTGCTCGGTTTTGGTAGTCGAGGCTCGGTGTTGTGCCATGATTGTTGGCGATGGGCTCCGGCAGCAGGATGTGTGTGTGTAATCTCTGGCTGTCGGTCCAGAAGTAGCTGTTCAGAGGTGTTTTTGCGTCTGCTGAGTCTGTGTGGTCGTTTGTGTTGTTGCATCAGATTGACTGTTCGGTGCTGTGGATTGTTGTTGGAGAAGATCTTCAATACGGGAAATATGGGCGAGTTTCCGTTGAACACTGTGTAGTAAATCGATGTGGTCAGGTGGTTGTCTGTCAGTCAGGTTGGTGGTCAGTCGTTCGAGGCCTTCCACCAGGGATGACTGCCTCTCGGCGGCGGTGTGTAGCTGTGATGTGAAACTGGAGATCTGCAACAGACTGTGCAGCTGCGGAGACGGCGGTTGCGTCCAGTATGTCCTAGATTCCGGTCTCGAGGTGCTGCAGTCTGTGTAGTGTGACGTCTAGTGATGTGGTGATGGCAGTGATGGCGGATAGAGCCTCCTCGACTTGGGCTAGTTGGGTACTGATGTTCCCGCCCTTGGACTGGAGGTCCAGGATGGCGTTTCTGAAAGCGTTGTTGAGGACTCTGTAGGCGGTGGAGAGACTGCGGTGACGGCGATGTTTGTTTGTGTCGTCCGGGCTATGACGGAGGTGGTTGCTGAGGATGGAGCTGGCGGCTGTACATGACGACTGCGTGGGTACAATGGGCACTGCGCCTGGCCTGTAAAGTGGCCAAAGCCATTGCAGATGCCGCAGTACCGGCGGCGGTTCGTCAGCTAATGGGCTGTGCATTCGGCTGTTGTTGAAAGCGCGCCACAGTAGTGGCAGCGTGGTTGAGCTGCGCAGGTTTCTTCTTGGTGGCCGAATGCACAACAGCGGCGGCAGGGTCGATGCCGAGCCCCTCCGCAGGCCTCCACGCTCAATCGCCGCCCAAATATAGGCAAGCCGTCGTGCAAGCCAGTCGCGAAGTCTCCGGGGTCAGCGATTTCAAGCCGGACGAGCGGTGAAGGGCCTCTTCCTGAGTGAATTCCTGTGGCCCTCATTACTGAGGGCCAGCGAGGGTCAGCGGTTTAGGCAAGCAGACGTGTCGGCTGGTCACGTGGGACGCTACTGATGACCAAGCTGAGCTGCTGCGAATTGGTCGTCGTGGCGGTGTCTGAGGCCCGAGTGGTTGGCTCTGTTGGGGATTGGTTGAATGATGGAGGGTCAGCGGTGGTGTATGGGTAGTGGAGGTTGCAGCCTGAGCGATCCCAGTGGTCGGGAAATGAGATGCTGGCAAATGCGGCTGCAAATGCCGGATGTTGATGTTGGCTGCGGCGGCGAGATGACATGCCGGCAGCTGTGGTTGCAACTGCCGGGAGTCTCCGGCGGCTGGTGGTGTTGCAGCGGTCGAGTGGTAGGCTGTCACTAAGGGTCCCGGCATTGCGCTTGAGTACATCCGGTGGGTTCCCGGCCGCGACAGCGGCGGTACGGTTTTTTTCTTGTTCATCCTCGAAGCAATTAAAAAAAGGCAGCACTTGGTTAGATGACCGCAACACGACACCGGAGTCGGACTGAGGAGAAACTTACGAGGAAAGCTGTGTGTACACCTATTACCAGATTTTGTACTTAGAAAGTTAAGCAGTATTGGAAATGGTCAGCACTTGGATAAAAGACCGCTCACAATGCAAGGAATGGATCTCGGAGAAACTTACAAGGAAAGCTGTGTGTTAATCTATTGCAGACCGTGTGCCAAGAAGCCATTACTCATTGGTTAGGATTGATTACAACTACAGGTACACTACTACGTTATAAACCTTCGTGTTTACTCTAGTTTTGGCAGATCACTGACAAACACTGCAGAGTTAAAATGGTCGAAAGCTTCGATTTTTACGACTCGAATTTAGCTCGGTTGTTATCCCGTAAAATGATCACTAACTTGGCAATTGATATTTGCTTGTGGGAGTGACAATAATCCTGAGCTGTAACGGCATTTTTGTGTTGATAGACTGAGATTTAGTACGACTTAATGCATTTATATCTCTTATATAGTATTATAAACTGTTGTAAGGAACTCACAAGGAGGATAGAAATGGCAAAGCAAACCTTTAACCCATCTGCGGTCGCTTAAAGAGATGGCTAAACAAGGGAATGCTGACTACTGAGTGCTGTGTGTGGCTTGTAAATTGCAGAATGAGGAGCCTGATATTATGAGAAGTGACTAAAAGCATTTGAAGCATTTTAAATATGGATGTGGGGAAGAACGAAGCGTTGAAATCGAACAAAAAATATATAATGATGTTGCAGAGGGCAGAAGACACCGATTAAGGGGTGGAAAAAACTGCAACATTGAATTAAAAATTATTGTTTACCAGAGATTTACTGCAAGCAATGATTAATGGAAAAACTGTAGAAGAAACTGTAAGATACTATATTATGATACATAAACGTATTCGAAGAGGAAAGCGAATAAAACGTCGGAATCGGGGTAGAGAATGCTCTGAAAGACCTAACCCTTGAACAGATAATGTGCGATATACGGCTGAATAGTCGTAGTCGTCGTCGTATTCGTCGTAGTCGTAGTAGTGGTGGTGGTAGTAGTGGTGGTAGTGGTAGTGGTAGTGGTAGTGGTAGTGGCAGTAGCAGTGGCAGTAGCAGTAGCAGGAGCAGCGGCAGCGGTGGTGGTGGTGGTGGTGGTAGTAGTTGTAATAGTAGTAGTAGTAGTAGTAATAGTAGTAGTAGTAGTAGTAATAGTAGTAGTAGTAATAGTAGTAGTAGTAATAGTAGCAGTAATAATAGTAATAGTAGTAGTAATAGTAGTAATAGTGTCACACATGACAAAGGGTTGCAAGGATTTATGTTATGGTTCGGAGATTATTTTATGGACACTTTATTATTTTCAGTCAAAATTACGTATTTGCATATTCTTAATACATTTTCATTATTTCTTAGTCTTGTGAAACTCTGGAATTGTAGCAACAGCTATTGCTCAGACTTAATGTGGGCTACCACTTCCGGCTGAGAAGTCCCGGTGGACTTTTGATTGACGTAAGGTCCGGTGCGTACGTGCAGCTTTGCACGTCTCCTCGGGGACCTCTGCACCGGGCGCGTCACTCCGGAAGTTCGGATTCCATTTGTAAGCCCCTTGCTGATTGGCTAATTCAAGTCAAAACCAGGGCGTCGACGTACCATGTACAGGAAAGACGCCAGCTGAATTAGCTAGACCCCTCTAAGCAATGATTGTCTATATAATGAATTGTAATCCCGGACGCGTGGTCTCTTCTGATTTAGCCGTTGTAGGCCATACTCTGTGTCGGTCGAAGCTCCGCTGCAAAACTGTTGACGCCCTATGTGAAGACATCTCTCTCTCAAGGTAAGCCCCGTCTGGGGTAACTCATTGTGCAACCTATTAGTGCTTAACCCGTTATACATACTCAATAATAGTAATCAATAAATGGACCATTCCAACAAGCTTAGAGTTGTCTCTACCATCTCAACCCCAAACACCATAGCTACACCCCCCTGTCATCATGACGGTGACATTATGGTGGAGGCCCGGACCTTCTAATTCCATTTTTTTAGAAGGGTATGTTTCTTTCCCAAAAACCTCTCAAAATCTTTTTGGGACCATTAATTATATATTCGACTTTTCATCTAAAAGTCGTACTTTGTTGAACAGTAGGTTTTTTTTGCCATATTCTATCAATGTAATGCTTTTACTCTTACACGCCCCACGTAACTTTATTTGCATTTCTTTTGGACTTGCATTAAATTTTCCACAGACTATGAAATGGGATGTAGTTACTACTGGAATAATTTTTTTATGCTGGATGATGTTTGCTTGCCTTTGTTATCTAATTTTGCGCATAACAAGAGTCATATATATTCCGAATGGATGTGAATAGATTAATCAGTATTTTTCAGAGCATGCTTTATGTGCATGGATTTGTTGGCAAAATTTCAGAGTGATAGCCCTACCAGTGTAGAAATCCGTAAACTCATTGCGGAACATCAAAATTCTCTAGATGGCAATATTCAAAATTATAACCTAGCTGTAAAAGATATTCAGATAATCTCGAAAGATTTAGCCGAACTATATAAGTCTATGTCCAAAATCCAGGTTAGGAGTAGCCGTAGAATTAGAGGCCAGAAGCCATTGTGTTACTTTTCAGTAAAACAAAGAAGTCGTAGTGTAGGAGATTTAGTTAGTGTTGACACCGAGGTTCCATCGCTTTCCTCCCCCCCAAACTCGAGTTCTACTTCATCATTAGAAAGCATAGCTATGACAACTACAATGACTCAGGCGGGGCCTTCGAACTCCGTCGAGACTAACCAGAAACCCACCTTTACCCCTACAGTTCCATTCGCCCGTCCTTTTATTGACCCTGGCACTTTTGAGGGCAAACCAGGACAGGACGTTTATACGTACCTTTGCAATTTTGAAACTATTGCAGCAGCAAATGGCTGGGACAATAACTGCAAAAAGCAATACCTGCCATGCTACCTCAAAGAGGCCGCTGCTAATTGGTATAAAACTTTTGTGCCTAGGCACGCTCTCCATGGTTGGGATGAACTCAAAACTTCCCTGCAAACCGCGTTCGTGCCGGCGGCTCACGAAGATGTTCTTGAGTGCCGCCTGCGCCAACGGGTGCAAGACTTTACGGAACCCACTGACAGGTACATCTATGACATTCTTGTACTGTGTGATCAGGTTAATCCAGCAATGACAGAGCGGGAACGCATTCGTCACATTATGAGGGGACTTAAACCGTCCTTGCTGGAGCAGGTTCTTCCTGCAGACCCTCAAACAGTACAAGACCTGACGAATTTTGTCCGCCGCATAGAGGCTGCAAGATATCTCGCTGGTCAGCGAGTAGACCTACTCCCACCACCAGCACCCCAACCAAATCCAGTAAGGTTGGTGAACATGACCCCAAGAGATCCTATTGCGAGCCTTACTCAAGAGGTTCGAGGATTACAGAAGCAGTTGCAGAGATTGCAGCTGGAACGTAATCGGTCTAATGACTCACCCCGGAATGAGGGACAATTCACTCATTCCAGAGGGCGTGGTACTAACCGCGGTACGTACAACACACGCGGAACCTTCAATCAGAGGGGTCGCTTCACTTATAGAGGTAATAACAACCCGCAAGTTCGTGAATCTTGGCGCGGACCTAATGTGGACGGCCGAACACGAGATGGTCGACCGACATGTTTCATATGCCGCAGACCAGGGCATGTTGCCCTTAACTGCAAGCAAAAGCAGAATTCCCCAAACGGACAAGGGTCGTCACGGGAATAAATTCCGTGACGCCGCATTTAGACCAATACCAAGACCATAAGACTTCACTCATACAACCTGTTAATACGTTAATTACCAAGGGAACATTACCAGGTAATATTCCAATCGATATCCTGTTTGACACTGATAGTGCTGTTAGTATTGTGCACGAAAACTTTGTAACCACCCCTACTTATCCTGCACCAGAGAGTTTGACGTTACGAACGGCTAACAATAAGTTGCTAGATGTTCGTTACGCTACAACTCTCCCTTTTCAAATGGGTGATATACAATTTTCCGAAGATGTTCTAGTAGTAAAAGAATTTGGCCACTATTTATTATTGGGAATGGACTTTTTGAAGCGGTATAGAGCTATTATTGACTTGTCATCATTTTTGGTCTCACTTTGCCTGCCAGATAACAATAAGGTCGTCTTGCAATGCAATGAGAAAGTAGATTGTCCACTAGCTCAAATTACACTAGAGCCAGAAGAAGACCCTGTAGAAACTTATAAAGCCTCCTGTGCCCAGGATACTCGAATACCACCCTTTACATCATTGAATGTTAACGCCTACCTCCCATCTAATAGGATGGGAAGAGTTATATTAGAACCAAATACGCGACTGATGCAGAGGAAAAATATTGAGATCACACCTGTATTTTGTATATCGCAAAAGGAATGTGTCATTCCCGTACACAATAATACTGCTGAACCTCAGACAATTTTTGCAGGCACCACTCTGGCCAATGCATATGAAGTTGCTTTAGTGCAATCAGCCAATTGGTCAGCTAACGACTCTAACACAGTCGCTATTCAAGGCGCCAACTTTAATGTTAACTCTCAGCTCGCTCAGGAGCAGCACAGTCAATTACACACTCTGCTTGAAAACTACCGACATATTTTTGCCACTAAACTACATGAGTTAGGAACCACAGACATTGGAGAATTCCAAATTGAGGTGACGGATGACAAACCCATAAGACAGAGACCTTACAGAGTATCTCAAGCTCAGCGAGAGATAATACAAACCCAAGTGCAAGAGATGAAAGATGCCAAAATTATTAGTGACTCTAATAGCCCGTGGGCTTCCCCGGTAGTCTTAGTCAAAAAGAAGGATAATTCCTTCCGCTTTTGTGTAGACTACCGAAAGCTAAATTCGGTGACCGTTGCTTCCTCCTACCCATTACCACTGATTGACGATTTATTGAGCTATTTAGGGAAATCGCGGTGGTACTGTTCGTTAGATTTATTAAGTGCATACTTTCAAGTCCCTGTAGCGGCAAACAGTAAAAAGTATACTTCTTTCGTCACACCGGATGGACAGTTCCAATTTGACCGGATGTCCTTCGGTTTAGTTAACGCCCCCCGATTTTTCTCTCGAGCAGCCAATGAATTATTAGGAGACCTGAGATATAAAAAAGCTCTGGTGTATCTCGACGATATTGTCGTGTTTGGAGCAACATTTTTAGAAATGTTAAGTAATTTGGAAGAAGTTTTTCGGAAATTGCAGGAACATAATTTTAAATTGAAACCGGAGAAATGCTTTTTCGGCATGTCTCGCATAAAGTTGTTAGGCTTTGAAGTCTCAGCAAAAGGAATTGAACCGGATGCAGACAAAATTAAAGCTATCACTAAACTCCCAATCCCAAAAACAGTACGTGATGTCCGTCGAGTATTAGGTTTGTTTAGCTTTTATAGACGCTTTGTTGTAAATTTCGCATCCATTGCCCAACCCCTTCATGATCTGACTCGAAAAAATCAAGAGTTTGAATGGTCACAAAAGCATCAAGAATCCTTTAACACCTTAAAGCAACGCTTGACAACAGCCCCTGTATTGGCGCACTACCAGGTAGGTGCTTATACAGAATTGCACACCGATGCCAGTACTGTAGGTGTGGGTTGCGCACTACTGCAACGAATAGATGGTGAACTTCACCCCATAGCTTTCTGCTCCAGAGCACTAAATAAACATGAGAAGAATTACAGTATCTCGGAGTTAGAATTGCTTGCCATAGTTTACGGCTTAACCCATTTTAGGCCATTTATCTATGGATACCCAGTGAACATTGTGAGTGACCATCATGCGCTATGCTATCTGCGTAACTTAAAAGATGTTACCGGTAGATTAGCGAGATGGGCTTTAAAATTGCAAGAATATCAATATACTATTGTCTATAAGTCTGGTGCTAAGCATCAAGATGCAGACACATTGTCTCGATATCCTGTTGATGAGCCTAATCAACCTGTATTAGATCAGATGGATGAGCTCATCACATGTCTGCTTACACCTGTAGAAGTAGCGCAGGAACAGCAGAAGGATCCTCAACTAAGACCAATAATCCAGACATTAGAAGACCCAGATACTTGCCCTCCTAAATTACGGAGGCAAGCCACCTCCTACACTCTAAAATCAGGAGTACTCTATAGGAAAAACGCGGGTGCGGCTGGATCATTACATTTGCTAGTCATCCCCGAATCCTTAAAGCAGGAAATCCTGTTTTCATGCCACGACGACCCCATTTCTGGTCACCTAGGTTTCACAAAGACCTTTGCAAGAATAAATACCCGATATTATTGGATCGGCATGCGAAAAGAAATCGAACGCTATGTCAAAGGTTGTCCAACTTGCCAATCGCGAAAGGGACCTAAGAATGTGAAACCGGCAGGATTTTTACAACCCATCCCCGTTAAGTACATCGGTGAACGTTGGAGTTTGGACTTGGTAGGCCCAATTCGGAAGTCCCGTGCAGGCAATACAATGTTGATTGTCGGCACTGAATTCGCTAGCCGATGGGCGGAAGCAAAAGCCATACCAAAAGGATCCATTGAACACGTGGCACAATTTATTTTAGAAAATATTATATGTCGCCACGGAGCACCCGCCATGCTGTTATCTGATCGCGGTGCGGTGTTCCTTAGTGACGTCACTCGACATCTCTTAAAATCCATGGGTGTCAAATCAATGTTTACAACCGCCTATCACCCTGCATGCAATGGATTGTGTGAAAGAACGAATCAAACTCTAATCAATATGATTTCGAACTACACGTCCACTGCACAGGATGACTGGGATGTTGCGGTACCACATGTTGTTTTCGCTTACAACAGCAGTAAACAAGAGACGACAGGAATGTCGCCATTTTTCTTGATCTACGGTCGTGAGCCCACACTACCACAAGAAGTTCAGTTAAAACACACAACTGAACACCTGTTTGTCAAGGAAACTCAATCACGTATCCGCCAAGCTCGTGAACTCGCTAAGAAGAATATTGCACGAAGACAGGCCAAGGATAAACGTATCTTTGACAGAAAAAGGAGAACACTTAAATTTACTCCAGGCCAGCTAGTGAAATTGTTCACCCCTATCCGAAAAAAAGGTAAAACGACTAAACTTTTACATAGGTTTCAAGGACCCTATGTAATAGTGAAACAGACTTCACCAGTAAATTATAGGGTGAGACAAGCCACAGGTCCCTTGACTAGGGAAATGGTGGTGCATGTCTCCCGTCTCTATCCTTATTATACCCCCTATAGGAGATAGGAAAGACTTAATGATCACAAGGGATACCTCCTCTGTATCTTAAGTACATGTACCATTTTTAGATATGAGTAGGACCATACATTGTTTCTAGAAAAGCTGTAGGTAGTACAAAAAAAATATGTAAGTATGGATACCCCCATAGGTTAGGTTTGGAATGGTTCATAGTCTATAAGTTCATATACTATATTTCATCTTTGCTTAAGTTACAGATATACGAATATATAACACATTATATAATCATAGTGTGAAGAGTCATTACGTGTTCCAACCTAATAGTTCATTATAATATGTATGTTATAAAAATGTTTATCTATGGGTATGGTAACTAACATTCAACAAGATGTTACTTGAGACATTGTGTTAATTCAGTTACACGTTCTATTGAAGATGGATCACATAAATTCATATAGGTACAACTACAACGATGGCATAATGCAGTCACTTATAATAGTCACTTGTACAAAAAAAAAAAAAAAAAAAACGAATACACCTAAGTATCGACAGTTCATTAGAATTAAATGAGTGTCACCGTAAATAATTACACACGGTTAGAAAATGTCGAAAATTATGGGGAAACACTGCAAGGAATATGGATCTGGAATGTTATAAGAACAATGATCGCGGTAATTTAAATGGTAATTGTGGA